>BRZM01000099.1:677253-1214199 GCA_033238685.1 Lates japonicus | reverse complement strand
ATCTCGAAAAAGTCTTAACTTCACTTTGCTCGTATATGGCAGGTCAGTGCTAAGGCCAAGTTGTCAGAGAGGACAGAACAACCTCCTTCTTCTATATCTAATGCCCATTGTGTTGTTTGTGCCTGTGTGTCTTTGTCCTGCGTATGTGTCTGTTTGAACTTATGACTGCTTGGATGTTTCCTCCTCCTGGCCATTAGAAGGCTCATATAAACTGGCCTCTGGGCCTCAGGAGATGCCTCTCTGCTCATGCACCATAAGGGCCTGTGGGACTTGGTACACACACATACACACACAGACCATCACACAAGCAGTGGTTCCATGTCTCTCCCTGTAAACGCTGGAAGTGGATGGTGTGCTTTTGGCCCATGGAGCAGGCCTCAAGACTTCTTAATAACCAAAATTCCAGCAGGTCAAAAAACAAAACTTTATACTAAGCGCTTGATACATTCTACTCCCTATTACCCTCTTATTGCTTACATAACTTTTCATGCCGTGCACTCATAGTATAACGATTAACCTAAGTGAATAAATTATCGGTCATAATTCTAAAACTTCAGGAATAGTAGCATTTTAGTTCAACATTTTTAAAATAAGGTTGATTTGCTCTCTTCCGCCTATCGCTGTAATGCCTTCTAGAACGCTGGGAAGGAGATAAAACTGTGGAACAGATGTCCCTGTTGTCCTTCTGCCCTGTGTGTGTGTGTGTGTGTGTGTGTGTGACTGTATGTGTGCGGATGTGTGTGAGTGCTCTAAAATCAGCTTGCCATTAGTATTTTACTCTTTTAGCACCTTGTTTTGGCAGCATGTTCACAACTTTTATCCAGTACCTTGGTAATGGCCAGAGCGGTATTAGACTCACACATGCACATACACACAGACTAGTATATGAGCAAACACACACATATCTGCATACACACTTTAAAGCTGAGTCCTTCCTCATGTCGATGGTCTTCAGAGATACCACGTCCTCTCCTCACCTGGCCCCGGGCATCCCAGCCCCATTTCTACATCAGAATGTCAAGCCTGTTCATTTTTCTGTCTGCCCACTTAGTGCATCCCAGTAGAGTTTCTGTCTGTCAGTATGTCTGTCTGCCAGTCTGATAGTCTGCTAGTCTATCTCATCAAAGCCCGCTTTTCCTAATAGACGCACCATCTGTCTATCTGTCTGTCTGTTCAAACTGTCTATCCATCTGTTTGTCCACGCATATGCATGCCAGTCTCTCATTGCCCTCTCTTCCTGTCCATCTTCCTGTCTTTCTCTCCAGTTATCAGTCTTTTTGTTAATTTATCAGAGAGTCCGTCCGCGTGATTGTCTGTCATCAGGCTGTCCATCTGCTGGTCTGATCTTATCTGTGTGCGAGAAAGGCACCAATATTCCCCCATACCACAGAGCATCATAATTTACAGATGCTAATAAAACTATTTTATGTTGTCTATAGGTGCTCTGGAAACACAAGTCGTTTACGTGCTGAAACACCTAATGTGGTAACTTATGGATGGTTCAAAAAAATCCATAAAATGCTATGTTAGATTAATTTATTTGGAAATTAGATTAAGCTATTAAGATCCCCGTGGGGATGTTGGATTCCTGCTGCCGTCAAGAGAATAATCCACCGAATAATATAAAGAATTGTAATAAAAGAATATATTGAGAATACAGCAAATATCTGAATAAGCATAAATGCAACTGGAGATAGCTGGAATGTTTCCAGGTCAAGATTAACAGCATATGCTGAATGTCCAAAATATTCACTATTAGATTTTCTAGGTAGATGCTCTAGTGTGAATTGCAAGCTGTTAGTGTAGCGATACATAGGCAAAGTAGGACAGAATATGGGAATATCAAAAAATGTGCATTATGGATATTATTCAAATATAAATTTTAAAAATAATTCTTTGTAATATATTCATCAGTCGTATTGTTCATTACAAAGTAAACTAAAATACATTTAGATGAAATAACTTTTTAAAGTGCATAAAAGCAACATATAATAGTTGCTAAAAACTTTATAGGCAACATTAGTTCAGTGAGACTGTAAGTGTGACTGTTGGTGAGATACACTGAGTGACCAGAGCAAGAAAATCATGCCATTTCCACATATTGCTGTGGACACTACTGAGTCAGTTACAGGTTTCAGTCTGGCTGCTGTGTGGCTGACTGTATGTGGCTGCTTTCTCCCACTCAGTGAATGCAGCTGTCAGCCCACAGCCACAGTGAGCAGGAGGGACTGTAGAGTCACCCAGCTGTATTACCAGCTCTCCTTGATGAAGAGTAGCAGATGTTGTGGCCCAAAAATTGAAGAGGTTCATCACCGGGCTCGTTTGCAAAATAAAGTTGCTAAAGTTACTAAATCGAGCAATGCAGTTGCTAAGTTGGCAACACCAGTCTGTGTTTCCAAGGATACCTCAGTGGGTTGTACATGTTGACAATGTGTGTTGATCACTTTTCATTGTATCAGTTAGCTAGAAGCTTGAAAACATTGAAAACCAGAGAACACACTAAAGCTCTTTTTAGTCCAGATAAGCCATGACAAGTATTTGTACTCTGCTGCTTACGTTGTGTACAGTAACACAGTCTGACTTTTAAGAGGTTTAATATTTTTTTAATTTAATTTAATGCATTTAAGACTTTTTACAGATCATCCCACTCACTGTACTGAAAACTCACGTTAGAGAATTCAGCATTGCATCAGAATCAGAATCAGAATCCTTTATTAATCCCTTGAAATTGTTGGATTGCAGTGCTCCATTTCACAGTACAGATAAATAAAGAGGAAAGTAACATAACGAAGATACAAATAAAATAAAATGAAATAGTAATGAAACCCGATCCACAAAAAATAGTAATAAAAATAATATAAAAAAAAATAGAAATACAAAAATAGAAAATCAAGAAGAAAATCAAGAAAAATATACCCTTTCAAAATGGCCACTATATACATTGTTGATATTTACAGACGTTTACATTGTTAAAATTAAATTGTGCAGATAAAAATTACATACAGAGTGGGAGGATATTTTGTGTATTGCACATATAACAAGAGAACAACTCCCTAAGATGGGCTGCATCTTAGAGGGAGGAGTTAAACAGGTTGATAGCCACCAGCAGGAATGATTTCCTGTGGCGCTCAGTGGTGCAACGTGGGGGGATGAGTCTTTGACTGAATGTGCTTCTTCTGCTAACCAGCACTTCATAGAGAGGGTATGAAGAGTTGTCCAATATAGTCCTAATCTTGGACAACATTCTCCTGGATGGCTTTGTGGATTAGCTTATTCAGTCTGTTGGCGTCCTTCACTTTCAGTCTGCTGCCCCAGCACACAACAGAGTAAGGATGGCACTGGCCACCACAGACTCATAAAATATCCACAGCATAGTCCGGCAGATGTTGAAGGACCTCAGCCTCCTCAGAAAATAAAGACAGCTCTGGCCCTTCCTGCATGCGCATGCACCAACATTTCACAAGGCATAGCTCACTATCACAAAAGCATCTTCCTGTCCACAAATTCCTCACTACTTGAAGTGTCAGACTATCTTACAGATAAAGAAAACCTCAGATGATGAGAACAGATGTTAAGTAGTCCACATGCACAGTATATTTTCAGCATGGGGTTCAGCAATAGCTGTAACAGTTGCATCTGAAACACAGATATTTAACAGATATTTAGATCTGCTTTCACAAATTTCCAAGCCCAGCTGGTACACGATTTGGTTACATTTAGATCTGGAGGTTTGAGACCCTTTTACATCTGCTAATCAACAGCAACAAACAAACAAACAAACAAGCAAATAAACATTATTTAATAGCAAAGATAAAACCTAAACCTAAACTGACTTCAGTGGCTTAACTAAAGTAAATAAAAAAAACCTTAAGATACTAAAATAAGATAAACTTAAAAAGTGGAATTGAAAAGTTTAAACTTCAACTCAAATATTCTTGCATTATCCAAGTTACTGTAAGTGTGCACAGAGCTATGCAAACAGGAGATGGAAGTTTACAGTATCTACAGTACATGGTGTCATTATCAGATCATACTATCAGGGGGAAGAGACAGAAACCTGAAATGTACAAAGATACAGCATGGCCAGAAGCATGTATCATTGTTGATAAAGTTCCAGTATGTTGTGTATGTAGGCTCCGAGTATGAATGCAGGTCAAAAATATTCAAGCGCGGCAGCGGCACAGAGTGAACAGAAACAATAATAGCCCAGAGCAGTACATTGAGACAGTCCAGGCAGCATTAATTCATTTTCCATACCCACTTACTCGTTTTCAGGGTCACAGGGGTGCTTGAGCCGATCCTAGGGAAGGCAGGTTGCTTGTGCGCTGCAAGCTAATACATAAACAGACAAACAAATTCAAACCTTCAGGCGATTAAAATCTTCAATTCACCTGACTTAGATATAGTGGGAGGGAAAATAACACAAACACGAGGAACAGGCAAACCAGGGCTGTGATTTAAATCTTGCTGTGTGCCGACACCATTAACCACAGAGCCACACAGCCTGGTCACGCATTATCTCCTCTTTTAAGACAATTTTAGATGAGGTCTGCTGTGGCAGGGATCATGGTGCAGGAGGATAGAAGTTTGCACTAACTGCTACACCTCAGGGTGTATCTCAGGGGTCTGACACAGAGGTTTAAGGCGCTCTGAAACGCGGCTCAGTTTTGAGATGTTGGCAGGGCGATTTCCTGTAGGAACCAGTGCACAGCTTTCCTACAATAACTCTTAGAAAATGTAACACTGCTTTGTGTGTTTGATGTGTGCACATGTTAGTGCATTTAATCCTCTACTTTATCCATCCGGTTCAACAGATGTTAGAGTTTGAGATCCAGCCTGCAATCATTAGCAGTAATTTACCCCGTAAGTACAACCTGATCACTCACAAACACTGTGGTGCACAAAAACTGATGCACACATTTTGAGAGGCAGAGCTGCTACAAAACAAAAACCTGTGGGATAGATGCCGAATGTGTGAGTTTTTTTGAAATTGTGATCTTGCTCTCCTCACTGCACCTTTTGTCTCTTGTGTGCGTGAGTGTGTCTAAGTGTGCACATGTGTGCGTGTTTTTTGTTTTTTCCCTGCACGCAGTGATCCATTACTCTGTCAGCTCTTTCCCATGATGCTTAACAGCAACAGGAACATTGTGTCTGGAGAAAATGACTTCATCCTTTAGAAGACAATACTACCTCATTCCTTTATTTCCCTCAGACTGCCTCTCTCTCCTTTGATCCCTCTCTCTTACTGTTATTGTCTACTGTATAGATCGTCTCTATCTCTATCAGTATCTGCCTCTCTGCCTTTCTACATTTCTGGATCACCTCTGCTTTTCCTTATTTTCTATAACTAATTTTTTTTCCTCCTGCAGTTTCTCTCTTTTCTCCTCCTGCTCGGTCTGGTCTTTCTGTAATAAAGATACTCTGTCTGTGTCTTTCGGTTTCAAATGCTACCGTGACATGTCTCTTGGATAAGGGATGATCGAGCTAGCAGCTTCCCACTTTTACATAATTGTAATGTGACACACACAGTATTCTCTGTCCAATTCCTCTTTCTGAGTGTCCTTTCTCTCTCTCTCTCCCTCTCTGTTTGTCCCCCCACCCACCCATACACACACACACACACACACACAAACACACACATACACAGAGGAACATTTAGCTTGATATGGTAGAGTGATTAGCATCAGCCCTCTGACTGTACTAGCCCCAAGCTAACTGACCTTGGTTGCTCATTTTCATGCAAAGTGAATATAGCAGTAAGAGTGCTGAGTTACACAGACAACTAAAGTGGAGTATAATTTATAGGGTGTGGTGATAAATGATAAACTTCTCAGCCAATCATATTACTTGTCTCATGCCTATTAAACAGCAGTGCAAAACACAACAGAGCATGATGAAAATTGCTCACAGTGGAAGGCAGCACCAGGAGAGATTTACTGCAGGAGACCGTGTCCAAAACACCCTCTCCTTGCTGTGATGCATTTTCCAGGTCTTAATCTATTCAATTTTCATAACAACCGAGGGAAGAATTTTACAAAAGAATGACAACAGATTTGAAAGAAGGCAGAGGTTCAGATTTGAATTTACCATGGCTTAAAAGTGTTTTTCAGAAATAGGAACATTTGTAAGTATTCATTCAGCCATTTTCATTTTTATGTATTTTACACAAATACTGTTTGTAAAATAGCAAGTGCATTAATAACATATATGTCCAGACTCTTATAGTAGTATAGAGTAATATTAGAAGAGAAGGCTTTGAGAGAATTAAATAAACGCTAAGTATATTTTTTAGCAAAATGGAAGTTAGATACGTGTGATTCCAGTGAATAATTTCCAGTGAGAGAGACACTGTCTTCACTTAGAGACTATTTTTACAGAGGAGTACAGCAGACTGATAGAGAACTTCATCACATGGTGCAACATGGTGCACCTTAAGCTAAACATCAACATAACCAGTGAGTTTATGGTGGAAAAACAGAGGAACAGGAGGCCCCCTGTCCTTTTTTTTGCAGACAGTGCTTTAAATATGGATGTTGGCAGCACAGAAGATCGATACAGGCACCACAGTTTCAAGGTGGGCACTCGAGATTAGTGTCACCAATTCAGTATCCGACCAAATGTGAAATATGGCTACAATCTCCCCTTCTGTTCCTGGGTTATGGTGTTGATTTATAGAAAAGTGTTTTTGCAGAACATTATAATGTTGCAGTGAAGATGACCTTTGACCTTTTGGATATAAAATGTTATTGCTACATCATTTTATCTGATTATACATTTGTATGAAATTTTGTCATAATTAGTGTATGAAAAACATGTCCTGGGTGGTAACAGTGACCTTTGACCTTTGACCACCAAAATCTAATCAGTTCATCCTTAAGTCCAAGTGAACGTTTGTGTCAAGAAATAAACTCCTGAGATATTGAGCTCAAAACATCATCTGTCATCTGTGTCGAGACACAACAACAGACAAAAAACAGTGATATTGTTTGTTGTTTGCTCATAGATGTACTACTGTCACCGTGTTTTCTTTCAGTAGAAGAGATAATAGTGGACTTAAACAATTCTGTTAAGAACCGTGATCACACCTGCTCCTTCTGAATTACTTTTACAAAATTAATACAACAGTCACCCCTAAATGTTTCCTTTCTGATAATAAAAACTTACATGTAATGTAGTAGTGGGGCTGAGGAGTGTTCCTGTCAGTACACAGTGAGAAATGCTTGAAAACTAGGTCTGTCCCATTTTAATTGGGGCATCTAATCACCTTGGTGTCCCACATCTGGGAGGTCGAAATCCAATGGGAGTCTGGATCTACGATCTACATTCTTTAGTCCTGCTGTTGTGTTCTGAATGAGCTGTTATGACAGGGAGCATCACGGCTAAGGCAAGAAAAGAATTTCTTTTAGTATAGTTCTCACTTGATGACAACAAAAGTGAACCTCAGAATACGGTAAAATATATTAGTCTTTGTTCAGATAATGATCACACTATTTCTTGACACCAGCCAGATAATCAACAGGTGTACAGCCAGAGACACCATCGTTATGAATGATGACACCAAGAGGAAGAAGGAGTCAGATACAAAATTCAGAAAATCTCAGAGTTCATGTTTAGTCTGAAGTGTGCCATCTCATGATACTTCCTGTCTCACTGCACTCAGTGTGTTGTTCTAATGTTCTGTTGTCCAAGAAGTATTTTATGTGAATTTAGTGTCAGTAGGGTTTTGATTGCGTCTGTCTGAATGAGTCCATTTTTCACCTGCTCGAATAGTGAGCTAGAGGGGAGAGACGTGCATTCCTGCATTTCTACCAATATGATTGTTAGCACAGTCTGCTCAAAGAGAGGAGTTATTCCTTTATTTCTTTCTCATATTACTGTTTTAATTGTTCTTTGTTCATTGTATTCTGTAGTTATCACACACTTGTAGTGTGAATCCCGTTGTTTGCATGCTAGTAGAAGCAACAAATTATTAAATGGTTTCGTGATACCCTAAGTACGGATGTGGTCTTTGACGACTCTTGTGTATATGACTTAATTCACAAATAAATACCAACACCTTGCCGCGTGTTACCTCATTTGCATGCAACTCATTGTGTTTCATTTTACTGCCTTCCCTCCCATCGTGTCATGCTAGGTGTGCAGGGCACAGAAATACCAGTTGAATAGGAAAGTGCATATCAAGTTGATGTAAATGCCAACGTGTCACAGCACAGACAGAAATGACAGACAAGCCCCAGAATTACCTGTTGAAGGTTTGGGATATTTGAATAATAAAATAATGAATCATGACTTGTCATTAACGTAGTTAGACAGAATGAAATGAGTATGAATTAGATGGACTTAATAGGTGAAATCAGAAATGAATAATTATCTAATTATTGACACTGCTGGATGGAAAAAAGTAGGTTGTTCCAGGATTTTGTTCAAATATCCCCTGAGAAGCAAACTATCCATTAGCACTTTTCCCCCGTGTGTCAGTTTTAAGAGCCTCGTCTGTTTTTGTATTATTTCTTTTCAACAGAAGCTTTTTAAAATCTTTTGCTACACAAAATAGTAATAATAATAATAATAAAAAAAAAAACAGTGCATTGATTTGCAGTGAATGAGTTGCATTAACACATGCTCATGATTCATATAAATCTTTTGAAAATATACATTTTGTTCCTGTGGCATGAATTCAGGAATTTGCCAAGAGTGTGTGTGTGTGTGTGTGTGTGTGTATGCACACACACATGTGCAACAGTCTCTTCTCTCTACAGTATTTTTCCACACAATGACAGCCCATTCAAATCCAATTAAAGCAACACAGAGGGCTCCACAGCATCACTCATTCATCTGTCACTCATTCGCTCCCCCATCCTCTCACTCTTTTTCTGCTGCGTGTGGATGACTGGGTGGTAACTGGGTGGGTGAGCTCTCACTATCACTTCCTTGTTTTATCTCTCTGTCTTTTCCTTTTATACTTCATATCCTGACTTGACACCTCAGGGTAAATATGTTTTTAGATGGCATGCTATCGAGAGCTAAAAGAGGATGTGTGTGTTTCTGTGTTTGTTTTTTGGATGTGCTTGGTTTCTCATCCTGTAATGTCATGGCTTAGTTTTTATTTTGGGTATTATTTCATTTTGAGCCCCAAATTTTCAAACAATTAAGAAATGGTATGTTACACACCAAATCAACATAATTGCATTTTAAGTGTTTATAGTGTATTTGTCAGCAACTTTGTCTTTCTGTGAAACATTTATAACTTGCATACAGTTAATGAATGCTTTACACACAGAATACATAATGGCATGTCTTTACTTTTATAAGTGGTTTGACAAAAGAACGTCAACTCAATTACTTTTTCCAGAACTTTCAAAAGTTCTACAAACTACTATTTCCAAATATTTGTCAAGTATGTCTGTATATATATATATATATATCATTTATAACCACCTTTGAACCAACCTGTGAATGATTGCACATGTGCAGAAACAGTTAATAAATGCCTTGCATCATGTGGAGCAATTGCTAGAAGCAAATCACACACGTATCTTGAAATTGGTTATTCACAAATAAAAAAAATAATAATATAACATATCAGGACATTTTAAGCAATTTTAAACCTACCTACAGCGGACTTGTACAGGTGTAAAACCACAAAGTAAATGTCTAGTCAATTAGAAGCAACTGATTGCAAGTTTGATGGTGTGTATCATTCATGTTGCTCTGCATGTTGTAGTAGAGAGACCCAGCTGCAAATCCAGGACCTACTGCTAAGCAACAATGTTCACACGGCAGCTACAGGGTGTCCCTCTTGGCAGAGAGGGAACTGGTCCTTTCCAGGACTGCTACACTATCACCACCAAACAGAAGAGCGTCCCACTGCCAAATATCACCCCTCAGCCCACATCTCTTGGAAAAACAAATCTCTTTGAGGGCCATAAGCACACCATCCATTAGGGTTAGTTACATCACCAGGATGGACATTGACCATATGGGAAAATTAATTAGGCTAGAAAAGTAATGATGAAACAAATATGTCATCAAAAACAGCCCCAATGAAGCCAACCTGATAGATCTGCATGAGCAGCAGAGAGGTTAGGAGTTGTGTGCCTCCAAGTGACTGCAGAATAGCTTCTATTCGGGGGTATTAGGCGGGAAGAGGTGTTGATATCCTCAATTTAAACTGCATTTTGTTTTAGACATTACTAATATCAAGCAGCTATGTTGACAGAAGCAGCAATTGTGACGCCGTGGCAGTCTCGCACACTCTAAGTCTGACTCAGTGTCATGGCAACAAGTACACAGAGTCAAGATTAATTTACAAACATAATACATTTTTCATTCCTGTGCTTGTGTGTCAGTTGATTATTCACTGTGTGGTCTGGGGAGCTTGCGAAAGTTGCTATTCTTGTAAAGTGGGTATTTTAGGTAAGGTGGGCACTTGAAATTGTGTCATAGTCTAAAATATATTCAAGTCCTGGAAAGCACTGCTAAATTGGGATGTTCAGTCATGCTGATCTTACTGCATCACATACCATATTTTCTAGAACTTTCTGTGAGGTTCCCACTTTACTTTTTCCGTACAGAGGCTTAAACATCATTGACAGAGTAGTGTTGTTTCTGTGATTTAAATCCATCATTCATGCCTTCATCTTTTCTTGCCCTCTCTGTAGTTATTAAACGCAGCTATAATTACCTGGTAATTTTCCATTGTTGATATGCATTTACCTTGAATATACAGAGGCTTTAAAGCAATGGATACCATTATTTGTACGGCTTTACGTTGCACATAAGCAGCTACTGTGCTGAAATCAAAGTGTGCTGTATGTCAAATATGATTTGTATATGTCACTGTCTGACTGCTTGGTAGACATTTATTTCAGGGAGTGCATTTCATCAGTTGGGTTGATATAAGTGTGTGTGTGTGTGTGTGTGCGGAAGCTATCCATTAGCACTTTTCCCCGTGTGTCAGTTTTAAGAGCCTCGTCTGTTTTGTATTATTTCTTTTTCAACAGAAGCTTTTAAAGAATACTTTTTGCTACACAAAATAGTAATAATAATAATAATAAAAAAAAACAGTGCATTGATTTGCAGTGAATGAGTTGCATTAACACATGCTCATGATTCATATAAATCTTTGAAAATATACATTTTGTTCCTATGGCATGAATTCAGAATTTGCCAAAGTGTGTGTGTGTGTGTGTGTGTGTGTATGCACACACACACATGTTAACAGTCTCTTCTCTCTACAGTATTTTCCACACAATGACAGCCCATTCAAATCAATTAAAGCAACACAGGGCTCCACAGCATCACTCATTCATCTGTCACTCATTCGCTCCCCCATCCTCTCACTCTTTTTTTCTGCTCGTGTGGATGACTGGTGGTAACTGGAGTGGGTGAGCTCTCACTATCACTTCCTTGTTTTATCTCTGTCTTTTCCTTTTATACTTCATCTGACTTGACACCTCCAGGGTAAATATATATGTTTAGATATGGCATGCTATCGAGAGCTAAAAGAGGATGTGTGTGTTTCTGTGTTTGTTTTTTTTTTGGATGTGTAGTTTCTCATCCTGTAATGTCATGACTTGGTTTTGTACGTTATTATTTCATTTGAGTAGAATTTTCAAACAATTAGAAATAGTATGTACACACCAAAATCAACATAATTGCATTTAAGTGTTTATAGTGTATTTATGTAACATCTTTCTGTGAAACATTATAACACATACAGTTAATGGGCCTTACACACAGAATACATAATGGCATGTCTTTACTTTTATAAAATGGTTTGACAAAGAGCGTCAACTCAATTACTTTTTCCAGAACTTTTCAAAAGTTCTACAAACCTTCTATTCCAAATATTTGTCAAGTATGTCTGTATATATATATATATATATCATTTATAACCACCTTTGAACCAACCTGTGAATGATTGCACATGTGCAGAAACAGTTAATAAATGCCTTGCATCATGTGGAGCAATTGCTAGAAACCAAATCACACGTATCTTGAAATTGATTTATTCACAAATAAAAAAAATAATAATATAACATGTCAAGGACATTTTAAACAATTTTAAAGCCTACCACAGCGGACTTGGCACAGTGTAAAACCACAAAGTAAATGTCTAGTCAATTGGAAACGGCGGTTGCAAGTTTGATGGTATGTATCATTCATGTTGCTCTGCATGTTACAGCGGTAAAGAGAGAGACCCAGCTGCAAATCCAGGACCTACTGCTAAGCAACAATGTTCACGCGCTACAAGGGTGTCCCCTCTTGGCAGAGAACTGGTCCCTTTCAGGACTGCTACCTATCACCCACCAAACAGAAGGCGTCCCTGCAAATATCACCCCTCAGCCCACATCTCTTGGAAAAACAAATCTAACTTTGAGGGCCATAAGCACACCATCCATTAGGGTTGGTTACATCACTGGATGGACATTGACCATATGGGAAAGGTAGTGAGCTAGAAAGTAATGATGAAAACAAATATGTAAAAACGGCCCCAATGAAGTAACTGATATAGATCTGCATGAGCAGCAGAGAGGTTAGAGGTTGTGTGCCTTAAGTGACATGAGAATAGCTTCTATTGGGGTATTAGAGGCGGGGGAAGAGGTGTTGATATCCTCAATTTAAACTGCATTTTGTTTTAGACATTACTAATATCAAGCAGCTATGTTGACAGAGAAGCAGCAATTGTGACGCCGTGGCAGTCTACCGCACACTCTAGAAGATCTGACTCAGTGTCATGGCAACAAGTACACAGAGTCAAGATTAATTTCACAAACATAATACATTTTCATTCCTGTGCTTGTGTGTCAGTTGATTATTCACTGTGTAGTCTGGGAGCTTGCGAAAGTTGCTATTCTTGTAAAGTGGAGTATTTTAGGTAAGGTGGGCGCGAAATTGTGTCATAGTCTAAATATATTCAAGTCCTGGAAAGCACTGCTAAATTGGGATGCTGCAGTCATGCTGATCTTACATCATACCATATTTTCTAGAACTTTCTGTGAGGGTTCCACTTTTACTTTTCATTGAAGGCTTAAACATCATTGACAGAGTAGTGTTGTTCTGTGATTTAAATCCATCATTCATGCCTTCATCTTTTCTTGCCCTCTCTACTTAGTTTATTAAGCGCAGCTATAATTACCTGAAGTAATTTTCATTGTTGATATGCATTTACCTTGAATATACAGAGCTTTAAAGCAATGGATACCATTATTTGCTGACTTTACGTTGCCATAAGCCCAGCTACTGTGCTGAAATCAAAGTACTGCTGTATGTCAAATATGATTGTATATGTCACTGTCTGACTGCTTGGTAGACATTTATTTCCAGGAGTGCATTTTCATCAGTTGGGTTGATATATAAGTGTGTGTGTGTGTGTGTGTGTGTGTGTGCGCGCGCACTGGAGGGGCGACTGCAGGGAGCACTGTTTCCATTAATGTTGGTACTAAGATGCAACTCAGCTTTCTGAATTATGTAAATGAGGTACTGTAAATTCATGACAGAATCAATGGCTTTCATTTTTATCAAATCAATCAGGCTTCCATCAGTCCACAAACTCCACACTACTGCAGGATACACACACTCTTGCGCCGGCACACACACACACACACACAAGCACACAAACACAAACACACCGCAAGGCCTTATATTAATCCTGCCAAGACAGGCCTTAGAATAATGAGTTTTGGAATGATGTGTATACAGTCATAAATATAATTTTTGCTCTTAACCATCAGCTGATTCATGATAATGTGTGTGTGTGTGTGTGTGGGGGAGAGAGAGGGAGAGTTGTTGGGCCTTTGTGATGAGTCAACTATTGGGAAGTTACCAAATGGATCCCAGCCTGGTACACTATAAGTCACGAAAGATGAAGAGTCTGGCCATTTTACTACAGAGCTGCGTATAAACTCACACTTATTCTCACTCTGTCTCACACACATATATGAAATTGCTCCTGTTAATACCATAGTGGTGTGGTTGTGACATGTTGTTGCAGATGCACACTGAAATTTTGAGAAGCTACATCCTGGTGTGTGGGTAAAAGGGAAACCAGCACACTGGTGTAAGTTTGCACACTGTATTTCCTTTTTGCAGAGTACACACTCCCTCAAAGACACACACTTTAATTCCTGTAAACAAAGTGTGTTTTAAAAAAAAAGAACACTGCATTCAGAAGAAACGCAATGTAGCAGGACTGTAACACAGGACTGGAAAAAAGTTCTGGCAGTGATTATGGAAACAATGGATCTAGTGTTAATTCTAAAGCCTTGTTTTGGGTTTATTTCTGGCTGCCATCTTGGCAACTGCTAAAGCCAAAATTTAGGCAAAGAGTAGGGGAGCCTAAATGGACCTCAGGAGGGATTAGAGAGCAGAGTTATGGCCTAAGACACCTGCCAATGCCCCAGTGTGCCCCACATCATACCTTTTTAGGTGTTAAGTGCCCTATGGATTAGGCTTGTAATTCACTCAAACCGAAACTCCTTGTTCATGTTTAACAGGGTTCCCTAAAATGGGGAGCTGTTCAGTTATTGCTAGAACAGTGCTAACAGCCCAGCTATAGGAGACGAAAGTAGAGGCAGAGGTTTAGATTTCCAGTGTATACTTATCAGTGCTACCTCCGACAGCCAAAGAGCTGCAATCGTAACACTCGCACCATCTTCAGGCAATGTGTGTTATTATTACAGTTGCTGCATTTTTTTTAAACATGTGCATGCTCTAACGTTTTTGCTACTTTTAATGCTTGTGTCTCCTGATAGCTAAACCTCTAGTGGATATTGAAAAACAATTCAACATGTGGCTGTAAAACACGATTCACTTACAAAAATAATACAAAAATGTATTAGTAAATCCTTTATTTTCCCATATATTTATGAACATAATGTTGAGCTCAAATTTTTTGGCCTCTGCATCCAATCCCTAGATTTTTCTTTGAATAAGCAACATCCAGTTAGGTCTCCCCTTGTTCAATTCCTTCCTCTTCATAGTAACCAAAAAGATTTTGAGGGAGACAGGGACCTCAGTTTTTACTTGTATTTTCAAAGCTTTTTATACATGAAAACTACAAAAATCTGCCATGTCAAATCATCCAGTTCTACAATCGCTGTGCTTCCTGTTTGAGCATATGACAAGCATCTGTCCACTTCAGTTTGTTTGCCTCTTGTGTGCTACCACGTCCCATTTTTTCCCCCCAGTTCGCATCAATATCACATTCCCAATTCCTTCCTATATCAAATAAAGTCTCGTAGGGGTTTTTCAGCGCAACCTTGATCTACCATTGAAGGCTCAGTTCACTGTCTGTCTCATCATGTTACACAAGCATTGCATTTCACCGTACCTTACCTCATATCTTTCTCAATTTTATGTCAGTCATGATATCAAAGTTTATGTCAACATTTTCAAGCTGCATCTATTTTAAGATTCTCTGACTTGGTTCTTCCTCTGCGCAACTTCTTGTTGCATTGTTAAGCATTTTATCTATTCAAATGTCATATACAGCTTTGTTGAATCAGGTTGCATTGGCCAATTAAATACATGCAAGTGCATATTCACAGTAATTACACAGTTGTGCCAAAAAACAAAATAGTTGCTGCTGTGATAACTTTCCAAGTTTGTAAAATCCTGTCCTGTGAGTATGGGTGCAAGAGGTCCTGGGTTCAAATCCCAGACGAGCCTGAATGATTGACCTTAAGGCAAAATCTGTTGTGTTGAAACTATGGTTAAGTGTGCTCGCTGAGTTAATCACCAGCTCCTACAACTGTTCATGTATACTTAAACACTAAATCTCAAATTGCTCCCTATGGTCAGGGCAGCATCTTGAGCAACAGCTTGCTGCTGTGATTGTGTGTGTGAATGGGTGAATGGGACAGTTTCAGTTCACTTGCTTTTATAAGCATTTTTAATTTGTGCATTAAAAAAAACCCTGAAGGGAAATGCTGAAAAAAAAGAAAAAAGAAAAACCCCTCAAAAAATTGCAAAAAGGTTTTCACACTTGGCTGAGGTGCAAAAGTGATAAAAGGTATAGATAAAATCAAAATACGACAAAGTGAAATGGAAACTGAAGACTAAATCATGTCATACAAAGCATGTGACACTAAGAATGGCAGCAGATAAAAACATCAAATCTGTGTGGAGTGAGGTGCTCTTTTAATTACATCTTCTGCAGTGGTTTAATGCCACCCCCCTGGAGAATTCGTGTCACCAACTGTTTATCTCAATGAACCGACTCCTAATATCTAATAGCCATTTTGTTACCACTCCTTTATCATTCATTATTATGGTTAATAAGAAGACAAAGGAAAAAAGAGAAGGAAATTAAACAGAAAGTTTCACACAAGGTCCAATTTATTTGTGTCCAAAGCTTTCAGCTACATCTTGTGGCCAGCCCCTGCAGCGGGAGTTGTTCAGTTGTCATTGCAGTGCTTCAGAAACAACATGGAAGTTGGACTTTGTGTTCAGAGCATTGAAGCTGTTGTTTCTAAAGTTAAGAATACACCATCATGTCCCAATTAGAAATTGCTTTGTTTTGTGATGTTGCATTTCAAATGTCTTAAAGTATTCACAAAGTAGTATATTGAATATCTGTGTATTGCACTCATTTGTGTGTGCCTGTGTGTGTGTATGTGAGCACATGTGTCTGTGGGTGAGTTGGTAGGTGTGGATGTTTGCCTTCACTTTCGTGCAGACTACACAGATGTGTGTGTGTGTGTGTGTGTGTGTGTGTGTGTGTGAAAGTGCGGTTGGGGTGCAATCATTTACTGTCTCCTGGTTTAGAAAAGATGTTGGCATGACAACATGACACTTGGGAAGGGTTGGTGGGTAGACATAGAGGGAAAAGAGGAAAACAGTGCTCTCTCCATAAATAGAAAACTGGCAGTTTCATGCCAGTTTTAAGAGGGAACTTCATCCTTGGATTTGTTTGTGAACATACTTCAGATCTCAACCTGCATTCCAACCTAAAAATATTTATGATATAAAGAAAAAAAATGTAGTAAACATGTGTTGAGTCTTACACTATAAAATCTATTTCCAAAAGCAACTGAAACGAGGAAAATATCTTAAGATAGAATATACTCAACATTAAAGAAAATCTGATGTTTATCATACCTCACTTTACTCTCAACTAGAATGTCACATCAGACACAAACACTGAAAACAGCATTCTGTTATTCACTGAGAAGAGGAGCATGTTTTTGCAAGTATGAATGTCTGTATGAGATTTTTTTTTTTTTTTGCATGTGTATAATTTACAAATTGGTTTTATACATTGTCTGTCTCCTTGTTTATGAGAGGCTAAGCCCAGACAAGCAGTCATTATGAGACATTAAAGTCATTCAATATGGTTGGCATATTGATCCTGTCTATCTGTCATTCTCTCATATAATATTCATGAGGAAGCAGTATACTTCATACCCCCATAACCACAGATACCAGCACAGATACACTTAAACACTCTTGTGTGACTTCACTGCCATTTTGAGCAGTTTACTGAAACTTTGTCAGATTACCTCAAATGCTGCTATATATGTTATCTAGCTGCATAAAATATCTAAAATTAGGAGCAAAGTAGAATTTCTGATTTCCTTTTTATTCAGTCAGGGGTAATGCTTGACTGCAGACATTATTGTTTATGGTACAGAATGTATACTTCTCTTGAAGTCATTTTCCACAAAATCACGAACCAGGAGATAAAATAATAAATGAATATGAATATACAGTGCAAAAGAGAAGGAGGAAAAACTAGGGATGTTATCACCTGAATTATTAATCAAGATAATTCAACTCCCAATGACAAGAATATCTATCTCTGTGAGGCACCGCACACACACACATCCACAAACACACAACCACACACACACATTTGTTCTCACATATGCACAAGACACTTTTATCTTGCCTACTCGACAGTTATCTCTTTAAAATGGGTCAAGACAAAATGAAAATCGAGAAACTTCTCATTGCGTGAAAGAGATAGACAAGGAGAGAGACAGATACACAGGGGAAGGAAGAGAGATAGGTTGGGGCTGGAGGGAGGGAGGAAAGAGAGGAGAGTTTGATAAGAAAAGTTCCCTTCATAACTCACAAGATTGCAAAAGGAAGTCACCTCATATTTGTATAGACAGTATATATTTCAGTGTTTTTACATATTGTGCATGTGTGGGTGGTTGTATGTTCATGGGTACAGTATTGTCTGTGTTTTGCGCAGAATTTTATACAATTTACAGTTGTGTGTAAAATTGAGTGTCATTCACTCACCAGTGAATCTGTTGTTCTCTGCATTGATTTCTTTTTCCTCTCTGTTACCAAGACAACAGACTATATATCTATATCTATATGTGTGTGTGTGTGTATATATATATATATATATATAGATATATATATAGATATATAATGTGTGTGTGTCTGTGTGTCTGTGTGTGTTTTCCTCAGCTCCAATTTGCCCCGGCTCCTTTTCCCTGCAAGGTCAAAAGGTCTGAAAGCATACAGTGTAATATTAGTATATGGCTAATAATTCTTTAACTGTTTTAAAATCATAAACAGAGTTTGGCTCATAGGAGAGGCAGAGGGAGAAAGCAAGAGGTGCCCAGTAAACACTGACAGAGGTAGAGACACAGTGTCTGAGACTATGAGAGGAAGCAGAGGAGGATGAGGGAGCATCGCAGCTAACACCCACAAGAACAAATGCAAGAAAGAAGACCTATCTCATGATAGTATGGTCTAATAAAAGCCAGAGTTGCATTATTTGCATATCATTTTCTTCTCTAATTGGTATGTTTATCCAGACAATCAAAACTGCTTAATAATGAGAAGCTGATAACCTGCCGTATGTTAACACAGCTATTAACATTTATCATGACATCACACAAACATGCCTCAAAGCCATTCACTAATATACCAAGCCCTTTTTTTGTTGTTGTTTGCAGTGCATGCTCCTTGTCAGTGCTTTTTTCTCCCTTCTATTGCCATTGGCTTTATAATAATTACATTGAGGCTTTTTTGAGATCTAAATAGAATCAGTTTGAAATAACTGCATCACAATGAGAACTGACACACCATGACACTTTATCAGAATTTGGTTATATTGAACTTTAAAAGGCGGACGGCTTCTGCGCTCTTTGTTGAAGCAAATTTTTAATCAAATTGTCAGGCTTTTAGCTTGTATCAAGACATACTAGATGAAGGTCATATAGGACCAAAAGTACGACAATATTGCTTTGATAAAGCCCATGGAAAGCCACGCGTTTCATACTGTCTGCCCTCTAGCATGCGTTTTGAGTCTTCCTGTGTGTGTTTGGTTTCCCTGTAGCTGGCTATTTTTACCACTGCCTATGAAATGTGTCTGGAGTGTCATATGATGGTGTATAAGTCATGCAGTGCATCTACATCCTCCACATGTATCATTCAATCAGGCCTGGTCGCTGGATGGATAAGAAGAGCAGTGATGGAGGAGAACACAAGCACAGATTGTCAGCTATCACTTTAATAAACAGATACAGCAGGGTGTCTATATGCAGTTCACACTGTGAAATACAGAGCTTCATATCTACAAATGAGCTACAGTACGGGAAACTGACTTTCATAATTCAAAAGCTTATGGCACCATTTCATAGTTGTTGTACCTCTTCTGTTCTACTTATAACTTGCCATCTTTCACACCTTCTGATTTGTATAGAATATTTGGGTTAAGTGCACACACAAATCTGGTACACACACACACACACACACATAAGCATGCCTTGGTGAGATGCATCACATTACCTCATACTCAGACAACTTTATTTCGCCTTTGTTTCTACTTTATTTTCCTGACATCTCTTGCATTCAGTTCTCTAGTCCCATAATTTTGGGTTGTGTGTTTTTCTTTCATTCCCCCTGATACCTAAAAAGTACTGAGGGCCATATACTGTGTCTTCTAACCTAATACCTACTCCTTTTCCCACCCCATTTGTTTGTATATGATAGAGGCATAGCTAGATCAACCTGTTAGGTGCAAAGGTGTTTTTTGACACACAGTCTCTTTTCTAGGCAGTATGACAAGATCAGGTAGGAGCGCAGTCGATTGAAAATATATCATTTGAAACAAATTAGCAAATGAATCATGTTTTACTAAACTCAAATTGACTTACACTGAATCTGGAGCTGATTTTGCCAGCTTGCTAATCCAGATAGAGGAAGAAAAAAAGATGAGAGAGAGATGAGAGGTCCAGATTCCTTCCTGCCTCTGGGTTTGTACAGTATGTGACCATAAATGAGCTGAATGTTGATGATAACACTTCTTCAACATATGTGAAATTTGTGATGCATGAATAATTTGTGGTTTAAGCATCTTTTTCAAACACATTTCACTTGATTGTTTTCCTCAGTGGTGGCAATATCACGGCCATCATGCAGTGTTCTGTGTGTGTCAGTCGGAGGGCAATTTGTCAGCCACTTCCTGCTGTTCGTGGCATTAAGCGTGTAGTCTTGCAGCAACATTTTTGAAACCCAGCTGCTATGGTACGTTCGAAACATCACAAGGGCATTTATTTTTAAAGTGTTTTGTGTACATTTGTGGAGTCTGCATGCAGTAGAGATTGTTCAGACACTTTGCGTCAACATCCAAAGCAATAGGTGGTGATTGTTAATATGAATATATAATTGTAATCATGGCTCCTTTCTTTTTTGCTTTGCTACTACATAAAATGAGACATAATAAACATATACCATCAATACATGCATAATGAACTACTTTTCTCTTGAATTTCAACATAATACTGCTGCATATATGCAGTCTGTGTGTTCTACATTCCACAGGTCTGTACAGGCTTTGACTGTGCCTCAAATGAAAATTGTCGTGTTCCTTTCTTTTTTCCCTTTTGGTGTTTTCCTTTAAATGTGCTCAAATATTTTCAAATTCATTATTTTTAGCCCCTCACCCATAGTAATCCTGCAGCATGGATTTGCAGGATAAAACAGAATGGACCATGTGGAAATGTTTAATAAGAAATCCACTGGGATTCCTGCACAGTATGTAAATGAATGGAAATTGTCTGTCATGCATCATAAGCTCTGCTGCTGAATTCTTGGAAGGTATTTCATATAATTATGTTGAGATCATAAATAATATAGAATGTTTAAGGGGTATAAAAATACTGGGCATACTGTAGATTTTTTCAAACCTCAGGCTTTTTAAAACAACCAGCAAATCTGAAATACTTTTTTTTTTCAACATTTACATGCATAATTCAGCAACATTTTAGTATCATTATGCAGCTTCCAGCATTTAATGTATGCTGAACATTTTTCAGTACATACAACTACACATTTTATATTTAGTGGTAATAGTTATAATAAAAGGTTTTCTGAGGTTTTCTGCATAGCTCAAATACTTTGTACAAACATGGATCTTCTGATTGCCACATTTGTAAAATCAAATATGACTATAAAAAAGGCCATATTCAAATGAAATAGAAAATATGGGAAAGTGGCTACACTGCTACTTCTGGCCAACATCCCATGATTAATTGAGCCATTTCAGCTGTTCATTTATCTAATGACTTTAAGCATAGAGCTCATAAAGACAGAGTAAGTGGGAAGCAAAAAGTAACAACTGCAAGATTTTTCTGTATCCAGTTAAGTGCTAAATGTAATATGTGAAATTTGCATGAAGAGATTTATCTAATGAAGTACTGCCGGGTCAGATACTTTATGTAGTGGATAATCTCCTTCTCCCCAAACACGCTTAATCAACAACTGATTACCTTCCACCTGACAAAGATAAAGATCTGACACAATGATCTCCACCATAAAGTGCAATGACGTCAGCCTTTATTATGTGCAGTACCCTCTGCCTTAGAAGAGGTGAGGTAAAAAGGGGAACGAAGAGGAAAAACCAGAGGACTTATGGTGAATCACTGGCACATTTATAGGCATGTATGCTTGCAATATGTTGCTGTCTTAAAGCTGTAGAACATTTATATGTCAAGAGACATGGCTCTATTTTCACAGGCAATGAATAGCAAACCAGCAATGTAGATGTATGTTTATAATCTCTATTCATATTTGATAATGCTAATGCACAAAAGGAATAACCCTTTAAATGTTAAGTGTAAGATTGTGACTCTTGGTGACAACACAGAGTCTTAACTTGCTTTTTTAAATACTTTTCTCCCCCTGCAACTTAGTTTGAAACCTGGTGTCTAAACAAGATGATTTCTCTTGTTTTAGTCAACACCTTAAATACTAATTCATATTATCCCAATGCTTGAGTTCACTGAGTCAAAAATGTAGGTTGTGTAAGGAAGACATATTCAAAATTCTGACTTTGCGGACTCTGTTGTGGCCCTTTTTGTAGTTTTTGTTTCACACCCAAATGAGCTTTCAAGTCAAGTCAAAGCTTTGAACCAGAAAATGTATCCACATCCCTCAGGTTCTTTCAAAGATGGCCTCCAATTGCTTGTCAATTACGCATAAAACAAGTATTTTGTGACTCCTGCTTCAAGTCTTAGGGAAGATGTATTTACTTCAGAGCAATGCTAAATCTTACAGTTCAATCCTGACTAATAATTACTGCTAACAAGCTATTTTTTATATCCTTAGATATTAGTATCTAAATTTCTCCAAGCAAGTAGAGTAAGGAAAGCAACATGCCAGTATGAAGAGTGATTTTTTCTTTCTCCATGCTTTGTCCATTATGTACCCCTGTGTGCATACCTTAGTGTATTTGTATGGTGGCTGTGTGTGAACTGAGGAGGCACATTTCTCTCAGTTATTTATTTCCTCACACTTATGGCTTGTGTACTCTCTCTCTCACACACACAAACACTGCATGCACACACACTAAATAAGCTCTATTGTAAGTCCATTACAATGTGAATGAGGGGCCCACCAGCTCCATTGAGATGTGTGTGTAGTGTATGTGTCAGTGGAAATAGGTTAGGGAGATTGATGAACTAGTAGGAGTAGAAAAAGGAACACCTAATCAAGTTAAAAACACTGTATGATTGACATGCTGTGCCTGGTTGACTGACATTCTACAGAAGTGGGCATAATGGGGCTGATTCATATGTGTGTGCGTGTCTGGTGAACATGCGTGCGCAGGTGTGTTTTGAATACTGAATGTCAGAAATGTGTTCATCGTCATGACTGGTACCATTCTCGTTGTGTGAAAATGTATTTTTTACACCAGCCACAATCTAGGTGTTCCTCCTCCTTTATCCTCTTTTTTTTTATTTTAAATCCTTGAGTGCTACAACTTGTGCAAGGAGCAGGAGAGGAATCAGCAAGAGCTCGCCATTAAACTTGCACCAGTGCGTATCCGTGTCAGCGACATCCCTCTCATCCGACTAACGCAACTAACCCGGAATGAGCTTTTACAGGGCCCGTGATCGCTGATGCCGAGAGAAAAAGGCTGTTTATGTCAATCAAACCTCCCCTCCCTCTCCTTCTGTCCCCCCACCCCACCCACCCACCCCTCCTCAGTGCCTCCCACTTGTGTAGGCATAAAAACAGACATTTACGCGACAGTCAGTCGTTAACGGACAGCCTGATATCGGTGGTCCTCCGTCTACTCGCCGCCTAATCTCCACATTAAAGAGCAAGAGATAAATGGACAAGTGGGCGCATAGCGAGAGAGAGAGAGAGAGAGAGAGGAAGACGGCAGGAGACGAGGTAAAGAGAGAAGAAGAATGATGAAGGGGGAGAGGCGGATCGACCGCCTGACGCCCCTGCTGCTCTAGTGGAGGATAGAGAGAGAGAGAGAGAGAGGAGAGGAGAGCGAGAGGGAGATGGCACAACTGGCATCCAAAACACACAGGGGTGGTGCGCCACCGGACCAGGCCCCGGACCCACCCGGAAGCAGCATTACGTTCACCGCTCTCCCGTCCGCCTCCTCCCGCACGGCGCGCCTCGGCCCCTCAGTTGAGAGGTGGCGCCGAGTCAGGTCTTCATTCTCAGCGTAAACTTCAGCGGTAGGAGCTGGAATGGGAAAGTCTCTGGAATCATCTACTGATTGGTTTAGGTACATCTTTCTAGCCTGTTTGTAGTCAGGGATGTTTGATGCGGGTCACTTTCTTTTCATTGTATTTTCATTAGAGATTTAACAACACTATAGGATAACCAGACTAGCTTTATCACGCTTTTGAGTTTGAGGTCAATTTCTAAGTGTTTATCCCGTGCATAACACCACGGACTGTTAATCTAATACATTTCAAAGGCCACATGCTTTCTCTGGCTCTGGAAACTACAGTGTAAAATAGACTAATATTATTGTGGCAAAACATAGAAATGACAAAACCTGGGTTTACATCTTTACTTTCCAATTAAATTTGAATTTAAAATAGTTCAAAACTTTTCACGTAGCATTTCACAATGCTGCTGGAAACCAGGACTTGCAGGCAATGCACAAACTTGGTTATTTTCATATTGCACTTGATTTATAATACCACTGGGGTTATATAGTTATTGAAATAACAGGCGAAAACTTCCATGTGAAGTCTCCTGGTAATCCGATTCAGCGCCCTCCTGGCCCTGATGATGGGACACACGCCTTCCTATAATGAGTTCACAATTTCACCTACAGTTGAAACACTCGGCTGTGAAGTCAGGTTCAGTGCTTTCCTGCGTGTGAACTTCAAAACACTGGTTTGAATTGAACCCTCTAAACCCATTTTAAGACTAGTAGAGTGTGCATGAGACAATTTCACCATATTTATTTGGTTTGTAAACAAACTAATAAAACCCCAAGCAGGAAGGTGTTTGGCACCAATTAGGATGACACACATTTTATGAAAGCAGGTAATACAACTGTGTTGGAAAGGTGTAAACAAAAACCATTAAAAATGCTTTTCTTCCTCTTTTCATTTTCCAGTATCACCTTTGAGGATATGGCTGGAGTCCCTTCTCTTAGGCCTTCTCTTTGCGTTATGTTCTCTCAGGGCGAAGACAAGGAGGAAGAAGGATGGGGAACGTGAGGAAGACTATTGATGTTCAAACAGACAGAAGGGAGAGAAAGAGGGGGTGTGGATGATGAGAGAGAGAGAGAGAAAGGGGGGGAGTGAGCATGGAGAGAAAGAGAAAAAGATGCTGTGGGATCTTTTCTTCTCCCTAGCTCAGCACATACATTAAGATGCTAATCCTGGTCTTTTTGTCTCTTTCTATAATTCATTGCATTTGTTCCTCTCTCTGCTCAGTCTCTCTTATTCTTGCACTTTTCCCTCAGCTCTTCGCCATTTCCTCTGTGCTGTCATCAGTTCCCCCCAGATTAGTGCTCATAAAAGTTCCAACTCTAATTTGTGGTATTTCAGATGATTAGGTTCAAAATAGGACAGAAATGCACAGAGTTTCCAGAAGCGCAATTAGAGGAATTCTCTGTGGGAAACTGTGGACTGATTGGTTGGCTCCCATCCACCTCTCTGTGCTGCCATATTAACACACAGCAGCTGTTGTTTGTTGTGAGGATTATTTTGTGTTTGTTTGTGTGCTGCTGTGATGTTTGTGTATGTGTGTGCTGTGCCAGAGGTTGGATAAGCCTAAGGATTTTGATTGTTTTCAATCAACTCTGTGGTTACCAGCTGTACCCTCATATTCCCAGGGGTGGCACAACCTAGGTACAAACACACACACATGTGCACACAGGCAGAGAACTAATACATACTATTCAACCTTTCCCAACAGATTCACTCTTTCTTTTCTTGTCCCCTTTCTCTGCAGACATTAATCATCACTCGCTCCATATCTGCGCGTGATTCCTCCGTGAGGATTGGAAGGAGAGTGCGTCGACTGCATTTCCTCAATGAAGACCTTTGTTCCCCGACATCCGGTGTAGCTCCCTTCTCCATCTGCCATGGTGACATGACGCACCCCTGAGTGGCTTTGCTCCTTTCTTGCACACACTGACAATCTCTTGGGCGCGTCAAACCCCCAAACTCGCGCAGACACACTCTTGCCTCCAGCAAACTAAAAAAGACATCTCCTTCTCCTACGCACAACACCTCCCCAGTTTGAGATGACGGTGGCCGTGCGATTCCGGCGCCACTTACGTAGGCTCCTGCTCCTGCTGGCCTCCTGCTGTCTCCTCTCCCTCCTCCTCTCTGCTTACTTTCTCTTCACGAACTCCTCCCCTTCCATGCAGCTCGGACAATCTCCTGAACCCGCCTGCTCCCAGCCGCTCTCCATGTCCCCGTACCGACAACTCCCATACCCGTACCCGCCCAACCCCCCTCACACACATGTCCACACTGACCCAGTAGTGTTGGTTCTGGTGGAGTCCCAATACTCCCAGCTTGGTCAGGACATTGTGGCTATACTGGAGTCAGCGCACTTCCAGTTCCGCATGGAGATTGCCTCAGGGAAGGGCGACCTTCCGCCGCTGACAGAAAAGGGCCGCGGACGATATTCGCTAATCATTTATGAGAATCTGTTAAAGTATGCACATGCAGACACATGGAACAGACAGCTGTTGCATCAATACTGCACCGAGTACAGAGTGGGCATCATAGGTTTCTACCGCTCCACAGAGAACTCGCCACCTCTTCTCAAACTCCGAGGCCTCCCGCTGGTGTTAAGGACCAACCAGGCGCTTTGGGACTGCTGCGTGGTGTCGAGCTCTCCCCTCCTCCACCTGACCAAGCCCGGCACAGATCGAGGGGCCTTACCTGGGGAGGACTGGACCTCCTTCTCCTCCAATCACTCCACATACCAGGCTGTGCTGCATGCACGGGCCAAGGAAGGGGCAGGAGCAGGCAGTGGCGATAATCCAGGGTCTGGCTTCGGTTTAGGCCTCCAAGCCACTGTGGTACAGGACATGGGACTGTATGATGGGGTGAGGAGGGTGCTATTTGGCCAGGGACTGAGCTACTGGCTCCACAGACTCATCCTGGTGGATGCCATCTCCTACCTCACAGACAGGAAGCTTACTTTGGGTCTGGACCGGCACATTCTGGTGGATATAGATGACATTTTCGTCGGGAAGGAAGGGACACGCATGAACGTCAATGATGTGAAGGTACGGGGTGGGGTGGGGGGGGGGGGGGGGGGGGGTTGGTGATGGGTGTGTGATAATGTGCGTTAGAAAGAGACAGAGTGGAATAGATGAATTCATGTTGGGGCAGTGGTGTTGGCTTCGATCTTTGATTCTGCTCTCAACAAAAAATTGATGACAGTGCAGTGGTGAAGATAAGGACTGTTTACTTGTAAGTAAAAAAGATTTTACCAGAGTGTATTTCAGAGTATTTTAGCTCGGGCACGGGTGCACCAAGGGGGTACTTGGAGAAGCTAATGCGTGTCTGTGTGTAACATCTCTTTGTGTTGTGTACTAAGTGTATATGTGTTGGGGTACAGCAAGAGGGTATTTATCTCAAATGGAGGTTTAGCCAGAAGTAAAGAGGCCATTTAAAGGAACAAAGACATGGAGTGAAAGAGAGAAAGAGGAGGGGTGAGAAGAGAGAAAGAGAGGTAGTGAATGAGCCAGTGAAAAGATGAATGGCACTTATTCCTCTTTTCCCACGTTCCTCCTCTTAGGGAAACTAAAGGAGAGTCAGCCATGCAGCCCGCCTCTCAAGACATCTATTGTTTCAAAACACACGCTTGCATGAGCAAACACACACACACACTCACATGCAGATGGACGTGCACCTCCATGCATGTATACATACAGCAATACAGTGTGCGCGCAAACTCATATGCATATAAACCCTTATTTATTTGTTATTGTATTATTTTTGAGAGGAAAAAGAAAACATCTCAGATTTGCTGGAGTGGGGAATAAAACGCTCCTGCACAGGGAATTTTGTTTGAAATCTGTGGTCACATTCTCCCACTGCATCCTCAGGGCCATTCAAGGGAAACAAATTGTGTTTGGTGGGTTTTCATATGTGTGTGTGTGTGTGTGTGTGTGTGTGTGTGCAAGGGCTGTTAAGACAGGTGAGATGTATGTTACTCTGCGGTGATGTGCATGAGCTAAGACCAGGGGCGTCTGCCCGTCTCACTGCAGTCACAGGATGTACATGACATGAAAGTGTGTGTATATGTATGTGTGGGTGTTTTCTGAATCAGTACTTTAGAATGTCACTTTCTGCCAGTGGCTGACACCTGTCCCATCAGACACTGAAAAAAAAGAAGGGCCACCTGTCCATGGCCTGAAACTTTGGGAGGAGATGAGAGGAATGGGGAGGCAGAGAAAACAGGAGTGTAGTGGGTGGTCAAGTGGAGAGGAATTCCACCCTTGAATATAAAAAAGATGCTTGTATCCAAAAAGGATAAAGGACTGCATATTCTCACACAGTCACACACACAGGGCACACACACCCGTGCACGTACAGATTCACAAAATGAGCCCTCTCTAGTTGGAGTTTTCATTTTAAGTCTGCCTGACTCTTCAGCTTTGTAGCATAAATATACATGAGGATGAGCCGGTGCCATAACAGAAGGACAGGGAGATGTGGATGGAGGAAGCGGATGAGAGAGAGAGAGAGAGAGATGGAGAGATAGACAGAGAGAGGGGCAGAAAAAGAGAGAGCGATGCCATTTGAAAAACTCATACTCCTTCCATATTTCTACTCTACTTTCTCTTTCAGGATAGTTGGCAATCACAGAGAGGAAGAACTAGAAGAAAAAAAAAATAAAGGAACAGAGTTGGAGGGAGAGAGGAAGGGAGGGGAAGGTGGAGTGTGGCGCCTAGGGGAAGCGCTAGCAGCTAACTTCGGGATTTCTGAGAAACAAAATGCTGAGGGGAAATGGGGAAGCGGAGGAAGGGAGGTGCAGGAGCAGGAATATGGTGATTTGTAACAGCCCTCCCCTTGGAGATGAAGAGCCTCAGGTAGAGTTGTCAGATTACAGTTCGAGCAAGGCTTATTTCAAGTGACAAGTTAGTATGCACATGTAAACCGCGTGTATACATAATCATGCGCAGCAAACCAGTTATTTTACTGTTATCTTCTCTTAATGTCTTTTATCTTTGTCGTGATGTGGGGATTGTTTGACTAGTAAATCATGTCAGTTTGCAGAGGGGCTTGGAAATGGAAGTCTTTCCCTTGCAGCAAAATATCATTGAAAGGCTGTTGAAAGGATGACTCATATTAGAGGACCACGTGTCAAATATCCATCCAGCTTTGGGTGAAGGCGACAGCTGAAAAGATGTCTCCTTGTGTCATTAAAAAGATGAATGCCTGTAGAATTCCAGGAATTATTTAATCATGAAAGCACAATGTAAAACTGAAGTTGTGTAAAACTAGTTGGCTCTGATGATGATGGCTTTGTAGAGTAAAACAAGTAAATTGTTGTAGGGTAATTTCTGGTCAGACCAGACTGACAGACACCATAGATGACGTCTGGACGTCTCTGAATGTTTTATCCCAAAAATTCTAAATATTCAAACACTGAAACATGATTTTCTCATATGCAAATAGCAGTTACCAGACACCGCAGCACAAACATATCACAAAGAATAATTGTGAATGACACACAAACTATGTAAAAATCTAAATCCTCTCTCATCCCCAGTGCTTCAAGAACAGCTTTTGTCTAACACTGCATCAGAGTATGTTACGGGATGTGTTATTGACCAATTAGTAGGACAAGGCGTTCACACTGCCAATGTTAGAAATCCATTTTTACCTCTGTAGAGCCAACATTCAATCTCCTGTTCTCCCCGAGAAAAGAATAAGGAAGAAGAGTAAGACAGAGAGAGAGAGGCCAATTAAAATGCCACCCTCCTTCTCTCTGCACTCTTCATTAGACTCACCCCATGAGTTCATCTGGTGACAAACAATACCTACACCCCCTCCTGTCTGCACACACACACTCACGCACACAGCTGTATTTCCTCTATTAAAATGATTCACAGGGAGGCACCCCGCGGATGACATTTCTCAAAATGAGGGATGATGCCAGTCAAAAACTCCCATCAATGACGCGCTCGTGCCGGTGCTTGTGTGTGTGTTTTTTTTTTATTTGCACATGATGGTTTCCTCCTCTCCTCTGCCTTGGAGTGGTCGTTAGGGAGGGTGTCCGATTCTCATCTTCAGATCCCTCTTTATCACCTGCTCCTTTCTCCCTTTCCCTTTCCTCCTCCTCCACTCACCTTCCTCCTCGCTCCCCTCCTCCGCGGCCGAGTCATTGATCACTATCTCCGGCCTATTTGTATTCCTCCCTAAACCTCTCGCTCAACGCATTCTCCCTCTTTTCCTTCCCGTGGTGCTTTCTGAAGCAGTGTCATCTAAGTTGAGAGGACACACATGCATGTGAGCACACATACTGTATGTGGACTTAAGAGCCAAGGCACACTCTCTTTGCACATGCTGTATATTTGGCATTTGTATGTATCTAAAGGAAGCTACTGGGGCTCAGTGAACAGTACAGTTACCTCATATCAACTCTGAACCTTTCCATGTTATGTGCAGATTCTTCCCATGTTTGTATGGGCTTGTGTTAGAGTGTCCAAAGAGGACTGTTGTCATGTCAGAGGAAATCCCCTGCATCTTTTTTTTTTTTTTTTTGCCTATTTTATGTTGTGACAGTCCATCCCTTGTACTCCCTGAAAAGGAATAATTAGGCAAACGAGATTAAAACATGCTTTTCCAAAGAGACGGTGGGGCGATTTTTTTTTTGCAATTTCACGATTTTGTTTAATTTGGCAAGTCAAATAATTGCTACTTTCATGTGGCCTAATAAGCCATTAAGTGCTATTTTGCCTTTAGGACAGAACAGGAAGCCTGTTTTAACATCTTATCCAGCTAGAAGGTAGTTATTTTAGACATTACTTCATAGCACAGCAGAATCTATGAGTGACTATAGTGGATAATAGGGTAGTGATGTTTGAAATGAAGAGCTTAAACGTCTAGGCTGAAGTGTTTTTTCATGTGCTCATGATCACTCTGGTCTGGCAATGACCTAAAATTGACCCAAAAAAAATTCAGACTTCTCTGAATGTTTTTGGCTTAGCAGTCTGTAATTTATTGTGCAGTCCTACTTAGAGTTAATCTTTAGACCTAATTAAGTATGATGCATATTTGCCACTTAAGTCAATGGAACTGATCTCGTTCCATATCCGTTTATTACTTTGCCAAATGCTATTACAAAAGTAATGAAGAAAAGACATAAACAGTGGAGAAAAGATTTGAAAACCAATGGAGTGACACAAAGAAGCAGAAGAAAAGGAGAGTGCTTTTGGTTTTTTGTCACAAGAGGCATGCAAAATTCTTGAATTTGTCAGACGACATCATTCATTTAATACATGGCAAAGGCTGGCGCCTTTATTAAGAAACCTTGGGTATTAGATCTTAATGGTTTTTAAAATGACAAAGTTGCAGGTGGGAAAAGGGAAAAAAGAGATAACATATAGGATGGCAGAGGAAAACAGGATATTGCTTCCAGCATGATGCTTCCTGACATCTGCTCTCATTCGCCCCCTGATCTGGACAAGTGAAATTATCACAGTCAGCCCTGCAGGGAAGGAGAAGTTTTACAGTTACGCTATTAGAGAGAGAGAGAGAGAGAGGCTGTTACATATTTATGTATCAGGGGTTTTAATTTTTATGTTTTTTTAACATATAGTACAAAAAAGATGGTCATTGTGGTGTCATTGTAATGAATACTCTTAAGCAACATATGTCAACAAGAAAATTATCTTAATAACTTTTTTTGTTAAATTAACAATTTTTGTCAGTGCTCTTGTTTTTACTCCAAATTAACTCTGAGAATGTGGCAGTGCGCCATGCATTTTCTTGCACAAAATGAGGCAGGTTTTGCGGTCACAGCAATCACTGAAACTCAAAAATCCTTGAAGGGCTGCCAAGTAGAATTTAGTGCAAGTATAGCAATGCCAAAGCAATCACAAGTACCTTGGATGCGTAAATGCAAGTGAATAGATGATTTTGTAAAATGCTCCAATATGAAAAGCTACACTGACTCGAATCTGACAAGCGAGACTGGAAGTGAGACAGAGAAGGGAAGAGTAAGCAAAAGGAAGACTGGCGTTAACTGGCAAAGTGCTCTTCCTGCTCATCAAATAGAGATGCCTGACCCAGTTAAATTTGCTGGTTTAGTTTTTCATATTACATGCACTAATACACACACACACGCACAGACACAAACACATGGACTCGTGTAGATGAATCAAGAACTTTGACCTGCTTTTGTACAAGACTTAAACCCCCATAAAATGTGCCTAATTTTCTTGCTCCTCTCAGCCCACTCCCCAGACTGTTTGCACTCAAAATCCCACGCGCAAATAAGTTCTTTTTTAATTACTTTTGTTATTTTAGATCTCCCAGCCAGGCTTAAGGCTGTGAATAGAAAAGAAAAGAAAAGAAAAGAAAGAGTGCTAAGGCAAGAATGACAGAATGGGGATATGGAGGAGAGGTGGTTGGTGTAAAGGGTTTGTGAAAGGCAGTGAATGCCAGCTGTCCAGATGTCTGTCTCCCATCTGTTTGAACCCCAACATCTAGCTGGCACCTCTTCCAGTTCTAACCACATACACATGCAAGAACACACATACACACTGTCACTTTCACATACACAGAAACAAACTGGCAATGCTTCTGACACTAGCAGTGTTAGGCAGCTGTGGGATTGGGCACAGAAATGAGGGCTATCGCTAACGGCTAATCCCAGTGTGTGTTTACCTTCATCGCTAGGATTGTCAAGATCTCTCACATGCTACATAGTCCCACCTCCCGCTAATCCAAATCCCCCCTTCTTTCTTATGAAGTATCTCTTATGGCCCGTTTTAAAACCATCTTCAGCTTTGAGCTCAGTATCCAGTGAACAGATTGGCTCCATATTGCTTAAAGCCCCCCCAACTCTCCCAGATCTGCTGCTGTTACCCTCAGAAAAACAGCAGGAGGGGACTTCATTGTCCCTCAGATCCAGAGTCAGAATTCTGTCACATGTTTCCGTCTTAGATATCTACTCTTTTTTTTTATTGCTGGGTATAGTTTTTACCTACTGTTCTTCCTCCTTGATCTACAGTAGTGCTCTCATAGCTAAAGTCTCAAGTTTAATTACAATCTGCCCTGCACATTGTTTGCTCTGTGGTTCACTCAGGTGTTAACAAAACATCCTGTTACCATTTCTGTGGTTATGGTATCCTGATGTGGTTGTGTTATGAATATTTTACCAGTAATTCACAGGTTTTAAGGACCTTTTACCTGAAACCCATAACTGGCAAACAAACTTTAATTCTTTTATCTGGAGAGCCTTTTCATAGGACACACACACTGAGTTTAGGCTATAGTGCAATTCTTAAAGGCCCTGAAATGAGCCTTATAGCTAAACTACTTGTTAGTTGGTTGAATAACTTTGGAAAGCCCCTGCTCCCACAATTTCCCTATGTCAGATCTCAAAAAAAGTTTCAAATAAATTGAAGTCACACCAAATCTCTATGTACAGGGTTTGAAATTCTAAAGTAATTCAAGTGTCAAGACAATAAAATGTTAAAATATTCTACGTTGTAGTGTTTATTGTCTTATACTTGCCCTAAAACTGCAATGAAACCAGTAAACTGTAAAGTTTACCCGCAAAATGTAGCCTATTATGCGATTCATCTTTTGAACCGTTGGAAAACCACTTTGCACAGAACTGAAACATGCTTGAGAAAGCTGATCCATCACGGTGAGCAGTTTGGTGCCTGTGAAAGTTTCATAATCAGTGCTGCGGTTGCAAACTGGGAGTATTTCGAAAACTCTCCTTGTTAGTCTCTGATGTGTTAGATTTGAGCGTTAGCTTGCTGAACAACCTCATTGATGCAAGAAATGGCCAAGTTCACATTGCCTCTTTCAGAACATCTTTTTTTTCTGGCTTTTTGTTGGGCTGATTTCACAGTGGTACAGTGGTTAGCACTGTCACCTCGCAAAGGTTCCAGGTTCGAGCCCCAGTTCGAGCCCGTGGCTTTTCTGTGTGGAGTTTGCATGTTCTCTCTGGGTACTCTGGCTTCCTCCCACAGTCCAAAGACATGCATTAGGTTAACTGGTGACTCTAAATTGCCCGTAGGTGTGAATGTGATGTGAATGGTTGTTTGTCTATATATTTTGGCCCTGCGATGGACTGGCGATCCATACAGGGTGTACCCTGCCTCTCCCCCAAATGATAGCTGGGATAGGCTCCAGCCCCCCCACGAACCTTAATGGATAAACGGTATAGATAATGGATGGATGGGCTGATTTTGAATTTCCCAAAACAAGGCTTGTCAGCAACATTTTTTCTTGAGTTCTTGAGTGACAAACTAATATCTATAGATGCAGCAACAAAGGAAGTTTTTAAAATGGTTCTCTGTTCATAATGGCATTACTAGTCATATTTAGAGGTGATAAAATGTTGACTGTGATAGTTAATGGGCTAAAACAAGCAAAAGGCAGCTGTATGGTCTCACAAAAATTTCCAGCATGGCTCTTCTGTTTTCTGCTATGGATGTTAGGTAGCAGAATACAAATGAGGTGTTTAAGCTAATATACTGCACACTTGGACACACACCTACGCCTATTCTCACAGTTACCAACACACACGTTAATAAAGCATTTTGACCAAGTGCATCAGGGAGCTTATATTGAGTTACAATGCAAAGCACTCAGCTACAAACTTAATTTAATTCTTAAGTCTTTGTATCCACACATTTACGTGTGTGTGGATAGGCAAATCTGCATGTGTGCATGCGTGCGCGTGCCTGTGTGTGTTTGTGTGTGTAAGATGTAGAGGATGTCATAACAGAGGAGACAGGGGATCAGATTATGGAGCTGTGCACATCTGTCAGCATGTAGCCATCTTCAACACCATTAGATTAGAGATAATGAAGACACTCTGTGCATGTATTATGCTCTTACAATTGATTTAAGGAGGCCCCGCACTAGGAGGAAAGGTAAAAAACGAGAGAAAAGAGGGAAAGACTGCCTAGACCAGTTACCTCTGACTCCTTCTCAGGTCTTGTAAATCAGGAAAGTTCCTGGGAGTGAGTTAAAGCAACATGACCAAGCCTGTATGTGAGAAAATGTTTTTTTAAACTAAGAAAGGACCCAGCAGATTAGAAATAGAGAATATAAAGTTTATAGTAAACAATATATGTGGGAGCAAACGGTGAGAAGTGCAACGATAGCAATAAGATGGGGTGGGAGAGTGCGAGGGGAGAGAGTTGTAGAAAGGGAGAGAGCGATCTTTCCTCCATGCTGCTTCAGCCTTCCTTTCAAATTAGAGCAGCCCCGTCTCCTGAGAATGTATTGCGGAGCAGGAAGATGAAGTTCAAGAAAGGATGGGGTAGAGGACTACAAATGGGAAGGGGGCAGAGGCGACTGCGTTTCTCAAGCGGGAAGATGGAAGAATAGAAAGTGCAGTCGGAAAGAGAAGCGTGAGCAAAGAGAGAATTGGGGGGTCAGGGACTGCCCATAATGATATGAATGGGAAGAATAATGAGGAGGGTATTTCATGCATCCATCATAATAATATGTAAGAGAGAGAGGAGATTCAGTAAATCTCTCAAATACCTCATCTACTAATAACCTGCTCGCATTACTACATAATTCTTATTTAATGCTGGCGACTGTGCAACTCTTTATTAACACTCATTTACAGAGTCTTGTTTAAAAGGCAATAAACTAATGGAAATCATTGAACTGTGTTGGAAAAATCTAGTTCAGTATTGAAACCCAGAACTGAGAGGTAACTGGGTGAACATGCTGGAACACTCAGGCACACAGAAAACAGACAAAAAATAATGAAGCGCGCTGTAATAACAGCATGTTGGTGACTGCTCCCATTGTCATGCCATAGGATAAGCACTGATGAGAACACACAGCCATCGTGGTGGTTCTCAGAGGAACCAGAGTTCACTTAAATATACAACAGAGAGACATAAGACCTGAATCAGACAGATCAGGTGTTTATCTGTGCTAGTGCAGGTTAGGGGATGATGAACCTGATATACTGTGTCGTGGTCTGTATTGAAGTATGTTGAATGTAATTTTGCTTACTAATGTTTATCTATCTATCGTCTATCTATCTACTATACTATCTATCTATTCATCTATCTATCTATATTCATCTACTCCATTCATTCATTCATTCATTCATCTATCGCAGGCTCTCCTTGATATTCAGAAACAGCTGCGTTCACAGATCTCCAACTTTACCTTCAATCTTGGCTTCTCTGGGAAGTTCTACCACACAGGTGCGTTCTGTTTATATGCTTTCCATTCGACTATACCAGTGCCAGATGAACACAGTAACTATGATGACTAACATAATAAAAACCTTACTGTGAAAAATTTTGGGCAGCACAGTGGTGGTGTCGTCTCACAGCAAGAAGGTTCCAGGTTCAAACCCCATTTTTCCCGGGGCTTTTCTGTGCAGAGTTTGCATGTTCTCGTCTTGCATTTGTGGGTTTCTTCCAGGTGCTCTGGCTTCCTCCCAGAATCCAAAGGTGTGAATGTGAGTGTGAATGTTTGTTTGTCTCTATATGTTAGCCCTGTGATAGACTGGCAGTCTGTTCAGGGTGTACCTCACCTCTCACCTAAAGTCAGCTGGGATTGGCTCCAGATCCTTAAGGATAAGTGGTATAGATAATGGATGGATGGGTGGAAAAAAGCTATTGTTAGCTGACGTAGACTGAATAATTCCCACCTTACTTCATTCATTTCAGTGGGTGTCTCTGTAGACACTCAAAATGTCAATTGTCCAAATGGCAGAGGTTAAGGTTTCGGATAAAGTAGTTTGCCATTGTTAAATAAGAGCTATCCATGTGTTCCAAACTAGCATACCTTATATAGTAATTTCATGTAAGAGAAGGGTCACTTTTCACATTTTACTTTCACTTTTGACACAATTTTTTTTTCTCAAAGGTCATGCACACACCTCAAACTGCTATTTGTTCTCATGATGAAGTGTCAGGATGAAGCTAAATGTTCTAAATGGAAATTTGCACATTAACATTTGTTACCACCTAGCACAATCCATCATTTGCGAAATGAAAGCTCACACCAGTCAATTAACATGATTTAAAATGTTATTACAGTAAATAGTTCGCAATCATGTGTCATCTTACTGCTGCCTGATATTAGATGAATAGTTATTTAGAGAGGTCATGTATGTTCTGCCAAAATGAAATGAGATGACCAGTGTTGTAGATTCAATGTACTTACTTGCAATTGTAATAACAGATTTAGATAAACTACATATGGAGTATTACACTTAAGGGCAGTGATAAACACACTGTCAAATGTATTTATTAAGACGAATTTGCAGCACAGTGGTCTTAGTGGGAGTACTCAGTCCCATACTGTTATAAAGCTTATGGAGTGCAAATGTGATAAGTTATCCTGTTCATCATAAAAAATGTTTTTTTTTTTAAATCTCATACTATCTCTCGATTTTGAGTTACGGAGTAGTATTTATACAGGCATATTTGCGAGGCTGTGACTCACTGCTGAAAGATTCAAGTTCTCTCTAGATCCAAGGCAGATTTTGATTTCTAGTTAAAGTGTCTAAATCTGCAGCAAGAGAACAAAGAAGTAGGATACACTGGGAAAGAAAAATAGAGGTGAGACCGAACATGATTGTAATTAGAAGAAATTCGATATAGAATGGAACATATTATCATAACATCTTTTATTGCTATGGCATCACTTTTCATCTCCATGGTATCAGACTGCCACCTTTTTTAGCAACATAACCTTAAGACAACCCTGTTGCTTGATGATATACTATAACCTTACACCGCAAGAAGTTTGATATTCTGAATCTACATGATACACACATTTGCATGCTTACCTGTCCCTTTCGTCTCCCGTGCACTGTAAGCCCTGTTGTGTGCAGGCATGGTGGAGGGAGGATGAGGGAGACGAGCCATCGCCAGCATGTGGATGAGTTCTTGGTGGCTTCCTCTGTATGTGGAGAGCTGGCATGCAGCCTCACCTCTTCCAACGAGTCCTCACGCGTGAGCAGATGGTCCTCAACATGGTCGCTTCAGGAGATGGATGTCACTATGCTTACATTTCCTTGCGGCTGCTCATTTTACATGTTTTGTGTGTGTCCTTGAATCATGCATGCTTCTGTGATTGCTTTTTCTTCATACTGTTGCTGCTTTGTAATTGTGGGTAAGTAGGTTTTTTGTGCAAGCCAATATTCAGACACCTGAACGAATCATTAGGTTTATTGCCATGGTTTTCACATACGAGGAACATAGAGATAATAGATTTACAAACATACTGCATGTACAGTGTTACTAGATGAGCGTTACAGTTGGAGGAATGTGTAGTATATATCGCTAGGAAAGTAAAAGTTCACAGTAGTATAAAGAATGGGGGGTCCGTCTTATTTACGATGTGAAAGTTCAAGCCTGGAATTCACATTCAACGCGGTTGTTAGGTTTTTGGTTTAAATGAACTTTAGTTTCATGTTTGGTGATGTCCAATGTAACTGTCTCCATAATGTTATTGATTAAAGGAAGGAGGAATGCATTTTAATGTGCGCTAATGCACTATGTTAAGACATGTTAAAGAGACAAGTTTGAGTTCTAGAATGCAGTAGGAAAAGTAGTTTTACTAAAAATGTTTTATAGTCTGTTCAACCATTTTACCGCGACTGCGGTTAACTTGTTCCTGAAAATGTTTGAATGTTGCTTATAATATAGTATAATAGCAGGCGTATTTACTAGAGGTGAGAGAGTTGTGTTAAACTTATACGAGATTTTATAATGATTTAACATATGCATATAGTACCATACTGTATATTGGTTTGCTTTCCTTTTTGTTTTCTTTTGCCTTGTATGTATCAACTATGTCTTGAAGCCTGTTGTGGAATAAGTAACTATGTAGCTACATTTGACTAATTTATGTGTGAACATGGCTCACACAAAACAAGTAAGGAGCGCTTTTATAAATGTACTGTCGTACTCATTTTCTAAAACAAAAAAACCAAAGGAAAATATCCCATTTGGGGATGATGCACTTATTTTGATGGGCACACCTGAGCCCCGTTTAATGTCTCCTGTTTAACTAGTCCGCCCAGTGCTTTTGTTCTTGGTTTACTAGTGGTTTTGTTGTGCTGGTGTGTGTGTGTGAGTGAGAGAGAGAGAGCATGGTGATGATTTGTGTGACTGTGTCTTGTCTCACACACACAGTACAGTGAGGAGGTTGGTCTGGCAAGGTTAGCGTATATCGCAAAGGCAAGATCCCTAACCCCATTGTGCACAGATATGCCACTCCCTGATCCCCCGGCCACTGATGCTTAGCTTTGACAGTGTGTGTAGGTGTGTGTCAGAGCCAAGGACAACACCATCAGTCTGCGAGATGTACCCAGCAACCATCCACCCTCACACTCACAGACAAACACACACACACACACATACACATACACATGCTCACACAAACTATGGACACTTCCACCCCTCGGCGCTACGTCAGAATAAAACACAACACAAACCACGTGTTTAAAAGCAAGGTCAGACTGTCGGGCTCTGTGTGTTTTATGCTGCAAACCTTTGGCCAGGAGTTGTAAATGCATCTATGTTTTGTGTTTAGTGAGAGCAACTCGGCTATGTGTGTCTGTGTGTGTATGTCCTCCCCTGCCTCAGGAGCACACTGTGGACATACACGTCAAGTCTCACACTTGTGGTGTCTACCCGCACACCTGCAGTTGCACGAGGCTTGAGGCGTAAAAAGTCCGGGTCACCAGCACAGAGAAGATACCTCACTCAAGCTTCCGCCTGCCACGTGTAAGGCTTTCATCTACAACAACATCATGAAGGAGGGGACTATCGGTTAATCGTGATTTCTGTGAAAAGCCTCAGGGGAGCATTAGCCACTGCAAGCACATGCAAATGTCAGTCTGCTCACATCCATAAATGATCGCCGACAGTGTTTCTGTGCAATACGAAAATATTGATTAGCACCTCTCACGCACAATGATTGCAGAACAGACTACTTCATGTTTTCTGTGCAGCCGAGCGTTACCTTCTCATTTAAAATATATATTTACAGGTGTTACTAGATTTCGTAAAGATGATGAAGATGCGATCGGGAGCGACCTGAAAAGTAGGGAGGTGAATATTCGCTTAAGGCTGTTGCCTGCCAGCTGTTAGAATGGTGGCTTTCCAGATGTCATCAGCAGCGTGTAGATAAGATTTATAAAAGGATGTCAATTCGCGACAGAGGATATGTGTTGTCTGACAAGAGAGGTGAGCGTCGAGTAAATACGACAAATATCACAGCCGCGTTAAAGAAAAAATCATGTTTCGTGAAAGTACACGGTCGAACACGCATGGGGCCTGGAATCAAACCAAACACCAAAGACATTATAGTGTCTCGTTCGCCAGGAGTGAAAACGACGGTTTAATTGGCCTGACTGAAATTGTCAATGAACGTAAATTGTTAGAGGAACAAAATCAGCAAGCCTTAAATGCAGAATCATTAGTTCGAGAGCTTGACAAGGTTGTTTCATTTTTTTCTTTATCTTACTTTAAAGAACAGTTTTCATCTGGGTTTCTGTGCAAAATAAGGCTTGCTGAATAGTAAATTAAAAAGCTGACGTTTTGTGGTCCCAAACAGAAAATCACCAGCGGTAAGTGGTGTAAACCCTCTGGCGCCTGTGTGTGTGTGTGTGTTTGAGTGCATGCATGCCGAAGAATTTCTTTGAAATTGTGTCTCATCACAGCATGCTCTGTTCACTGCTGATTCAATATTTAAATGGTCAATGTGGCTGAAGGGGTGTGAGTTGTGCATGCGTGTGCTTGTTTGTACGTATATATGTAGTGGGCAAAATTAAGGAATAAGATCTAGTGATGAGAGTTCTCACACTTTAATGCCCAGTCATGATTCATCAGTTACCGTTTGAGACAGCAATAGAACAAAACTCTCGCCACCTATTTCAATTTGGGCGTTGTTCGTCTCTCCCCTGTCTGTCCTCTTCCTCATTCTACCTGTCAGTCAGGCTCTTTGTCAGTGTGCACAATCGCCCTCATGGCGGTAAAAAGAACCAATCACATCTGACACTAGCCACGGTCCACGGTGTTCTGCTTTCACGGTTCCTGAGCAAACACCTAAATAGATAAAGTTACAGGGTTAATTTCCTAATCAGTCTTAGAAGTTTTATTTCTTGTCATCTTGTTTGCAGCATTCAAAAGATGAGCCATTTAATCCAGCTTCCTTTCAATACAATACCAAGCTGGATAGCTTGATAGGCTATATTGCATATTATACATTGTCATTTATTAAAAAATATATTCAAACTTAACAAATACGAGAAGTCGTCAGAACATAGAATGGAAGAAACAATGAAGAACAAATCATAGAAATTAAAAACTTTTATTATACCAGAAGAAAGAGATTTCGTTTTGGAAGCAAAGTTGAAGAGGAGGTAGACTGAAATGAAATTAAACGCCAACAAAAATTACCTCAACCCCAGTGGTTTATGCTGCTGTTCTCGAACTCTGTTTTTAGAAACTTTTGTTTCCACTGTCATTCAAATAAAACTATTGATGGGTTTCATTGGCTGAATAAACTTTGCTTTTTCTAGTTTAGAATTGTGTTCATGAACTGAAATCATCAGAAGCAAGGACATCCAAATCAGATCTATTGGGGCCAGTGGATTACTGCAGAGTCATCAGCTAACTTTGCCCTCAGGTCTGTCAGAGATAAAGGGAGTTGTGATGACTTGGTGATCATGTTGCCACTATAAAGGAGGACTCAGAGTGAGGGGCAGACAGGGTCACGCTTCACCTCTGTCCAAGAGAGACCACCTGCTCCAGTGCTAGCTAGGTAGCTCAGAGGTCTGTTAGAGGAATCTCAAGGGGCTGTACAGAGTCCAGTCATTTTTTAATTAAAGCAAACGCCTGTGTGTGAACCCGAGGAATTTGAAATTATTTACAACTGTGTGTGGTTCGTTAGTCAATCAGTATATGTTGCTCTCAAGTGTAAGAGACATACTCAGAGATTTTGATATAAATACACCTTCATCAAAGGGCAGAGTTTGCTTATTACCAGTGATTTTGCAGATGTTAAAATTTTCAATCTCTAGTTGTTTTGAAAGCAATTCACTCCCGTCATCAGCAAATTAAGCGGCAATCATGTACATTCAAAATAAGGATATGACTAAAAGTTACACAATAAAATAAATGGACTTTGAAGTCACATTGTTCTGTCAAATTTATTTATTGAAACAGTAAATATTAAATATGTATTAGAAGTCATTATTAAATATTAAATCTGAGAGGCAGTGTGAAAGAGAGAGGAAAATAGAGAATGCCCATCTCTTGCCCAAGACATTGCTGCACTGACTAAATAGCAAGGAGGCTAGGGAAAGAAGAAGAAGAAAAAAGAAAATAACAAACCCAAACCCAGTCCTGAGCGGTGCGCTGAAACATTTTCTGAGGAAGTTGTGATGGTATGTGCGTGGTGTATGTATGTGTGTGTGTAACCTAGTCCATGCTGAATTTCCTAGAATTTTCAAATCACTACCATAAACCAGCTGGAAAGTAGCTCTCAGATTCGCTAATCTATCTAGCCTCCCACTCTCTTGTAAAGCGTATTTCAAAGCTATCATTCTACATCCTCCTATTTTCTTTTACCTTTCATATTTTTTCACCTAATTTTTTCACCCTGTCTATTAACTTCTCCCCTGCCTCTCGCCTCCATTTTTGTTTGCTCAGAGGAGGCCACAGCATGTTTCTAAGGTTGCAAATTGTTTAAATTGTCAGTAGATTGAGAGCACCCACTGACCCGGTATCAGAACAACCAGACTGAGATAGTTTGTGTGTAAAGGGCACCTGCACAAACATGCATACTTGTGTGTGTGTATTTCTTTTAAATGTACTATATCAGTTTGAGCCAGCCTGTGGATAAATTGTCAGGAAATAGTGGAGTGTCTGCCCAAAATTCTCTTCTCTCTCTCTTGCCTTCAATGCCCTCTGCCTCTCTCTCTCTCCCTCTCTCTCTCCTCATCACCGCCTCTGCCTCTCTCTATCTCTCCTTTCTTTCTCATGTAGGTGTGAGTGTGAATCAGCCCAGTGTTTTATAGATAAACCAATACCCACGCTTCCAGCCTCAGTTCGCCTACAGAGAAGTGCTCCACAAGGAGTTTGCACAGCAAGACCTTCTTCTCTTCTCCTTTCTCTCTCTCTCTTCTTCTCTCTTCTCCCTCCCTCTTTTCTCTTCTCTCCTCTCTTCTCTTCTCTTCTTCTTCTCTCCTCCTCTTTCTCTCTCTCTCTTCTCTCTCTTCTCTTTCTCTTCTTCTTCTCTCATTTAATGATCTAATGAAAAGGCAATAATTCATCAGCATAAACACGTAATCTAGCACTATAATATTCTTCATGGTTGTTATATGTTTTCAGTACATCACGGTGTTTTTTTAAAAGTATAAGCACGAAGCAATTTAACGTAGAAGAAGTACATTGACCCAAAGACTTTTGGACTTGTTTAAATGTATATATGGTAGTAAGTTTATAAAGATTCAACATTAGATCTTACAATTAAAGACAAAAAACAATGTCATCAAGGTTGAATCAATTGTTGCTGTCAATTATCCGAACCATGTAACATTGTCATTTACTTTGTAGTGATAAAGTGAGTCCGGGAAATTGACATGGGACTTTACTTTTGCCACCAAATAGAGTATGCAGCTCACACAAAAGGCGTGATCGTGTAGTTTTGGGTATTTTCATGGCCAGGCGGGCAGCGATCTGTTCAAGGTGGGATTGGGTAATCCACTATCATATCTCATCCCGCTAGGTAAACAGCTTAGTCACCAAAAATACCAAACAGTGTTAGTGAGGAGAGAAAAAAAAACAGTGTCCCCAGATTTTAACTCACCAGTGCAAATCAATGCTACAGCTATGCACCTGCATGAAAATAGGATCCTGCTGTAGTGAAGTAATCTCAGCTGGACAGCCCCTCAGGACCTCGCAAAGCCCAAGCACACTGAGGTGGTAAATGGTGTCTCCTGACACCCCTAATTTGACTCGTTGGCCTTTTTCATGCAGACTAAGTTGACATACGCTGCAAGAAAAGCACAGGTGGAAACTAATAACATTTAATGATGGCCTTTCTATTTAAGTGTCCCAGTATGTTGTGTCAGTGAGCCACACATACAATAGAAGAGTCCTGGAACTGGAACACCGAAATGGAACAGAGCCATCATTTATGATATTAATTACACGTGTGCTTTTTATCCTATGACAAGTCAAAATGCCAGCTGTGAAAAAGGTCTGTTACACTCTGCAAGAATGTGACTCGAACGACCTGTAGAACTGGTAACCTGTGTTTTTCACGCGATAGGTGAATCTCATTTATATAGTTGTGGGCAGTACTTATACATCAGAATATCCCTGACCTGCTCAGTTGCCCACTTCTCATATTTAGAAACTACTGAGTAGAAAGGCTTGACTGTATAGCTGTACATTTCATCCATACACGTTTTTTTTGTATGCTGCTAGCTTATTTTGTTATTCTGTCTCTATCGTTGGTTGGTTGTTTAGCCCTTGAAATAGGTGAGTATTTGAAAACCACACAGCACCAGCTGCTTTAGCTCTTTTCAATCTGTAAAATCATTGCATCATGGTATTTATGTAATTACTTCTAAAGGAAACCTCATTTTTATACATAAAGTCTGCCATAGTCTTGGGAGTACAATTTTGGTGGAAAAAGTTGAATGAAGCCATTTGTGGCCCAGAGGAAGCTGAGTGGAATGACTCTTTGATGAGTCATTGAAAACAACATATTCTCATTTTTATCATAAAAAGACAACACAAATTAAAAATTTCGACCGTGGCTTGGTTGTTGGATTGTCACATAAGAAACAGGTACTGGCGGTTTTAAAACTAGAGAGAAAGAGAAGTTAACAACTCCTCCCTTGCATAAGAAGGTCTCCGTAGAAAAGGCTTCGCTGTACATGTGGCTTGTTTACCGCCACCATCTATTAGGTAATACCTATGGACTCAAAGAACTTCCGACAAAGCATCCTGGGGAGTATTAAGCCAATGTGCTGGTCAACCCAGTGAGCTTTGTGAAACACATACACAATCAAAATACATTTCTTATGCAACGGATATACAGAGAGAAACAGAGACCAGCTTGTTTGTTTTGCACTTTAAAGAGGCACTGGCCCCCGCACTCTGTAAAGGTAACTTCCTCTGTCTGGCTCATTCTTTTTCACGGTTTGTGCGTATGCGGCGTGTGCGCAGCGTGTGTGTGTGTGTGTCTGTCTCTTCTGTCAGCTGCCTCACCGGAGCTGTGTCTTAATTTCCCACTTTAAATGAAGTCTCACCAGGTGTTGTCACACACACACACACATGCACACGTTATCCTCCCCTGCGCTACCCCGCTGCGCGTATGTTTAATTCAACTGACTTGCTTTAGCCAGGAACAACTAGGGCTCGGGTGGCAGTTAAGATGCTCACCCATGCACAGCTCACAGGCGCTGCGGCACGCCCACTGCTGTGTTGTAAGCAAAATTACAGGAATCATCCCTGCAACAATTCCTTCTGAGTCACAATAGCACATGTGTTACGCACAAACACATTGGCCACAAGATGCTCATGGAGCAGAAGCTAAATAGCGTCAGGTAGGGGAGTGCTGATCAGAGGAGCTGTCAGAATCAGGGAACATCACAGAGCGCGCAGCTCGCAAACAACCCCAATTCCATCCTTTCTTTCTCTCTCTCTTCTGCACCACTTTGTCTCTGTCTGTCTTTTCTTTTTGTTAATTTTTTCCATAATTTTTTCTTAGTTTTTCACCTTTGTCTCTTTCCTGACATCTTTCTTTTGTTTCGCTATTTTTTCAGTTCTTTTGCCTCCCATTCCTGTACTGTTTTATTTGCTTTATATGTTTTTTCTTTCATTCTATCTGTCAAGGTGGTCTGTTTCCGTTTCTTCTTTGAGCCTGGGTACAGCCACGCTTAAAATTATAATATTGGTGGACATTTACAAACTAGAATCAGTCTATAACCAGTGCGTAACAACTCACAGAATTGTTTAATTTGTTGTTCCTTTACTTTTTTAATTCGTAGCACAAAAGTCCCTGAGTCACAAGTAAAGTGTTACATTTCAAGAAGCAACAATATTTTTCATAATAGCAAAAGAAGTAGGCAGTCTGGCACCGAGGTAAATATGGTTACCTTTTTCCTGTCTAATGGATAAAGTGATTTTGAGGTTGAGTAGTTTGTTGTGCATTACACCAAACCATATGAACACAAGAAGTCAGTGGAGAGGTTGTACCAGACAAATAGTCACCAGTGAAGAAGTATTTGGCATTTAATGGAACATGCTCCATTAAATGAGGAAAGATAGACAATAAGTATACCATCTTTGCAAACTTGTGTAGCAGCAGCATGAGCATAAGCCAACATGACTGAAACTGAACAAACACAAAGATATACTTTTGGAAAGTTTATGTTTGAGCTTTGGGTTGAAAGATAACAGAGGTCCAGGACTAAGAAAGCCAAGGGTTTCATCTGGCGAGAAGCACCATAACCTGAGTTATTTCTTGCTTTTTATCAGATTTGCAGTGAGCAAAACAGCGCCAGAATTTTAAGGTAAGTAAGGAAGCATGAAGGTAAAAATGACTGACATGGCCAGTTTAAAAGGAATTAGAATCACAAACTTATTTCCTTATAAAATTTACATTAACTTCCACCTCCACGCAGTAAAACATTTTTGCGCAAATAATCACACAGTGCACAGGCTGCTCTTTTGCGTCCCTAAAATACACCTTTAGAGAGGACCCAGAAGATGGCTTGACTGAGGCTCAAAGGTAAAAATAATTTTGCCCCATAAAAACCTAAGGTAATCCGAAGGAGTTTCTATTTTGTTTTTCCCTTTGATGCCCCAAAGTGTTGTCAGCATTACATTTATGTTTAGAGCAAACACAGCCTGATAACTGATCATAGTACCACTGGAGAATAAAATGCATTGGCTGTAAAAACACACTGCATATATAATCTGTATTAAGCTGGTGAGCATTTTAACAGGAGGCTAAACATCTCCGCCCAGTAGTCTTCAGAGTTTAAAGGTTCATCATTAGGAGACACAGCACATAATTCATGATGTGTTACCCATTTCAGCAATGTCCCAGCAAACCCAAGAACTATGCTGATGATGTATTTTAATGATAATAGACCTAGATGTAATCCCAAATGTTAATAAATTATCTGGCATATTGTGGTTTTTTAAAGTGCAGTTTATTATTAGTGTTAAATAAGGGTATGCTTCATTATAATAGGTGTATCACTATAGCTTTTATACTGTAAACAATAATGATAAACTTTTAAACACAGTTTTCAATCAATATAAAATGCAATTAAACAACAACAAAATTAGCAATGCTAAGTCTAGATATTTCAGAACACGTACAGTAAATTAAATTAATTGAAAAGCATAACACATAACATAGAAAATATCTTTGAAGAAGTTGTTTAACAATATACACGTCAGTTTCCCAAATGTCATCTGGGCTTTTTTTTTTTTTTTTTGTGGTGTTCATCTCATTTATAGAATAGCAAAATCTCCTATGCAGGGACTCAGCTGTGTTGCTAGGTAGACACAGAACATTTCTACAGGCACGAGGGAAATGCATCATGCGGTGTGTAGTTTTGTGTGTGTGTACCATACAGTTAACTGCTGAGCCAACAGGGACATTTTTGAGGGCTTTTGTTGGTCATGCTGTAAATCATGCAATCATTAAGTTTGAAACCTTGGAGTTTTAATTGCCTTAATATAACTATGAGTTGCCCAGGTGTTTGATAGCAGTTCACTTGGACATCTCAAAATTTAAACATTTCAGTAATTGAACCCTTGATCTGGTGGTAGGCCTCTGACTCCTTGAGCATTGGTCAGTACCATTTGCAGTTCTTAGACCTTTGTAAATATTGGCTCATATGTCGCCATCAAAATCAATAAGTCACCCAGACCAAAAAAAAAAACCCACAACCTGATCATTTCAAAACAGACCCTAAATATCTAAGTGAAACCATTTGGTCCAAATAAGCGGTGGAACTGTATTTTTAGAGTTTTGTTTAATAATGGGTCTAGAACTGAGCCTGTGAAACTTTGGTGATTCCTGAACTCAAGAAGTCCAGCATGGAGAGCCCAGGCTGTGGAGATACAGAAATATATATGACCAAAAGCTGGCGTTGTTAAAAGAAAAAAATGAAGGTTTAGGTTGTGGAGTTTGATTAAAAGAGTCTCAGACTTTAGTTCAACTCTAAGGCAGAAGTGCTTGAAAAAAACGCCAGAGAGGAAGCTCCTAGTGTGAAAGGCCTGTGTAGTAGGGTGTTTACAACCAGAAGGCTGACAAAAATAAAATACCTCCAGTGTAGTCACAATAGAAGCTAACCTGTAGTTCAAGAAAGCTGTTCAAGCAAACCATCCAAGTTGTGGAGGAGTGAAACACACACACTTATATATATTACATAAGGGTTTCAAATTTTCTCTTTGAAAGCCACAGAAACACACAGAGGCTAACACCATGTCTGTTTTCACTAGCCTTTTGGTCCTTCTTCTCTCACCCATCCTTTTGTAATCATAGTATAAAAGACAGAACTCTTTCTCTTGTTAGATTCTTAATGAAGAGACGATAAAACATAAGCAATTTAAACACTCAAATGAGAGCTATCTGCCATGACGCTCATCTACACACACACATACACGTGCCACATAGCACATACAGGATGATTCATTTCGCCAGCTCAGCAGCCTACTTCACATCACGTTTTCATTAGTGTGTGCACTTTGCATGTAATCAATAGTAACTTGTAACTCACCATGAATCCCTGGGGATTTGTTATTGTTTGATGATTCAATATTATGTTACTGTTACTCCCATTCGTAGTGACTAAATCACATTTGGCCTCAGGCAGTTGCCTACCTGATGAACCAAATATACGATCCTTGTATGGTATGTATAAAATGTAGCGTGTGTGCATGAGTGGTGTCCATAAAAGTAGGAGGCTTTCAGTAGACAATTTGGTCTGCACAAGGTCATTGAGCTCACCATCTCACATAAGTCGATAACCGATTGGACGACTCTAGACTCTGCAAACAAGTTTATAGGGCACAAGTCATCTCTGTCAAATGCTGTAGGGGAGGTGGGTGAGAGAGAAAGAGAAGACAGGAGAGCTGGGGAGAAGGTGGTGACAGATTGAGACGAATTTTCAGGTCACGGCATCTTGTGTCACTTGAGAATCCAGACACATACAGAGAGGAAGTGATGCACATACAGACCCACACCCAGAAATTATATACAAACACACACTCCAGTGCATAAGGTTTGTGGCCAGTATCCAAGCATTTGCGATGTGTGGCGTGTTTGTACAGTCTAGTTGACATAAGCAGAGCTGTATATATCAGGTTGACATTTGCGCCAGTAGCCTGCCATACCAAGCTTATTAGCCAAACACCAAATATCGCTACCTCCTTCCAGCTTCCCTGTTTTACCCAGTGTACACCAGCACCCCACCCTTCTCTCTCCTGGCTGGGGCACTGTAATTTCTATCTCTCCACCTTTTTCCTCTGTTCTTTTCTAATCTTTCAACCTGTGGCATGTTGACTGTGTCACACGGAATCTTCCAGCACTTCTTGTCTCATCTCCACCCCTTCCTCCTTTTTTCGCAGTCCGTTATCATCAGATGACGGTGCTGGTAGCTCGTAATACCAAATTACATATGTTACGCCAGGGCACACACACACACACACTCTGTCACATGCACACACACACACACAGCTTAACCAAACAAATGGAAAGAGAAGCTAAGGATGCTGGATGACTGAGAAATGAATTGAATGATTGACATTCAGCTGATCACCATTGATGAGAGACACAGAATTGAGAGAGAAGAAACCACTGGAAGAGGAGAAGAAGGAGATTGATGAAGGAAGGAGAATGAAAATGAAAGGGCTTTTAGTAGTACAATAATCTAACTAGGAGAAATGGGGAACTGGCACCAATAATAGCGTTATATTGGCAGTATTAAAGGAGAGTGAAAGTAGTGAGAAGACAGAGACAGACATGAGGGAGAGGAAAAGGAAAATAAGGTAAAGATAGATAGATCAAAACATCTCTGCACCTAGCTTCTGTCACTGTGTCCTATGTAAGCGTCACAGTATACTATCAATAGCATTATAAACTGTATAGAAACATATAAGTAAAAGTAAGCATAAATATTTATAGTGTACTGCTCTGCACTTGTACATAAGCATTAACAGGGTACCTATTATATTAACAGGAAATTATAATACTGAAGAAGAGAAATACTTCGCTATCAAACTGTAATTTGAATGCCTGGGCATCAGAATTTAATAAAACACAGCAAAATAGCCTAAAAACTAGAGTTTTCATTTGTTGTGTTAATTTTCTGCATTTTGTAATGCATTGGGGCCATTAGGGTCGTCCAGTTTACTGAAGTTTTCAGGTTGCGTCCCAAAAGCCATACTCATCACTTATTAATTTTACAGTGATGTATGTATGGTTATTACCATCATCATGGTCATAGCAGTAGCTTGCAATCAAATAGGTTTAATCCGCTATTCTAACACAAATTATACCCGTAGTATGTGCAACATTGCGCTGAATCAAACTGCCACCCAAGTGTTACAGTTTTTGTTTTGTCTCAGCTGGAGTACTTTTCATTTAGCCAGGTATTGCGCCTGTGGCAGAATAATGTCTATAGACGACATCAAAATTGACTGTAATTTTGATGCATACCATCTGGTTTGAGTTACTATCAGTGATTTTTCCACTGACACTCATACTCAAACTCAAGCGAATTATTATGTTTTGGTTTTTATGATTCGTAAAGATACTCATGTATAGCTTACATGATGGCTTTCATATATAATTTATTGTATAATTAATGTATTTGTACCAACAGACAAACAACATTTTAAGATACAGACACATAATGGATATGTTAGACAGATAGATATATATAGATAGATAGATAGATAGATAGATAGACAGGAAGGAGTGGAAAATCCATCCTCAACCAAAAGGCCAGTAAAATGCACTCTTCAAAATGCAATCATGCAGAGGATACGTTTCAAACCCAAATACACCACTGATGTTCTTTAATCTTCCAAGACATGGCATCTGTGAAGCGGAGTGTTTGTGCCTGTGCTTATGTGTGTATGGATTTTAAGAATATCCTTCATGTTGACCGACATGTTTGGTCAGAGTACCTAGGTCAATGGAGATCGAGAGAGGAGAAAAAAACAACATAAAGTGACTATTTTAAAGAGAAAGTATGAAGACATTAAAAGGATGAGAGAAGAAGAGGAAATTAAGCCGCATCGATATGTTTAGAGGAAAAGACAAGGAATAAAGATTAAAAGAGGGAGGCTGTGGGTAGGGGTTTATTTCTATTTCATGAGAGATCTCCAGTCCAGTTCTATAAGATTTGGAGTCAATTGGTGTTAAATTATTAGCAGTATTCTTTTATTAAAGGCACATCGAATTCAGCAACCAATATTTAGAAATGAGATGTAGTACTGGATGTTGAGAAAAGGTCGCCTATATGGTTCAGTTAATTGGAATTCTTCAACACAGTGATTCTTCCACCTGCAAGGTTAGGGGTCGGTACAGTGTCAGGAGATTAACACCTCTCAAGTGGCTTTTTGTTTTTAAATTCAGACCCACCTGCTGCTACTTCCTGTCTTTCTTGTCAACCTCCTCTCTGCTTTTTTCTTCCTTTTCACAGTCTCCCATTACAAACACAAATCATCTTCTCTCCGCTTTGTTTAATTTGGCAGCCAGTGCTTAAAGCTCCATAAATGTTTCCATGTTCAATAACACCTGGATTCTCTCACCCCACCCTCTTTTGTCTTTCTTCTGTCTTTCATGCGCATACCTGCAAATACATCACACACATACATATAGTATAATTTCGCTCTACTTGAGTCAGACATCATAGGGTATTGAGGAATGAAGGGAACAGTAAATACTTTTTGATCACCTTGCCTGCTTTTCAAAAAGAAAACCAAAAAAAGCACAAAACAACAGCAAGAGAGAGGTGGAGACTTCAACATTTTATAGATCTTTTACTTAGTCGATTTGTCTGCATTCACTGTGGGTCACCGCAAGAGCTTTTAACTTTGGGAATATTATTACTCTTCAACTCTAAATGAATGGATTTAGTGATACTGTCAAATCTACTTGACACTTTTCTAAGAGTAGTATTGTTGTCCGCTCATTCTTCAAGAGGGAGGTCGGTTTTTGATTGGTAACCATTGGACACGAGGAGCAAGCAAACAGATTTACCGGCGACATTTCTGTTATGTTCTAGTTTGGGCTGCCTGGTGATGCCTTGACAGTGGTTCCACATTATGCTGTATCAGCCAGATTGATATGGAAGCAGGCGTAGGCTGGATGGTGCGCTTGCCAGCTCGGTTTAGAGTGAGCAAGATAAGAAGCGTGTGGTAGATGGCACAATTCGCGCTTTTGCATACACAAACGCACAAATGCATAAACACTACCTGACAAGCGTGATACACTAGAAATGTTACAAAAACTACCTGACAGGCATAATTTTGTTTCTTTCTCTCTTCAATAAGCTTTTGTCACAGACGCAATACGTATCTGGCTAACATGTTCGTTCCTTCTCCTTCCCGCACTGCCCTCTCTCTCACACACACATACACACACACACATGCCCCATCAGCATTCAGGAGGCGAATGGCTCCTGAACAGCTTCAGGTCGGCCGGACGCTGATCTATCAAATTCCCCGAACACTGTGTCGCTTAGCCTGCTGGGCAACTTTTTCAGCAGTGGAGAGGGAACTGGCAGTCCGTCACCAGGAAATTCACTGTGTCTGCGTTCACATTCATAGGCATTCTCCCAAATATGCTGATACACAATCATTCATGCTCATAGGCTACAGACACATTGCCATGCTCTGCTATCCACCAAATAATTCATATCTTAATGGCGATACATGTTTCATCCAGACACTTTGCCCAAGCTCCCCTCCAATCACAGAAGAAGCAAAGTGCTTGTGTGTGTGTGTGTGTGTGTGTGTGTGCCTGTGGGTATTTGTCTGTGCAGCTATCTAGCTTGTCTCATGGATCAGCTTATAAAGCACCTGAGGCGTGGACAGATAGCCTGGACTAACACACCATCGCTCCTTCACTTCTCCTGAGTTCTCCTTTTCCCCAAGCACACATTAACTCATGAATACTCAGACACACTTGAAACACTCTCCCTTGCAGGAAGGCATCTCTCCCGACACCCAGTGAAGTGCAGGAGAGTATTGTGCTGCCTCTCAACTTTATCTAAGTGAAAGCATCACACGGCTTCATTTATCTGTTTTCCTTTTATACTTGAAATCGTATTGCTCAGTGAATATAATCTTACATAACAAAAAAAAGTGAGTGTGTGTCACTTTTGCAGTGATAGCAAATATTGAGCCACCTGCTGGGACAGCTGCTCTTACAGCGACTTGAAACCATCACACTCTGAGAAATAATCTGTTTAGTCGACTGCGGCCACAACAACAGTACTAGATTTACCGCGCTGCCTCTTTAGTTTTTCACAAACACTGAACTTTTGGAAATGATTTTGACTTCACAATTTTTGCACAAGGCTATGTATTTCCTCTCCATTCCTTCTTCTCCTTCAATACTCCCCACCACTTCTTTTTGTTCTTGCTTTCACTCAGAGATCAGTACATATTCATGACCCACCTGGTTCAACTGCGGCAATGATCGACTGTCTTTACAACGCTTGTCCACCTGGCCTTTCTCCGCCGACAAACCCAGACTCCACATTTCTAATTGCAGCCTAGTGCCCAGCTTTCCTCGAACAGCGGAACCTCTGGCAGGTGTTTGCATAGTATTTGCCTGCATGTGGTGGCTTGTGTGTGCACATCTGCCTCGTACATTTTTATTGTATTAAAGGCAGTAAGAGCCCTTATTAATAAAAAATATTGAGGAGGTAAACAGACTGTATGAGATTTGTGATTTAGGTGAAGTGGAGGAGAAAAAAAATCATTTTGTAACAGAATTGACTCAGAACCTCCTTGAAATAAAATTTTTGGTGTACAGATGATCACAGTTCAGATTGGCACTTAATTTTTCATAGTTTAACTTTGTCTCAAAAGCCTGGAAAAGTAGCTGTGACTGCCTACCAGTATTTAATTTGATATATTAGGAAATGTTTTGCCAATGATTCATGAATTTTGTCATAGTAAATTTAGACAGAAGACTCTGATTTTGCGTGCCTGTGTTGGTTTTATTTTTTTTTTAACCTTTTGCTGTTTGAACAGTATATGCTGGTTTACATGACATTGTGGTGTCTTTTGTGTCTATTATGGTTGTAATTATGGTATACATACACAATAACAGAAACTTCATTCATTCTATTCAGTAAATCCTATGTGTACTTACATGTCTGTATGCATTACATACTTCTATAATCCTTTTGTCTTCTGCTCCTGCAGAACCTATGATGACAAAAAAAAAAACGGCATAGTAAGAGCATCTGGTCTAAAAGAGAGAGAAAACCTGTGACAGGTTACCCAAGTTCATGGTCATAGGACCAGAAAACAGGTAAGCTACAGACAAACACACACTCAGACATGCACGCGTACACGGGGATTCCTCTGTGGTGCTCGAAACCATATACCCCTGCATCAGAGCCTCATCTATTTAACTCGCTCCTCCTTGGTCCTGTCAGAGGGAGACAAAGGAGGAGGCTCTCACCTCCTTTCTTCCACCCACATACTATCTACTTTAGATGCACAGAGATACAGTACAGAGCTACGGCTCTCTCCCTCTTTCTTTTTCTTACTCTGTCTCTGTCAGAGGGGCAAAAAGAAGAGGAGATTATTAACAATCTGTATACGCTATATGGGTCCAGAGTGTGTGCCTCCATGTGATTCCAGGAATTCTAATTACTGGTGTTTGGTGTGAGAGGTCAGCAGCGTCCATACTACTGCTAATAACCAGGTGCTAATTTTCTAAATGGGAGGAAGGGTCATTATAGCAACATTAGCAGCCTAACAACAATTACAGTACAATAATTTCTCATTTTATTGAAGGGTGTGCCTTGAATGTCAGAGATGTTAGAGCAAATGGGAGACAGGGTGAGGGGGGAGGGGTGGAGCAGGATGTGTGAGAATAAGTGTACAGGGAACGGGGCAAAAAGAGAGCTGCTGAGGGTGAAACTGAGGGCACAGCCAAAGCCTCAGTATGCTGATTGGTATCAAATGGTTTTGAATCATTTGATGGGGCGGTCTGTGATCATTGCACACACTCTCTCTCTCTCTCTCTCTCTCTCTCTCTCTCTCTCTCACACACACACACACACACACACACACACACACACACACAGTGTAATTCTCAAGCTCAAGATATAGCAACTAGGGAGGGAGAAGTCATCCAGAATGATCAGTGGATGACAGCTCACATATACTGACACACACACAATACCACACAAAACACAGCCACACACACACACACACACACACACACACGTACACACACACACACACACACACACACAGATCTACTCTCTGCTGAGCTGGAATTATCTAGTTAGCTAGAATTATGCCCTTCTTCCAGGAACTATTTTATCTCTTTCTACCCATGCATCCCCATCTCTGGTAACTTCCCCAGTCCAAAGACTCTAATGTAAGAGGTTCAGTTCAACACCAACAACTACCACAGAATTGATCAAGAGGCACACTAGACTACACACACACACACACACACACACACACACATATATATAGGTATATATAGGTAGTTATATATATTTCATCTCGTCTTTTCATTCTTGCCTTTAAAGACATAAAATAACCCTTACTATTTTGTAAGTTCTTACAAGTTGCTACAGTTCTAGTAGACGCCAATATACATTACAGTTCAAAACAGTTCAACAGTATCTCAAAATTATCCTTAAGCTAGAAACATAGTTTAAATAGAGAGCAGTATGCCTTAAATTGACCTATAAATGTTATTTAGTTGACAGAGACATCTGTGTATTCGATGTCATCCAGAAAGACTTGACTGGAAAATTTCTTTATTAAACACTGTTCACATTATATCGTCAAGTTTTGGGCTCATTGACTGAGCATGATAGTTAACTTTGACTTTAGAAGTGTGACTTTGAAAAAAATGTTTAAGAATTTAGTAATGCACGCCCGGCACTGAGTTTGCGTAATGATGAAGCTTTTTAAAGGAGGCGACATCAGGAGAGTATGTAATACGTATTTATATTTCTTCTCACTTTTCAGGTCTGTTGCCCTCAGGTACATGGAGTTTTTCCCCAGTTCTAATGTCAGCACGGACTTCCTGTTTGGAGAAGAGCCTGTCTATTTCCCTCAGAGGAGTCCCTGAATAGCTGCCCTCCTGCCTCATGCTGCGATCATCACCTGCTCATATCAACCCTCTGGATAGGGCTCATAGTACTCAGGTACATACGCAAAACACACACAGAATATATTAGATGCCAGTGCCCGTCATACTTTTTTTTAACTCTACCGCCTACCTACATGACATACATGCTTCATCTCTGTATTGATTTGAATTGAGTTTTTCCAAGATTGCAGGTCTTTTTTCTGTGTGAGTGTGGAGTTAAGAGCCTGATTTATCTCCTTACATCTCAGTATGGGAAATGTCACACACGTATCCTGAAAGTCTTCTGCTTAAGTCTGTTTGATTAATGAGACATGTATCGTCATCAACATGCCAGCTTTAAATGTTATGTCATTGTCCACAATATAAAAGCCTCTCATGCAAGGTTGTATCATATCACTGATGTTTTAGAGGTTGAATGAAAGCAATCGTACTATCAGAGTGAGCTCTTGAAGCCTCATCTGCTGTATCTGTCTGACCTCCCCAGCATCAGAGAGTTCACGAGACCATCGTCACCCACGGTTCACCTTTCTATGATGATGTCATCCGCAAAACCGGGAGCACGCAGCCGAAGCAGCCCCAAGAGCCACAAGGTCTCATCCCTGGTCTCTACCCACATGCAGAGAGGTGGCTCACGTACTATCCTGGCAATCCGCACGCACAGGCATGGATACAGACCTCCCAGCATGGCCAGCCAGATATGCACAGAGTGTACAGTATGTAATGTTGCAGAATCACTGATGTGAGTTGGGTTCATAAACATCTGAGGATTATTAATTGAAGTGATGGTAACTGGTATGCTCAGTTCCCACTTCATTATTCTACAGTCCAATGCAATCCAATACATTTGATATTGTCATAGATAAGTTATCAAAGTCAAAGTCTGCTTTATTGTTACCTGCCATATGCAAAGACATACAGAGATTGAAATGCCCTTAGACCCATCGCTTGCAAGGTAAACACTGAAAAATAGTGTACACCTAATAGAAAAAACATATATAAAAAATATTTTTTATAGTCAAAAAGTAAACATCTACAACACAACAACAGGTCATCAATGAAGTAATGGCTTAAGGCACATGGTTAATACCATAGGTTAAAAGTGGCATGTTGTTTTAAATGATGTTTTAGACTTGATGTCATATAGTAAATGGCTTTAATGGCATTATTAAGGCTTTTGAGAGGTGTTTATAATATTCTGCTCCCCTGTAGTGTAAACAACACCACCTCTTATCTAACTTATGACCCCTGTAATTAGGATTGCTATAACTACACATCAAGAAAAAAACTCGATAACTGCTGAATTTATGACAGAGCTGTTGAACTAAATTGTACCAGGATTGAAGCAGGTAATTTAATATGGTCACAGAGTGGTGTACTTGCTATTTATAATGTCTTTATTTTAGTGCTTTGATGGGAACATTCATATTAGGAACACTTCCTTATGGTTGTTGCAGGAGCTACTAGCCTGTGGATGGTATATTCTCAGAAAAGAGAAACAGAAGAGAATGTTGTTGAGCCTGCTTAGTTTTGTGGCGGTCACAGTGGATCAAGTTGCATTGAAGAAACTGTCTCTTGTGCTTTTTTATTTTAGCCAAAATTTGAATCCTGTTGCACCACTAACCAGTTAAGCACACACAGGCCAGTAGCCAGGGCGTGGCGGATGTATCTGGTGTGGTGTAGGCATGGACTGTGATGGCCATCAGCCTGTGAACCCCGACCCCTGCAGCAGTAATGGATGAGGGTCCAGAAGTTCCGGGAGTCACACCCTCATTTCACACCATCCCAGGCCCCACACGTGTCTCTCTCAGATGTCAGTGTCTCTCTCTCATTCATCTATCTCCTTCTCAGCCCTGGCGCCCTGGGGTAAGGGCACCCTTCACCTGGTGTGCACTGTAATAGAGATGATTGTACAGATGTGAGTAGTATCGAGATCCTGAAGCCAAATCTGTGTGAAGCCTGACCTCTAGGTGGTGAACAGCAAGATGCTAAACTGATCATCTCCTACTTTCCAGTCTTGTGCCAGGTTGTGTCACTGGCTGAATAGTACAAATCAGACAGTGACATCACCTGGCACCAAAGAGCAGCCAATAGCAGATGGTCAGTTCATTATTTGCTTTGAGTCATGAAATGTCCGGCTTTACACAGATTTAGGTTTGAGGTTTTATCAGTATTTGTATTCTCACAACAGAGAGAGCATAGAGGATAATATGTATACAAGATGGACAAGAGCAGGAATGACTTCATAAGTTGTAGAATATTTATTCTGACTGCTGCATAAACAGATAGACACTTAGTTTGCCCACACTGGCTTCTTTAGGCAACAAACTCATCAGGAATAGCGCATCAGATTTCATGCTTGCCCACTTGTCAGCATCTACAAATGTTATTTACAAACAAAGACATGAATTTGTTTTTTGCAAGAACAGTTTGATGCCGGCTCTTGCCTGGCGGTGGTCTCAGCCTTCCTGAGCTCGCTGCCTGGGATCAACCCAACAGAGCACCGACTGTCCTCTCACTCACACATCCTGCCTGTCTGCGTCACAGCCGTCTGAAATGTTTTTTTTAAAGGCACTGCCAGTGTCAGTCCAGGATGAACTAAACAGCAAAGGCACCGCTGCCAGTAACCAAGATAAATCACTAATGCCGAAGTATGAACTAAAATGATATTCTTTTTGCTGTTGACAAAAAGGTCTGAGGATGATCGGCGATGATGATGAGGATGATGATAGTTTACTCAAATGCCTTCAGAAGTAATTTTGAACATGCTGTTTAACATTCCTGTGCCACCAAAAGTAAAGAGCATTGGCCAGCTAATGCAAGGCCTTCAATATTTATTAATATGTCAAGGTGCTTATTCTTGTAATACACATATAATATACCAACCAGTGTATTCTTATATTAGCGTGGTGTATGTTGAAAAAGACTCTACATTTTTTTGTACACAACTAAGAGAATCGCCCAGCCTCCCTGAGCGGCCTATTTCAACCTAATTTCCATTAGAGATGTTGCATGTGACCCTTTAAGTCAGGGTATGTAACTGTTTATTTCACACCCACACTCCATCAGAATGCATCTGCCCAGGAGCCCCAAATTCCAGACAGGGACATCTAGAATCGTAGCTCGAATAATAGAAAGTTTCTGTCTGAACAACCATGCCTCCACATGGTTATTTGTAAAGAGATGACTTTGACCAGAATAATAAGGAAGCTGGTTGTGTGTGTCTCATGTGTGTGTGTGTGTGTGTGTGTTGTAGAAGAACTATAGGATACAAAAGCCGAATCTTTCTTTTTCTCCTTTCTCGGCCTTTTTACATCGTAGTATCTATGGATCCTCAAATACTGAGCCTATTTATTTAATCCCCTCCTTTCGGTTCTCTGTCCCACAGTCAGAGAAAAACTGACAGAGAACCACTTGTCCTTTTTTTTTTCGCCGCATTCACCCAGATTATACGCAGATAAAGAGCAATATTTGCATCTTACACTGACTGCCAAATGGCCAATGTACTGTACATATATAAATCTACATGCATGTATATGGGGCCCATATAAATGTACACACAACAACCATTCCTTGCCTGTGACAGGCTGTCATAATGTGCTGGGTTAAAAGCAACGCCACAGTCTTGCCTCTGCCAATGAGAAAGGCAGTTTGGTTTGGGATTATCAGAGGACAATAGAGGGAGACGTCACATTTAGAGGAATATTTTATTTCACATTTATACAGTCAGTTACCCACATCATTCTCAGGTAAGATATTCCCCAGTGATTATACTTTTCAAGAGCCACACTTTCTGGACATCTGCTCTTTCTAATAGTGGAAAGGTGAGCACTTTTGAATTGGGCCGTGTAAGCTGGGCCAACCTTCACCTGGCTTCTTGTCAACATCAGCTGCTATCAGCCTTTAGCTAAGACTGCCAAGGTTTGACCGAGAAGCATACATTCTCCATATACATTAACCCTATCAAATGTTTTGTAAGGTATGTTTAGAGTTAAAATAGAACGAAAAAATGAGCATACAGGCAAAAATAAATTGTGTAATCTGCAGAAAAAGAAAAGTGGACCGAGGCTTGGTGTCCCTGTGTCTACTGGAAAGCTTCTTGAGGGAGAAAGTGTTCTTTAAAAAGGAAAATATGCTTTTAATCCACTGTATAAAGAATCCAATTCCAGGCACTCCACTGAGTGTTTAAAATATAAAACCTTACTCAATATGGGTTGTGTACATTGTAAAAATCAAACCAACTCATACTGCACAAGGCTCTAGGTGGTATTCTACACACAAATAAACCCACACCAGCAAGTAAAGTAGAACATTTTGAAATTAGATTTGCATAGAATGGAGTAATAAAACAACAACAAATATATAATGGTGTATATTTCTAATTATTTTACATATCCTTCATCAAGAATCAACGACACAGTGGATTACCGTAATTAAACAAAATAATGATGTGGGTCTATGCAGAGTTGCACACAGAGGGAGGGAGGGTGAGTGTAGAGAGAGACAGAGGAGATGAAAAGACATCCGCTGACAGTCAGAGAGACACCAGCAGCAAAGAGCAAGAAACAGATCAGTCCATAGTTTTGTGGCGTAAGATGGCTCCACTTTTTTCAGGGCCTAATTTCCAAAAGAAGAAACACTTCAACACTCCTTGCCAATGTGTGCACTGAGGTTAATTTTCAGCCAGCAATTTATTATTGGTAGTTTCTTCCCGTCTTCCTTCTGTCTTTCTGCCTATATTTTCTGGCCTTTCTCTTCTCTGTTTGACCTCAGAAGGGCTTTTTGGTGCCAGCTCTGAGGGAGGAAAGATTTGTCATCGTTTGGGAAAGAGCAAGGAGGAAGTACCTCCGATGGAGCCGAGGTGAACTTATACTAAACAAAATATATTAATGTTTGGGAAAATGATATGCATTGAATGAAAATGTTTGAAAAGAGACAAACAAAAAAGAAAACACAGCCTGACTGGCAGAGCCAGCCTGTACTCTCCAGGCATTGCGGTGTGGGCCCTCACAGGGAGTCAGCATAGAGTTGGAAACTGTCAGCCACCAGATCCAGCCAGAAAAGCTACAACCTAATTATGGAGGACTCATTAGTGACAGAACAATTCGGTGAGAGAGCGGATGAGGGATTAGGATGGAGGAGAAAGGTAGAAGGAGGAGAAAATCCAATCCATAGGCCTGTTCCGCTGCTGATTCCACAGAGGACACACTGTGACCATGACACGAATTGCCACATTTGTTTCTCCCAGTGAACATAAACGCGAGGAGCGAGCAATTGCCCTCCCACATGCTCACACACGCCCACGGGCTGCACCCCAAAAGTCACTTATAATTAAACTGGTATTTGAGTTTGCACCAGGGGACAGAGGGAGTACAGGATGAAGGGAGGATGGTAATAATTAGGGAGGAGAGAGGGGAGAGATGAGGAGGTCAATGGGAGCACAATGATCCCATGCATCCTTCATGTAATTTTCTCCCCCCAACCTCTTTTCAGTTTGTCTATACCCACTGCACTTAGTGGCCCTAAGTCCTATTGAGGAGAAACTAATCTAAAGATGGTGGCATCATTAATCTCTATTTTTGTTTGGCTCCTACCCTTCTATGTTGTCTTTCTTATTTTCTCTTTAAATATCATCCCTCCTTTCAACCCTTTTCCCCACTCATATTGCACTGTATCCTTCCTTGCTCTGGCCCACGCCTCCTTTCTGCCATTTTCTCTATATGTCCTTTATTTTTTACCTTTAGCCCCTCCCATCTGTTTTATTTCACCTACCCCCCACTCCCCCCATTCTGCCTGCCTATCACCCCACTCTCCACGCCTTCAGCACGGCATATTCTCCAGGTACATAGGAGCATAACGGAGCTGTCAAAGCCGGCTGCAACTGCCTCGGACAGCCCCTTCCTCCTGGCTAAGAGATGAGCTGCATGAAGGCCAGGCAGCAGCTAAACTTCACGACACCATCCCACTAGCATGCAAGTCAAAGACTCTAAATTAACCCCATCAGCGCTGCATTGGAATGAATATGAAAAAAATTCCGCCCTGAAAGCAGCTCTTGCAGTTAGTCTTTCATTAATAAGCAAACAATTAAGAAAACAATTAAATTACTTCCCAAAGTCAAGATGCGCATTCCAAAACCTGCATCATCAGGAGTGTGTGGTTTGTCTGATTTGATCAATAATGTTGGCAACAAACATAAGAAACAACCTCCTAAAATAATACCATTTTGCGGATACATCATACAAAGCAACAACTAAAGCAAATGTTAGGATAGGTGTCGGACAATACAACACACAATGAAACAAGGTCAAGGTTTCTAAACGCGGTGAGGCTGCGTCAGAGTGCAACGCTTACCGACCATCGTCCTGCCTCGATCCTTGCCCTTTAATGCTGCAGTGCTTAACATTGTCTTTCGCCCAAGCGGACTTGCTTTCGAAGGTTGATTTATTTATTTATGGAACTGAGGGAGCCACGACAGTCCGGGCGATAGTCGGCCTCATTCAAGAAAGTGGCAAGCGTTTCTTATTTTCTACGGCGCAGATCGAACCACAGTAAACAAAACACTGAATTATTTTTTTCGTCCTCTTTTTTTTCTCTTTGTTCTCTGCGATTCTCCTAACTCTCTCCCTCCCCCCACTTTTCTTATGTTGGGATAACCTTGCGTCCATGAGCCAGGGCTAAAGGTCAAGTGGGGTCAAAGACCAGGAAGACCAGGAGCACCTGACCTCAGATGCACTGTCTGTGGTTTTAGTGAACTCCCAGGTAGCGGTGACAGGGTGCCTTACACTTAGGGACTGTGACACTGCTGAAGGAGCAGGAGCTCAGTGGTGGTAAAAGAAACCGTGGCTGGAACTAACTCTTGGATGATGGATGGATGGATGGATGATGGATGGAGCGGACAGTTTCAGAGACTTTGACAGCTCTGAAGCAGTGAATAAGGGCAAGACCATACTATAATGATGAAGAGGATGAAGGAGATCATCAGGAGCATTTGGCAAGTTCTTGAGCCCAACCCTGTCCTGAACTGTAGAACTCTCATGCAGACCTCGTGTGACTTTGATATGCTTGTTTTATTTTCACCTTTAATTTATGATGCAACAGCGTGGTCAGTTGCAATGTGTCTGCAGATGACTTTGCAATTGCCTGTTCCACATATCTCCAAAACAAAAAGCCCCAAAGGGTGATGAAAGGAATACTTTTTGAGAAAGCTTTTTTTTTGTCTGACAGAGAATACAGGAAGATACGTGGCTAGACTCAGGTGAGTGACAGGCTGTTACCCCATGCAGGTCTCCCGCTGTTTTGTGAGTTAATTTTTAGAAGCTAGTTTCTGGTAGATTCAGAAAGCAGTTCACCCTTAGAGATGTCACATGAGGCTTTCACAGGAAAGTGTGGACTGGAAATGAGTCACTGAACTGAACCAAGATGCATTGCTTCTGCTCATTATTTTCCCGTGTCAAGCCATGCAGAAGAACGCTGTGTCCATTGAGCAGAGCATGAGTGCTGATGATTTGAGTGCTAAGGACTGAGGAGACATGAGTTTGTGGGAAGGAAACTGACCAAACTGAGCCTAATGGATTTGAAACTTAATTCCAAGACTCTTTCAGTAGCTACTGTAACTGCTTTTGTTTTGTCAGTGTCTCATGTAAGTCTCAACCTCCTTTTGTTCCCTTTTTAAAACCGGTGGCCTACATGATTTAGCTTCAATTTGAATGCAAAAAAATCTAAATGTCAAACACAGAAACCAAAATAAAAGACATGAATATGACTGACAGCATAAGATGTTGTTTTGTCTTTTAATGACCAACAGACAGAGCCACACTGTGCAGGGATACACCTGCACACACATTTGCTGGCTGACTGTATGTCTTCTAAGGTAAGTGAAAATGAAACACAGTTTACTGTTTGAGGAGTTTGTAATGTAATGTTCAGTTCAAGCAACAAGGTTATTTCACTATAAGTACGTACATTTACTGTACATAAGTACAGTTTTGAGGTAATTATACTACTCCACTACAATTCAGAGGCAAGTGTTGTATTGCAACTTTGTATTCCTCTACATTTATTTGATAACTGTGGGTAGTAGTTGCAGATTAATAATACAAAATATTTTCAAGAAATCAATTATGATGTATTATTGTAGGTTAAGATAAGACTTAACTGATCCCTGGAGGTAAATTAATAAATTACCTAGCAGTATATAAGGCAATTAGAATTACCCCCATCTTTACCAGCTGCAACATTAAAGAGATGTACACATTAATGCCTCAGCAATTACAATCCAATGATATAATGCACATTATTCTACAGTGGTCCATTCTGTGTAATATTTTCTCTTTTGGTAATTACTTAGTTGCTAATATTTTGGTACGTTTACTTCAGTAAAATTTTGAATGCATGAGTAACACTTGGTATAAAATAAAGGAGCATTTCTTCCAACACTGCAGTGTCAACTACGCCTCGTCAGACAGATTTTATCACAGTAAGGCACTGTAGAGCGCAAATCCTGGTTCAGTGCAGCCAGTCTGAAGATACTGATGAAGATATTTATTTTACATATTAATTAAACTTGTGTGAATCACACTGTGTTAGGCTACCATTTGTTGCAGGCGATACATTAGACCACAATGCATGATCATGATGAATCAGAAAAACATATTAGAATACATCTACTGCATTGTGTTAATTAATGATTCCTTGTATTTCTTTTTTTTTCCGTCTTTGTCTACTCCCATGTTTTCGCCTCTCGTGTGTGCGTGTGTGTGTGTGTTGTGTCGAGAGTGCAGCTCACCTCATCAGGCCTCATCATCTGTTTCACCTCCACAGCTGCTCGTCATCAACTCATCAACTCATAGTGAAAGAACCCCTGCTCTCAGTGGTATAGTAGCTTTTGGCTGCTCAGTATAGAAACTCTGAGTATTTTCCAGTGTGTCTGCTTGTGCTTTGACTAACCTGGTTTTCTTCGTGATCTCCTGTGCAAGTTCCGCTGCCCTGCCACTTCTGTGCAGGCTGCCTCAAGCCTGTTTATCTGCCAGTCCGCTATTAATCCTGCAAACCTCCAGCCAACCTTCCGCCTCATTCACCTGCCTGCTCCTGCCTACGTCGCTCCTCATCATCCAAACTCTTTTTTTTATGAAATTCTTTTACCACTACCTCTGCTTCATCTCTGAGTCTGTTTTTAGGGCCTGTACAAAACCAAGCTTTAACAGTTTGTCCCCCATCACTTATATTGAAAGTGCATTAGGAACTAATCTTTTGATATAATAATGATTTGTTTAATGATTACAGAAGGCAAAACCTGTTTCAGTGTTCATATGGGAACCTGACTATTGAGAGGAAGGAAGTTATTAAGATGAACTTCCTTGAAGACGCAACATTGTAATCATATATCTGTCACTGTAAGATGGTGTGGGTTAGTGTTTTGATTCACTGCCGTAAAGGTTTCCAAGGCAGATCGTATATGTCAATCTGCTGTAGAGCTTTTTTTTTTTCTCTCATCATAAAACACACCTGTAATAAACTATGAATGTGATGGAGGGCTTTCACATCACCAAAGCAACAAGAGGCAATGTTTAGCCATGAAATCAAAAAAGGAATCTGCTTTCAGATTTATGTCTTAGGAATCTCAACGCCACTGTCCAAACAAGTCTGGAAGATCAGAATGGAAGAGTTTAAGAGAAATCAGTGTGAGAAAAAAGCAGCCCTTTAACAAATGTTCCACTCAAAGAATTATAAAACACACAATATGGTTTCCCATAAATCATTCTCTTTATCGACAGTAGCTTCATCCCTACAGTAGCCCACTGTGTTTGTAAACAGCCAGAGCTGACTGTGTAAAGGAAATAAATAATTGCAGGTATTCCAGTTATGGCTCATTTAGTAGGTTTGACCTGGTTCACAGGGCTAGGTAACAACAGCAAAGCAGTCAGTGTAATTAATTATAGCATATATTTGAAAAATGTAATGTTTTTTTGTTTTCTGTTTCTATACTTTGTTGTAGTATTTCCGGTTTTGTTTCGGTGTTTTCTTTCTGATTACAGATCCCACTTCCTTACCCCTTGTGTCTCCTGGTCCTTTGATTGTTTGCCCCGCCCCAATGTGTTGCACCTGTGTCTCATTGTCCCCACTCTCCCTGTGTATTTAGACTGTGTGCTCCCTTCCCTCTGTGCCATTTCATCCTCTTTCCTTGCTACTACTATATTTCTTTGAGTTTTTTCTTTCTAGTGTTAGACCAATTTCTGTTTTTTGACCTCACCTCAGCCAAGCCCTTTTTGTTTGTCTGATTTAGTATCCAGTTGTGTGTTTGACTCCTCACTTTTTGGTATCAGTCTTATCATACAATATACAGTATGGATAGATCTGTTGTCCCAAACAACCGACACAAGAGTCATTCCTCAGATGAAAGAAGCACACACAAGTGCTGCAGATCTATATTTAATCAGTCTAAAAATAACACAAATCCTAAATCTATAAAGTATTTTCAGCCTCTTTCAAAAGCAGCTGGTTGAGGAGGGAGTTTCTAGCAGCCAATTTGATGCGTATGAGATCACTCTTATTCAGATTTAATAATTATCCTTAAACCTTTCCCTACTGGTTTTCCCAAGTGTTGCCAGAGTTTAAGGAATGGAAACAGATAGGAGTGGAAATAAATGATCTGTGTATAATGAGACCTTCTGTTCTGCACCACCTCTGGTGACATCTAATATAAGCTCATTAGTGCAAAAAGCTATAGCTAGAGGTTCGGTTGGGATTAGCAAAAAAAAGAAAGACAAAAAGGGCAATGCTTATTATTTATTTGAATATTTTTTCACCATATTTTGATTATTAGTCTCATATGCTGAATTATTTAAATAGAACTGAAGCATAGAGTATAAAAGCAGATATTATGTCCAAAGATTACATCTGACATCAAAGCCAACACAAGAACAAAAAATGAGAAAGATGAAAAAGGTTTTATATTCGGTCCACAAAGGCATTACCATGAAAGTTACATAATCAACCTTATATGTACATTATGAAATTCAATGAACCCTTAGATTTAGTTGACATACATGTGCATTTATATTTGTCTTAATTGTTTATTGCTTTATTTTTAAACTATTTTATTTGTTTAATTTCTTATCATTTATCTCAGTCCAAAGACAAAAGAACACCCCATGAACCATGTTTGATATGTTTTGTAGATGAAAGCTCAGTGTCTTTGTAAAATGACCATAGATATATAAAGTTTTTTTGATGTGTGATTTTCTGTAATATTTACCACATAAAAATAGCACCAGTGTCTGTTTTGTAATGTGTGACAACGACCACAGGGGGGTGCTCTTAGACAATAAGGACAACTATGTTGTAGCTGAAAGCAGTTCTTTGAATCCGATTGAATCAGATTTAAAAGAAGACAGATTATGATGGTGCTGCATATTTACTCCCATAATAATCCAAATGCCTTCTGGGCTCATTAGTTCCATAAACTATCTGCCTCTGTGTTAATTTGTGTTCAAAATACCTTTGTACAACTACCATTGTTCAACCTTTGAGTCTGATCGACACACATAATTCAGTTTTTACCAAAATCTGGACTTCAGCAAAATTCAGGCAGACAGGTTCGGAGATAATGTATGGCACTTTCTTTTCAGTGTGTCCTGTAAATTGCTCACAAATGTAACATTTAAAAATCAATGAAAAGCATCTCTGAGAGCTAAGCCAGGGCTGAAATCAAAAAATTGTGTCTCTTTAAAAATGATTTCAATAGTAACCAGGTTTTTTTGTTTTTTTGTTGTTTTTTTTACCCTTTTTGAGTGGAAGAGAAGTAAATACAGTTGTGAGTAAACAATCATAATCATTCAAAGGACAAGAACATTTGGAGCTACAGTTTTGGGATGGCTGCAACTGCACTGCATGGGGTAACCAGCTCTTCTGTTATAGATACAAAAATGCATACTATAGCACCATATATACTGATGAAAGTATTTGTCTTATACCATAAATACATAATGAATGATGTTGCTTGAAACAAAGAGCACATTAAGCCTAAAAACAAGAAAAAACAAATGCCGGAAGGCCAAATTTTATTTGTGGTGCCAAGATTTCATGCAGCTTCTCACTCTCACAGTCAGTCCCACTTCTTCTCAGCCATTCCTGTAGACACTCTGTGACATACCAGTGACACTGTGTGTGGGTGTGTGCATTGTCTGACACGGTGGTGCTCATTTTGACAGTTTGCAGTCAGAAAACAAAACAAAAACAAAACCCTGAAAGAACTCTGTTGTTCCAACTGCTGTCAACCTTAAAGGTTTTGTGGGAGTGGCAGAAAACATAACACAAAATGCCACAACCACTTAGTAACACGAAAAGGTTTTTAACAAAAACAGATTGTGGCCACTGTGACTCAAGTATTTAAAGTGTTTGATTGAACACACAAGAAACTCTTACTTTTTTTAAACAAAATCTTAGTTTATGAAGAGATGTTACAGTACATTAAAACATAACACACAGTCAGTAAACACCAGATGAGAAGGCAGTGTAGTGTCTGTTTGTTTTTTTTTTTCAAGTGTAGCAGATTGTCTTCCTTCAGTGTCGTCAAATCCGTGACAACACTGAACTATCCCACCAGGACAAAAGAACATGAATTAACAGTGTCATTATAAGAAATCAACACTTGGAAATACTGTTTTGTGCTTTGACGCAGAAACACTTTGATGTCTGTTCCTTTCTCTGCAAATGTTAAGCAGAGCTGAGACAAGGACAAATACTGACTGGATATACAGTAAATTATAAATGCCTGAGTAATTACTAAGACCTGAAAGTAAAAGAGCACAATGGAGAAACTTAACATAACAAGAATGAAGTGAGGTTTAAAGACAAAATTCACTTTGGCAAATGTCAATATGACTAGAGTGATTAACACAAAAGCACTGAATGTCATGCATTAAGTACCAAATGAGGGTTCCTCGTGCAAGTCTGCAAATTCATATCATGCAATTACTTACTGTGAATGCATGAGGGTATGCTTGTATATTCTATGTGCTGCGTGTGGTCCCTTTTCAACATTTTAACTCACATATTTTATATCATAAATTACAACAAAACTTTATGACAAAAGCAAGAAAAGAAAACATTCCTGAAAAAATACATTATAGTGTGGTATGTAATGTCACAAGAAACAACAAAATAATATTTAAGTTATGGCATATTCTTGAGTTAAGATTTAATACTGTCCAAAATCTTGCAGCTCATGAGAATATTAAATCATTAAAATAAGTGCTAATGGTGTAGATGAGGGAAAACATATGCCCTCTTCTCTTCAAAAAAAAAAAAAAAAAAAAGTTTCCAAGGGTAAAATGTCCAGCGTTGCCCTCTCTCCTCTTAATTTGAAAGTTGGGGTGATAACTTACATCACTGGATAATCAGGTCATAACATCACGACATCAGTTATTCATGACTGATATTTATCGTGTCAGTTGTCACCTGACCAACTGAGTAAGTCTCGAGAGTCATTGTTTCTAGTCGAGAGGTCAGTTGTTTCAGTTTGACCTTCTCCTTTCATCGCTTCTTCTCATCACGTTCAATCACCTTTCGTATCCAGGAGCTGAAGGCAGAAACTTTGGTGTAGACTCCAGGGGACTGTTGCGTCCGGCAGGCATGACCCCAGGACGTGACCCCATAAACCACCCAACCCCCTCCCGGACGCTCACACACCAGCGGTCCGCCACTGTCACCACGGCAACTGTCCACGCGCCTTTCAGACTGGGCGCTGCCGGCACAGAGCATGCGGCTTGTGAAGGCACTGTGGAAATGCTGCTGGCAATGGCGACGGGGAAGCAGGGAGAGGGGGGCCTGCTGTAGGGTCTTGGAGTATGAGCGACCTGAGAGGGATGGAGAGGTTAGAGTTTAAAATGAGAGGTTTGGAAAAGTATGTGTGAGTGTCTGTGTTTATCAGTGTCAAGGTCAGATACTTAAAGTGAAGATTACGGGGGTGTGGCAATGGCTCAGAGGCCTCAAAACTTCTTTTTCCTGACGACTTTTGTGACGTCTGCAGCCTTTCAGTGATCGAATATTTGTGTTTTAGCTGTGTCAGCAGACTGAAATATCTCCACAACTGCCTGATGGATTGTCCTGAAATTTTATGCAGACATTCTTAGTCCATAGAGGATAAATTCTAATGGTTTTAGTAATCCTCATGACTTCTCATCCAGCGCCACCATCTTATCAGTGTTTTCACTTAAATCGTAACATCTGCTTCATGGACTGGCACCAAATTTTTCAAATTGTTTCAACATTTGTGGATATGAAGCACACAGCATTCCACATGGGCATGACTTCCGCCAAATAAATGTTTTATTTTAAAGTTTGCCAGTGAGCTGAAATAACCTCCACTTGACTCGATCTTATTCATTACATTCTTAACAAAGGCTCTCTAGTGTTTTTTTCAGGCACTGATGGGCCCTAATTTAGAGATAAATCAATTTCAAGGTCTCTGGCAGAGTCTAAAAGAGGCTGTTTTCTTTGATTCCATGAAGGTTCCCATTACATATCTTCTGTGTCTCTTTTTGAAAAAGCAATTTCCCTGCATGCAGAACTTGTCAATGGCTTTACTATTGGCCCGGGGAGGTTGTAGACATCAGTTTCCTTCCTCTGATACACATGCTGCTGCCGGTCACTTTTTGTGCTTGTTGGAACAAACAACTGCTACTTAAAACTGAACTCAAGCCTCTACAGTGGTGGTCCTGACTCTCTCCATGACAACACAGTGTTATTTACTATCCATGGTAGCTTACTAGTGGTATGTATATGTAAAATTGGCTTGCATGTGTGTGTTTGATATCAAAGTGGCAGATAGCCAAGTGCAAACAGCTGTGTAAAGCAGACATTAGGCCTTAAGTCAAAGAGCCATTCCTTAATGTCACACTCTGTAAATAGTCTGTGTTGTAATCACACTTATGTAAACTAATAAAAACACTCTGTCCCACCCACACAAACAGATTTTATCACACATGAATTCAACTGACAGCATGGGAAGTAGACACACTTAGCCCTCAGTGGGGAGCACATGTTTTTGCATAAGCATGTACTGTGACTGTTTGTAGCCCTTTGTGACTTAGTTGCTATGATTAGTGACATCAGCATGTAATTTAAAGATCACTAACAGATGTGTGTCCGTGCACACAGTCAAGTGTATGGACAGATACAGAGCAGTAAGTCCAGCAAGTACAGTTACTGGTGGTAGATTCTCTTCTACTTGATCTGCATTTTCAGTTGACCTTCAAAATGACAGAAAAGCTAGTGATTATAGCAAGATTTGATTTACACTTAACTTCACCACAAATAACTAGTGATATTATTTGTTGTCATTTATTTTTTCCTCATTACCTTGCTGTTTTACACGTTGTTTATTGATTGTGAAGTGTTAGACATCTGATTCTTTCCAAATGTCTAACTTTTTGAAAATAAAAGTCAGCTAATCATCCTTCATCTGTCTTTTTAAATCATCAATTAACATAAAGTGACCCTGATAAGTTAAACATTCAGTATTTATTTATTTTGTTTTGTGAAATTATGGTATGTTTTGCACATCAAGGCTTCCGTACCTAGCCCCTCCACATACAGTACATACGTACATACACACACTCCCTCACCTGTGTCACCCCAGCCGGTAATGTGACAGTTGCTGGCTTGTTTGAGCACTCTCTCCTTCCTCATTGGCAGACAGGCGGGAAGGACATGACGGCTGAATGACACACACTCTCCCGGCATTTGGCCCACTGCCCCCGGTGACAGACGAACCAAGGCCAGGTCATGATCGTTGCTGTGAGAGCTGTAGCTTGGATGGAGGAGAATTTGATCAACACCGTACTCCTCTTCGTATTCCTCAGGGACGAGGGAGTGGTAGTCGCCCACTCTGACTTTATACTGCTTGGTGCTGTTTCCATACCTGCAGAGGGAAGCAGAGGCATGAATCAAGAGAGACCACTGGAGAAAGAGGGTGTGTGCTCATGAGCAATCCCACTGTTGATACATAAACCATGAACAATAAAATTACGAGCTCTGGCAGGGGTTACCTCAGCAGTAGTTCATTGAGAGCTGGAAAAACACACAGGCATAAAGTCTAGACTAGATGCCTATGAATAGTAGAATAGATTTCAAAGTTTTTTTTCTAAATGTTTAAGGATTCTTAGTGTTATTCTCCCAGCAACATTTTTCATGAGGTTACCAAGGATTACCTTTTTATACCCATTTTAGACCTTTCTTGTTCAATTTTGATCAATTTTGTATTTCATATTGTGTTTGTGTTCCCCTTGATGCATATAAATATTTTATATGCTTAGACAGACAGTTAAAAGCTTTTCTGAAGTAAACAATCAGCCATGTGGTCTCTTTTTCCTCTGCTCTTCCCCTTCCCCTTCATCACCACAACATTTTTGTAGTACTTTTATATATTCTGTCAATTCACTAGAAACTATAGCTAAGAAAGGCTTATACACTTCTCACACCACTTCTAGGGGCGAAATAAATAAAAACTTGGACAGAGACTGAGTTTAGGAAGGAATAATAACAATAAATCTGTCATTGTGTCTGTGTGTTTATGCATTTATCTGACTCATAGGCTGACGTAATGAAGTGTTTTCCACACTATGTATTTAGAGATGATGTCTTTTGAGATGTTTGAAATGAAGAGGGAGAGAAGGAGAAGTGACGACTAGGGTAAGGCAGGGACAAAGACAGGACCAAAGGAGAGGAAGGGACAGAAGAGAGGCAAGGGGGGAAGAGTGCGAGAAGCAGGCTTTGCCATCAAGCCAAGTCTCTGTGTCCAGTTACAACTGGTAGAGTGTTTCCGGAAAGATCTCCTGACCTGGGAATGCCACTGCGTTCCTGGCAGAGCAGAGACACTGCTGACCAGCCATCTATGTACAACACATACCCATCTACACTCACACACGGGCACACATGTTTTGATCTACACTAAATCACTATGTCCACACAAAGTTAATAAAGATTGGTACAAAACTAACAGGCTTAATCCTGTGCTAAAGGCATTATCTCACTATTAGAACAGGTCTTGAATGTGACACCTAAGATACCTTTCACACATTGTTGTTGTTGCTAAAAGCAGTTAAAAATCTGCTGGAGTTCTGTTACTGTTGGCAATCCCCCAGCTGTACATGGTATAAATAGGTTTGATATGTTTACAACATGTGACTACTGACCTGAGGTCAATTTTTATGAACATACTAATCAGTAATGGAAGTGTACAGGATGAGGTTATATGATCATGTTAGTTACATTTGGCAGTTGTACCTTAACAGGTCATTATAAAATCATCTATGCAAATTAGAACAGGCATAAGTGTGTAAGCCAAAAAGGTTTTGTATTTATTTTGTGTATAGTGTCTATGCTACTGCATGGGTGTATTTGTTTGCTGTCGCTATGTGTGTATCACTCTATTTTTGTTACCATATATGAAAGGTGACACTGTAAAGTCGGAAGTTCCTATCTTGGTCTTTGCTCTGGCTTGCATGCAGAAAATTACTTTTCAAAGCTGTCATAGCTAAAGCTAATATGTTAGAGGACTGAAGACTGATAGGTAATTTGGAAGGCAAGGTTAGTACTTTGTCACATGTGACCTTTCTTGTCTGCTTACACTATCTCTGATAACAAAAGTAAATCCAAGAACATCTGTCATTATTTTCTCTGTGGTATTTAGGTGTGTACTTTTGAACCACAGACATAACCATTACATCAGGAATACTAATTAGATGCCAACATACTAGTTAGATGCCAAATTAGATGCAGTAGTCAGCAGAATGTTACAATGGTATGATTGCTATCAGTCTGGTTTTGTTAGTTGGATTTCACAATATACAATTATATAGTTGTATATAAAGAGCCATGCACTACATAAATCAATCAAGGCAGTAGGTGACTGTGCACCTAGGTGAAGCATTCACTAACATGTAATTATGTAAAGTATGATTTATTTTCTTTTGTGCAGCCAAGCTGTGACACATAACCTCAGGAACAATCTATTAAATACAGTGTTGTAGTTGACAACTATTCTGGCTACTGTAAAGCCGACTGTGTGGTTTTAAACTACTTGCCCTTGTTAGTAGATAGTCAGAGTAAAATTCAACATTTCAGCCTGTGATTACACCGGCAGTCAACTATTTATATTAATCGGCCCAAGAAGTCTTGATTGCAGCATCCCAAGTGGTTTTAATTTGCAGCACGGCTATGTGCTTCCTGCATGTGTCACTTAAAAGAAAAGGATGGAAAAGTCACATTGCAGAGTAGAGGTCTTTATCAGGAGTACACTTCTGACAGGGAAATGGGCCTGGGAATGGTTCAAGAAATGGAGCTGGAAAGGATTTTGCGAATGATTCCTGTCTCTCTTTAATGTGGAAACATCAGGATTTATAGTGGTGGAGCTGCTGAGGCCTGCACAGGGTTCTGGTTTTCCTACCAAATCCAAACATTGCAACAAATACCTGGTAACGCAACCAAAAAATATTATCCTTAAAATTCAGGCTGACAACCTTACATGTACTGTATAAGTATCAAATGTCAGACCTTACGGTTAGTGCCCTCACAACCCTCAACTTTCTCAGCACTAAACAAATTTGCTAAGTCTGTCTATGTTTGATTCATTTTCTTTTTTTTGCTCAAGTCTTTCCGCTGCCTTCTCTGCTGTATGAATTAGGTGACGGATTTCAAGTTGGTGGCGCCATGTGGAGGCCCCCAGACCAGATGTAGTTGAGATGAAGTAACTCTGGCTGTCTCCCTGCCACCTGCACCAAAACCACAGACCACCACTGATTACTGCTGATATTGTTAAGGTTCTCAGGCCTCTGTCAGACTCAAATATACTGAGGAAGTAAATGAGGAAGTTGTGTGGCAGGTAAAGTTGAAGTTTGGGTCAAGTTCAAACAGCATTTTTAAATCTGTCTGCAGATAGAGGCCAGCAAATGTATGCATGCACACAACCTCATTTGTATGAATAAAGATAAGCCCAAAAACACAATTTAAAAAGCAGATGTGTTTGTGTATATATGCATGTGGAGTGGATGTGTGTGTTTGACCTCTTGAAGCAATGTGCTGACGTAAGGACCCAGCAGGAGTCGATGAGTGTCGCTCCACACACCAACCTCCCATCTCCACGAGAGCCTCGCAAACGACTCGCAGCCTGCCATGGCCAGCCACCCCTAAGGTTGTGAACACACAACCAAGCATGCACACAAACACACACACACACACACACATTAATAACATAAACACACAGAGCCTACATTTTGATACTTTAAAATGTAAACACATATAAAGAATCCACTCAACATTTTAACCAGAGCAAATAATTAAAAACATTAGCAAACCTAGCAGAATTAGTTTACATGCTGTTATGTGAAGTGTAAACCCCCATCTAAACATGTACACACACACACACAACAAATACTGAATGAAAAATATTTGCATGCATGTACATACAAGTTGGACACTAATTTGTTTGTAGCTACAGATCAGCTGTTTTCCATCTAAGACTTGTCAACTTGAAAATGTGTCCAGTTTCTTTACTCTATACGTCTCTGGCAGGCTTTCACTGTGCCTTTATTAATCCCTCCTGTCCCCTCCAGCTCACCTCAGAGAGTTTTCTCCTCCTATGATCCGGCGCTGGCGAGTGTGTATGAGCCGCAGACCACAAATTGAGTTGACAGGATCTGGCAGAGACAAAAGAGGAGCCATTGGGTGTGTATATGTGAGAGAGTATGGGAGGGTGATGATTGTTTAACCATATGTTTAGGCTCAGATGTTGCTCTTATTAAATATTTAGACTGATTGAAAACATAATATTGTTTGAAATTCATCTTTTACTACTACACCTGAACCTGAAATAAAGAAAATTAAATAAATGACAGATCATTTTTGTAGTTGGTGTATGTTAAAATCTGCAAACATAGCTTAAGTGCTTTTTCAGGAGACAAAACACCTTCCTGCACTGGTTTGACTTTCCACAATATGTGCATGTGAGAAACGGTAGTAATAGCACATATGCAGGTAACAGATAGCACTGTGTGAGTCTACCCTGATGTGTGACAGACAGGGTGAAGCAATAACATAGCCCTCACCAGTTTACCATCTGGATCTTTATACACACAGTCCACCCTGCTTTGCTCTCAAAATGTTACCCATTGAGTCATTTGTTTCTCATTATTTTTCAGTGTATGTGACATATTGAAACTGTTTGCTAAACACATTACAGTTTCCTCACTGCTCCCAATAAGTCACAGAAGCTCCATTTATTTTCAGAGCAACATGAAGTAAAAAACAATCCTGACTAAGTGACTGACCTTTGACCTCTTTGTAGCTGGGCTGCGATTCACCGTAGTTACAGATGACCCCAGCGTCCTCACTGTGGCGACAGTTATGTGTGCCGGGTGCCTGTTTGATGCAGTCCGCTAAGGAACGCTCCTCGCCACCGCACTTCACGTTGTCCACATGAATGGGCCCCGTCCCTTCCCCGAAGTATCCCATCACACGGGCCTTTGCCACGCCGCTGAGGAGGATCAACAGATACTATCATTTCATTCTCATTTCCTTCTAAATTATATTAAACTAGAAAACTGTTTTAAGCATAATATTGAGGCAGAAAATAAAACAAACGAAATGTAAATAAGTAAGCATGTAAAAGTTTATTCAAAATATAGCATTTATCACAACAATATATACAAAGAGTTTTCAAGAGTTATCTCTCATTTTTCTGTCTGTATGCGTGTGCATAAGCACATAGGCAGTGATGATGCGTGACTGTAGATATTATGGCGGGACATTCTCAGGCTGTTACATAAACCAGGTCAAACCAGGTTTACCATCTGATAACAACAGTATTTGTATCACCATCTCACCTCTGACGTTAATTAGCAAACAGCTAACACCTAGAGGCCTGTAGGTTGTGGTGGTGTATGTGCGCCTCTCTATGCTGTAGCTGTGATTTTAAATTAGGATTGACTGATAACTGAGAGAGAGGATCTTATGTTGCGTCCCTGCAGGTTCAGTGGGTGACAGGTCTTGTATTCCCACTCATCCATAGGGAATCTCATGTCTCTTAGTGAGACATCTAGAGCTGTATCCATGTCTCAGATAGCTCCCCGAGCGGTACTTAGCATGCAAGGGGTGAACCTCGAATGTGCTCAAGTTAGAACCTGAGGACATCATCAACATTCACAGACATCATGTTTCATATGCTGCCCATTTACCATGAACAATCTCTAACATTTTGGAAACCCATTTTTCCGAAGACATATTTGTTAGTGGATCAGTTTTAAATATTGTGAGGGAGAAATAGAAGAATATATGCAGCAAAGGTGAACGAGGCTAAATGAAGAACTGCAAGCACAGGTGCTTTGTGGACAAACCTCTAGCATGTCTTTGAACTAAGAACCCTCCTACTATGTGCCAACATCACACAAAATTGTTCTCTTTACCTTCAAGTGAATTACTGTTCTCAAGAAAACATAAATGGTCTGAGAGCTCCACTGGTATCTTGAAGTTGTATCATGAAGTAGTAGCACAATTCAGTTCACATGTTATGCTTCACTTAGACCACTAGCATTAAATTGTTGCCCAGTTATGTTTTTATGTACTCAGCTGTGCTATAGCACTCACTATAGGTGTGAGTGTGTCTGTCTTTGTATGTGAGTTGTCCACTTCCCTGTAGGTCCTTCTTCAGGGTGACTCTGGGTCAAACTGTTGCCTCTGAATACAATTTGTGTCTTATAACCAGAGCAACCTCCAACCCCTGGGGACATGCTGTGTATGTAATGACCTTTCACCACACCCTGTGCGAGACAGAATGATGATCCTAACACGGCTTTTACACGCCTCCAACACGCTTCCTTTCTCCCTCTCTCTCACGCTTATGCGCTCCAGATGTGGCTTTCATCTACACATAGATGTGTCACAGAAAATTGGGTGTCTAAGGGATGAGTATCCCTTGCTTGAGGAATGACGAGAGAGAAAATGAGGACAGTTTGTTACAGTACACTTTTCCCTCGCCATCTCATAGCCATTGTTTTGGAAAACGGGACAGTGTCTCAGAGGGAGAAGATAATGGGACACAGAGAGGATGAGGTGAGGTAGCTTATTTCGCCTCAACGTATCTGTCACTGTGAATGCGTCTTTTGCACAATTGGCCTGCCCTTTATTTGGATGTTTATCTTGGCTCTGCTAAAGGGCACAGCTAAAACCTCTAATAAAAGGAGCTGGCAGCACACCAAAGGCTTGTCAGAAGCACTCAAAGATGTGAGCACACAGTTTTGAAAGATTCATTAATGAAACATTGATATTTTAAATTATTCTAAGCACACTGAAGTTTTTCCACTTTAGCTTAGCCTGGAACTGAAGACGTGTGTGATGAAGTGTAAAGAGGAGTCAGAGAAGGACTGAAAAATGGAAAGATGAAAGACAGACACATCGAGGGGGTGGGGAGGGTGGGAGTAAGATGGGGTGGAGGGGCGTAAGACAGATGCCAAGTCTAAGAAGTGGTGATTGATTTTGCGAACAGAGTAGGCAGTCTGGATTCACTTAAGTGAGTGTAATGTATAGAGTGATCACATTGCAATGCCACAGCGCACAACTGAGCCTTTCTCCAGCATTTTAACTCTATTCCAACATCCTGACATGTTGAAAAGGAAAGGATAAGAAGACAAGACAGATTTGCAGCAGACTGCAATCTGCCAATAAATATTCTTTCTAGATATTCAAAACTCCACTCCAAACAACATACTGTAGGTAACTGTAATTCCCTCCAACTGGAATTACATCAGTGCACTGTGTGTGGAATTAGCCACTTAAAACAGCTCTGTCTGCTCATATGGAAAGCAAAACCTTTGTCTGGTGCATACTCCATGGACGTCATCTGTGAGTTGTTGTTTTCAGCATGTTGCCCAGAAAAACAGGTCTGTCAAAGAGGCTATGCCAACACACGTACGCATGCATACATACCTGTAGCCCAACTGTCGGCACACCACCTCAGCGTCACGGTCAGTCCATCCGTCATCACACACGGTCCCCCATTGACCGGACAGATAGAGCTCCACCCGGCCTTCCCTAGGGCTCTCTCCTCCCACAAGCCTTACTGGCACACCTGAGACACAGACACACACACACACACACAATTTAGACCTACAATACACAGTGAAACCCTACTGGCACAGATTTATTTCTGTCCTCTGTAGTTCCCCAAAACCCCTGACACTACACACACATTCCATAGCAAACCTGATCCTCCAGGCAAACTTGTCTAGTGAATGGGACATGTGCACTCATGTTCTTTTCCTACAAAGGAAGTAGCTGCACCTAACCAGTTGTGTTTCCAGAGGGGGAAATTGTTCAACTGCACTGTTAAAAGATCATTTATTTTCATTGGCTCTGTTTGTTTTTCACACGCTCTCTCTCAAATAGTACTCAACTCACACTGTAAATGAAATCAGTCTAAGCTTTAGGTTTCAATCCATCATCATTTGTCTGCACACAGATACTCAGACATGCAAACATAAACGCGCACACGCGCACGTGCGCACGCACACACACTAATCTCGTTTAAGTGAATACTAATGTCTTTTCCACTTGTGGACAGTTTAGAATCAGTTTACACTCTTGCCAAGTGTCACCTCAATCAGTATTTGTATTTGTCTTTGAATCAACTTGCTTCAGCTGCTTACAGCAGAGAGAGGTCATTCTAAGCCATTATATATCTTTTCTGTTAACTAGCTGTTAGTTGCTATTTATAGGTGAAACATTTCTCAATCATTTTGTAAGCAGGGATCCCAAAACAAAGTAGCTATAATCAGTTTAGCCTGAAACTGTCCTCTGTATTAAACTGAGTGGCATGCTGCAGATAAACATTGTGTGTAGGACATAAGAATTGTAGGAGGTGGAGATTAAGTTAAGTGGAGTTAATTGTGGGAATGTTTACTCCTTAGTTGGTGTTCGCTATTGAGGAAATGCTCATCTTCGCCCTCTTGCTTAGAAACACAAACACATTTTTTCCCCTCTCTCAACACACACACACTTAAATGTTACATTATGGCTCTGACACAACCCGAATGTGATGGTCTCAATGCTGAACAACAGAGAGTGAAAGAGAGAGAGAGAGAGAGAGATCAAAGTATAGCCTGGCTTATCTGCCTTTTCTCCTTTTCCAAAAACAACACAGACCAATCTGCTTGTGGCATGTTACAGGGGAAAGGGGGGGATTTACACACCCACATAAACACTCAAACACAGACAAACATATGCACACAAACACACAAATGCTATGTAGTAATGACATAATTCTTTAGTGGGTGTTTGTGGGGTGAGAGTGTCCCTCAGGCTTTTGCCAAACAATATCTCGTCTTATAGAAATACAGTGTTGGAGTAACATGGCAACATGTTGGCCCACTGGTGCCTGGTACACATAATTTTGTAGTTAGTCAAGGAGATTTACTTCAGTTTTTTTTGTAGTAGGTCAATTTAATCATGATGACAATCTAACCAACAGCTGTACTTTAGCATGACTTACATCATTCTCTATCTGTCTCGTGGAGGAGGCATTCCTCTTCTCAATAAGATGAGATCTAATTGACTGCAGGTTCACTTTGGCAGAGGTCTTAGAAACAGGTGTCAGATCAGCTTATATTTCCATTACCTGGTTTTATGAGGTGAAGGGAAATTACATCATCAAGTTCTTGTTCCTCACTGCCTGTAAAATATTTGTGCAAAGCTGGGCTGCTTCTGGGTTAGATTATATTAATGACATTTATATGGATATAATATCACTACTGCTACTACTAATAATGACTGATGATGAAAATTCTCATTCTTATTCTTACAAGGCGCTTTACAAAAAGAAAAAAAAAACAAACATGTTGCAAATTGCATAAATAAACAGATGAATAGGGAGTACAATCAAGTATAAAGCAGCGCAGAATATGAATAATTACAATATGAGTCAGTCTAAAACGAAGTGTTATTAAGAGTGATTTCACTTAAGATGAAAAATAAGTTTGCCTGATCTAATCCAGCTAGTCATTACAGAGTGGAGGGGCCCAGATGGCAAACCCAGATAGTTTTTAGTTTCTACTTGAGCCTAAAAGGAACTACCAGAGGATCTCAGGTGGACCTCAGCTAATATGGGGTTAAAAGGTCAGTAGTAGTCTGGAGTTTATACCAAATGAGCCATAAAAGTAGTTAAAATCCACATCAGTCATCTCTGAAACGCCAGTGTAACCAGTGCTTAAGTAGTGGTTTTATGCACTCCCCCACTGGATCTTGAAAGAAAGTGAAGAAATTAAAACTAAACTTGTCTTAAAGAGAAACATAGAGCATTTCAGTAATTTAGTCAAGCATCGCAATAGATCAAATCTTGTCACTTTGCATCACTGTAAGAAACAGTGTTTAAAATGTAAAAAAATCAAAAGCCTTAATATTAAAAAAAAAATAAGCAAAAGATTATCAGGAGCACTGCGAGTGTAGTTTATGTGCTACAACCAACCAGTCATTTTTGAAAATGACTACTATCATTTAAGAAGGCAAATACCTGTGCCACAACCAATGTTCCTAAAACACTGGGAGAGAGGTTTAAAGATAGCCCACACACTCGTAAACTTCCAACCTCTAACCTCAAACACACCCACATGGTCAGCACATTGCCAGGGGTGCTATAACAAACTAGCCTACAATTTCAAATAGCACCATGGTAGCTGCTATTAGTTTTTTAAGTTCTCAAAACAGTGACTATCTGCGTATGTACGTTATCTAAACACATATACAACCAGTATTCTAAACATTACGTAGAGCCTCCCTCACCCATTTGTAGTTTCTATGTTATCTGTAACTCTTTAAGTGGGTCTTACAGTAAAAGATAAGATTCTATCTTACTCGTTGGAAGACTCTCTCCATTGCGCTCAGGGCTGCATGCGATATTTACATCTTCATGGTGTGTGCAGTCATGACGGAGCCACTCCCTCCTGTTGCACAGCAATAGGCTAGGTTCTTTCCCCGTGCAGCTCACATCGTCCAAGAGAATGGGACCGGACCCCACCCCAAATCGTGGGACTGGGGTGATGTCTAGCCCTTCAGAAAGCAGAGTCTCGCCTAACCTGCACGGTACACACACGTCCACATAAAAAAAAAACACTTTAAAACATTTTATTTAGAAATAAGAAATAAATATACGTGTGTATGTCCTGTCTGGTGGCAGGCATACTTCACATTACCTGTAACCAAGCTGTCGACACACTACTTGTGTGTTAGAGTCTGTCCAGCCGTCATCACACACTGTGCCCCACTGACCACGGTAAAAGACTTCTAAACGTCCCTCGTGGCTTCCTGTACCCCCGACCAACCTAACAGTACCATCTGCAGGTAAACACAAACAAACAAACAAACAAACAGAGAATTAAGCAATGTCCCTGCTCTTGAAGATATATGTGTAATTTTTTTTCATGGCCTTCCATCTGCCCCTTCCACCTGGGCTCAGTCCTTAAGACTTCTACCTTTGCACAAACTCCTCTCCCTCTGTGTGGTGAAACTACACAGAACCTGTCCCACATTGTTTGCTCAGGCCAAGCAATGGTTGAGCTCCATATTTCAAGGCCTGGCCACTATGCATACTTCAAAAGCTGCCTTCAAAAGCCTCACTGGCTCTGGGATGGGGAAGGTGGTGTTTTCACCTTGCAACCTTTTTCTCTCTTTTGAAGGCAATTTGCCATACCCTTCTCAAAGTAGACATTTTGACTTGTTTTAGCAGGAAAAGAATTTGTGTAACATTAATTGTGAAAAAGTGCTACTCCATCTAGGTGCTCCAGTAAGCCAGCATGCACAATACCAGATGACTTAAATGGAATGCAGCCATTATTAATATTATCAGCAACACTTGTGTAACTGAGCAGCCAAAATATCTGCTGTGTGAAAGGTCTATTGTCTCTAGTAACAAAGCTCATGGGTACATGCAAACTGCTCCACCATGATAAGGTGGGAATTCCTGGGGGGCCTTCCATATCTCTGTATATAATATGTGTGTGCGTCTCACTTGCATGTCTTTGTGAACATTATGGATTGCGAATGCTGAGACATATTGGCCTACCTGTGAGAGGGCTGCAGGATACTCCCGCATCCTCAGCGTGCAGACAGTTGTGTTCCCCCCAAGCACTTTTTGGACACTGCTCCAGCGTGAGTTCATTGCCTGTGCAACGCACCTCGTCCAGCCACACACGGCCTGAACCCTTGCCAAAATGTGCCTGGCCCCATGCCCTTGCTACACCGCTACAAAGAAAAGACACAGTATAGAAGAATAGAAGGTTTGGTTTGATGAAAAACAGATGTATTGACTAGCCTTGACTTACAGAATACAGGGTGTTGGATGCTATATTTGTTTTATTTGGAAATTGAATTGTGTAAACCTATTGCTTTTAAGATCTATTATTGAGAGACTGCCTGTCATGCACATCTGTGAATATGTAAACACTGCAACACCAACACTGCACTGGCATACACCAAAAATGCACACATGAACATTTCCAAAGAGTGTAGTGTTGCTAAATATGCATATCTCTGTGGTACTAGAATTCATGCAGGAACAATGAGCCTGATTCACTATCTGACCCCCAGATGTTCTTTACTGCTCGCTCCTCTCTCTGTGTGTCCGAATGGAAAGAATACTTCTCATACTTTTGGAGACAGAGAGAGAGACAGACGGCTGGACACCCACATTAACGCATCTCAGCTTCCTACTCTATCTTTCTGTCACGTTTTTTCCACTTTTTGTCATACTCACAGTGTATTTCCTTTATGCTAATTATTGGTTGGAATAAATGCGAATATGAGCATAATATCTGTGTGTGCATGTAAATGCCCCGTCACCTCAGTCCCAGCTGTCGACACACCACCTCTGCATCACTGTCGTCCCATTGGTCGTCACATATGGAACCCCACTGACCTGCATGGAAGACCTCAACTGTGCCTTCTGACCCTGACTGACCTCCCACCAGCCGTATAGGGAGCGTTGCTACTGGTGAAACACACACAAGCCTAAATATACACATTTTACTCTTAATCTGCTTAAAGAATCTATTCAGAATGGGACAAAATGCTTTTCATCCATCACAGATCTGTAATTCCCCCTTAGGTGGGCCTACCTTGCTGCTGGGTGCAGGTGACAGCAGCAGCCAAAGAGCACTCTCCTCCATTCCAAGTAGTCTTAGGACACTGGAGCAGGTCTGGCTCCTCCCCCTGACAATGGACCGCCCTCCAATGGAATTTTGCGGTGCCTGGACGAAACAGGGAAACTGCACGTGCGCGACCTGAGATCCTGGAAGGGGATTAGAATCAAACAAGTTATTTTTACTAATTTGAAATACTTTTTTAAATCTGCCAACTGATATCAAAGAGCAAACCCAGTCTCCTCTGATAACAGATGTTAATATCCTTGATTTCTGTGACTTGGTACTTTTTCTTTCATCTATGGTAAATCCTGCAGGCAGGTTAGAACATGTTATATTAGCTATGTTAGCCTGGTAGCAGTAGCCTTGAGCTATCTGTGTGTTGCTGATCTGCCATTCCAGGGCCAACACGGTCAGCAGTTTTACACCCAGCAGCTTTCAATGACTGGCCATGTGAAAGTCATCACCAACGATTCCAGCTGACATATGGCTGACATTTGCCCTCTTTCCTTTCCGCTGTGGAGTTTCATTGACTCCTGTGTGAATATGCGCACACAGGCATGCGTTTATGTCAGTATGCGTGCCAGCGCTGGTGTTAGTGTCGGCATGTGTAGTAAGTGTGCACAGAACGCCTCTGTTCTCCAGGGAAATCTGATGCTTTCTCAACTGACTACACCCAAGCTTATGAACACTTTCGATGATCTGTCTATAGCCTCTCTTGAGACCCGGCAAATCAGTGTCTCTTCTGGCATGACAGCATGTCATAACCAAGACCACAAGACACAGTCGCCCAAATATGTGTGAGTGTGAATGTGTGTGTGTGTGTGTGAGAGAGAGAGAGAGAGAGAGAGAGAGACAGAGACAGAGACAGAGAAAGAGAAAGAGAAAGAGAAAGAGAGAGCTGGCAACAAGGTAAATAGCTGAGCACTAAAGGTATTTGAATACCTCTGGGAAATGGGGAGGTTGGAATGCAGGGGTCACTCAAGAAAAGTACAAAGACTCTGAAGAGAAGAGAGTGCGTGTGTCTGAAGTGTTGTGAAACTCTCTTACATTCCTGACAACTTTCCATCACGCTCTAACCATCTGTCAGACCTCTGTGGGCAGCTTCACACTGTGAATTTATATGGTAGATGGTGATTGTACTTGCACCTGTGTCCGAATACGTATGTGAGAGGGAGGGGCGAACAGAGAGCGGCAAACAGCACATATCTGAGCACATGCATGCTTTCTCACCCCTTGCCCAGCTGTCTGCAAACCACTGCAGCGTCTTCGTCCCCCCAGTCGTCGCTACAGACAGGCCCCCACACTCCTCCCAGATAGACTTCCACCCTGCCATCTAGCTTGGAGCGGCCTCCTTGTAGACGCACTGAGCCTAGGATGGAGAAATGGTTGGAGAACAATAGATGTATAGTATAGTATAGACAAAGACTGGATTTGCTGCATTGCCAAGTATCCCATTGTCATACAACTGATTCTGTCATTGATTTAAATATTTGAGCCACATCCTGATGAGGGTTTAGAACAGTGGTTTTTAGGTTTTAGGTTATTTCCTAAACCTAGGTAAAAAAAAACAAAAAAACAACAACATACGTTTTCATATGAAAGACAATGTTACAGTCGCATGGTGTCTGTGCAGTTGTGTTGTTTATTGCTGGGATAATCTGATTGATTTCTGTGTATATATCTGAAGGGTTGCATATCTTAACTTCCATTAGAGATAGTATTAGTGTGCTGTTGTCTTCCTTTGCTCATAAGCAGACTCTGGACGCCACCAACAGAAGGTACGTAATTGTCCAAATATCTTTATTAACTGGATCAAAGTATGCCAATTCATTGTATCCATTACCAGAAGATAATTTACCCAGGCTGTGCCAACACAATCCAAGACTAAAAATACCACAAGCTGCCTGTCTTGTGCCAAATGGAAATCCCACACTCTATTCCTTTCACCACTCTCTCTTACCTCTACCCACCTTTCATCAGTCCAGAGTTGTAGGGCCCACTTCAGTTTTCATATTAGCATCCCTAAGTAGTTCAAGTCTGTGTATTTGATATTTGATATTTGATATTGATAATGTGATGTTCCAAAAGGCAGATTTTGTTTGGCCTGCTCACTTTGCTCTCTTATACTCTCTTCGACTGTTATTCCCAAACACAACATAAAAGCCAGTACCTGCACTCTCATTACAGAGCAGATTTGCTTAGACTTGTCATCTGCATACACACACACAGTCACACCTGGAACACTGAAGGTGTGTCTTGTCTAATTGCATGGGCTTCCTGAGGTGAACACATTTGGAGCTGTAATTGTTACTACGGTTATACACCACTGCACTGTTCTCTGCTCTTCATCAGCCCTAATAAAAATTAATGTGTCGTATAATAGTCGTATGCTACAGGCTCTTACTCTATCTGTGGCTGCTTGCATTGACTTTTAAATTACCATTCAGTTCATTCTGGGATTTCAGCTGTCTATTTCATAATGTTTTCGTCAAACACGGATGTAAGGTTATGAATCCCTACAAAATATAGCATTGCTGTTAGTCTATAGGCCTGCGTGTTTACCTTGTTTACAGTCGCAATACCCCCAGTCCACTCTGCCTCTGTGGTTCCTGAAAAAACACCATGGTCGGATCCTGCCGTCCGGGTTGCGGCAGTGATTGTGCTCTCCTATCCCTTTGTCCGGGTAGCGCTCCCTGAAGCCGGCGACCTCGGTCCAGTTCATGCACCGGGTGCCGGACTCCGTGACGTCTATCGCTCCCCGGTAGAAACCGTCTTTCCCACGGCTCTGGACGCAGTCGGTGAACGGCAGGATGAATGAGGGCACGCTGCTGGAATAACAGCAGCCGCTAATCGCGGCCAAGACTGTTAGAGCGAGAAATGCCAAATTCATGTTAAGCATCAGATTGTAAGCGGCTGATTACGGGAGAAATTTCGCTAGCTTCTAACATCAGCTGAAGAGACGGTTTCCAGTCAGCTTCATCGCCCTGCCGTGGGACGCGAGTGAGAACCGAGGGGGGGAAAACGACGCGGATCAATGAAAGTCCTATCTGCGTGGGCTAATGGGCAGGCAGCCCCCCAAACGAAAATGCAATAACATATAAGTATGGAGTGATCTCTTTATACTTCTAATTCTATTTGGTAATTGTATAGCAGTCAAAGCATGCATGGTATATAGCTTGGAACAAATTTACAGGGATAACAACCCACCCAGTATATTGGATAGGGATAATTCCAGATCTAGTAATCCACCCGGGGCTCATACCCAAACTTTGAGAAATGGTCTTATTATGATCAAAATGCTTAATTTGACAAGGCGTAGCCCATTGGTTTTCTCAATAGTTTGTTTTGTTTAGGCCTATATTTTCCTTTATGGCTCAAAATTACGAGATCACAATTATTTTCCCTCAGCATTAACCTACGCCGCTTTGGCATTTACTTACTATATTGTTACATGTATCCGTAATTACACAATAAAAAAAGTTTAACATAGCTCTTGTTATGAGTGAAGATCTTGAGAGGATCGTTTGGAGTGTTATCAGTGAAATTAAAGGAGATGCTGCTGTTGATGCAGAACAGTAGTGGATACATGATTCAATATGAATAGACTCGCTCTCTCCATCTCACTCTTGCTATTGTATATGTGACGACAGACAGACTGAGATACTTATACTACTGAGATTATTATCTTTGTATCTATGAGTGTTTGTGCGTGTGTGTGTGTGAGAGAGAGAGAGAGAGAGACCAAATACATAGCGCCTGTAGTATCTACAATATAGTAGTCTCTGATTGGACGAGAGATATGGAAACGTCAAACGAAAGCGTCCTATCTGATGACATCACTACGCAGCGTCCAGTCAATCACAAAAGTGTTATTAAACCCGGTGTACGCCGAAACTCGCCTAGGAATGCGGTGTCAGCACTCAACAAACCGTTGATTTCGGCGGTTGACCCGTTCCAGACGGTTTGCTAATACCGCCTCGGGTTCAAAAAGCGCCTCAGTTTACATGAAAACCACAACAGCCTTTCAGCGGTCACCCAGCCTGGTCACTTTCACTCTCTATTTTAACGGCTAACCCACCCACGCCAAAGCTCAATCAGTCAACCGCCTGGTATATAAGCGAGTGCACTTATTGTGATTTTTTTTTTTTTTTAGCGGGTGTTACACATTGTTAGCTGATTGTTGGCTACGTGCCAAGCTACCTAATCCCAGGCTATATGGAAGGTTTTGAGAAACGACAAATGATATTTTACAGTTAGTTAGAAAACGTACAAGGAAGAAATGATGAACAGTCAACTGCAAGAGATTGCCAGAGACAAAAGCTTAGGCGGCAGCTTTTAGCTCAACAGGCAAGTGAACAGTGTTGGCCGTTAGCAGTACGCTAATCGAGACAACTTAAGCGGCTGTCGGCTGTTCGGTTACAAAATAAAACCTTATGTGTAAACCTTGCATTTTTCGACATATGATGCTGGGACAAGTAGTTACGTAAATGAAAAGTAATTTGTGGACAGATCTCTTCCAAACATTAACAGTGGTCGCCTCGAACGGAATGAAAGCGCTAATTTCATTGTAAATACATGAATCACAATATGACTGTTTGGGCCAAGGTTGGTTATCAAATAAGATTCGTAAGTATAAATATGTCAAAGATTAAATTGCAGTAAATGTACAGGATGCATAATAGAAACTGTGAGCATGATGGCCACGCGCCCATGCAGTTACTAATAAATACATAAATATGCAGTTGGCGCTGCATAATAAAGAAGGCATAAAGTTGAAATATGATTATTACAGTTGTATCCTATTCGTTTCCACAGTTTGGGGCTGAAGTGCAGTAGTGGCCAGGCAGTCCTAAACAGTAAGATGAACTTAAAGAGATAGAAACAAGAGAAACATGCAGGTGAGGTATTAATTAAACTCCAAAACACAGTGGGAAAAAAATACTATCCAGACACTATTACCAGAAAAGGAGGGTGCAGCTTTTTAACTTTAACCTCTGTATTTGGCATGTATAAATTATGGTACATCATACATCCCCATCACACATTTTTGTAAACATTAGTCCATCTTCTCTCCCAGTTTTGTCCATTATTGTAGTGCCAAAATGTTGATCTGTGCTTTAGAGGAACATCAAATCTAGACATGTGTTTAGCATGTTTATGTGTTTTGCAGGCGTCGTTGACAGTTCAGCATTTTCAAAAGGCACAGATGGAAGGAGAGGACACAGAGGGAGCGTGGAGGAACAAAAGGTGAGTATCTTTGTATTATGAATCTACACATGGGTTAGAGGTCTCCACCATGGAATGTAATGATTACAACCTGATTTATATCTTCTAATCAGATTTGCAGTGATTTATGGGAGAAAACAGGATTAATAGCAGTAAATCTAAAATAAAAGGTAAAATGTGATGAGAGACAACAAAAACAGTTCACTGAAATCCAGGACAGCTGTTGGTAGAATGTGTGGGGGTATTTTAAAGAACCCAGAGCAAGCTGCATCTTCTCTGGCAGGTTGTTTTAGAGCCTCAGGCATTGGAAACAAAGGAGTGGTCCCTCTTGGTAATTAGATGCCTGCATGAATGGTTGGCTATTAGTTGGCTCTTTTGAAAGTAGTCTGAGGGAGTATTGAGCTACGTATTGATGTAATTATTAGTTTTAGATTGGCGCTAAAGAGATGAATTTATGGACGCTGTCAGGCACAATGTCCTTTCTGCAGAGTCGGTGTGTGTGAAAGTGCTCCATTTGGTTGGAAATCATAAAACTCAAATAACTAAAGAATAAGATGAACAAACTAAGTAGACAATTTTAAATATCAGGTATGAGTGTATGATGTGACTTTTCTAGTGGATGACTTGGGGTTGAATATGACATGGGCAGAATAAGAAGTTGGCAATGTGCCTGCTCACTCTCAGCCCTAACCTCTCTATTTATAATTTCATACTATTGGATGTACCTTTATTGTGGTTCACTAATGTTGTATAAGTTGCTTGATTTTAATGTCAGTTGTATTCATCTACCAACCCCATGTTCCTCCGCGAGGGTTGGTGAAGGAAATAATATTCATTGACAATTAATTGTGTGTGTGTGTGTGTGTGTGTGTGTGTTGTGTGTGTGTGTGTGTTAGGATGAGGTGGGTGGCAACCCGGATGAAAGCAACCCATATGAGGAGGGTGTACAAGGATTCCGTGCTTTCCTTAGGTTAGAAACTTTGCTTTCTCTAAATAAATTTAGTTTCCTGAATAGACCGGTAGCTATGTTATTAAATTCTGAAAACTGAAGGAATTGATTGATTCATGTTGCAGTTGTAATCCAAGATCTTGTAAACAGCCTACAATGGCACTGGTAACACGGTGACATTGTGGAAATATGAAGAACAGCCTGATAAATAGATTTAGATGTGTACACATACCTTTGTGATTTAATTTGAATGCTGTATTATATGTGTGTAACCCTTATACTACTGAGATTATTATCTTTGTATCTATGAGTGTTTGTGCGTGTGTGTGTGAGAGAGAGAGAGAGAGAGAGAGAGAGAGAGAAGAGAGAGACCAAATACATAGCGCCTGTAGTATCTACAATATAGTAGTCTCTGATTGGACGAGAGATATGGAAACGTCAAGCAAAGCGTCTGTCTGGTGACATCACTACACCAGCGTCAGTCAATCACAAAAGTGTTATTAAACCCGGTGTACGCCGAAACTCGCCTAGGAATGCGGTGTCAGCACTCAACAAACCGTTGATTTCGGCGGTTGACCCGTTCCAGACGGTTTGCTAATACCGCCTCGGGTTCAAAAAGCGCCTCAGTTTACATGAAAACCACAACAGCCTTTCAGCAGTCGCAGCCTGGTCACTTTCACTCTCTATTTTAACGGCTAACTCCACCCACGCCAAAGCTCGAAATCCAGTCCAACCGCCCTGGTATATAAAGCGAGTGCACTTATTGTGATTTTTTTTTTTTTTTTTAGCGGGTGTTACACATTAGCTGATTGTTGGCTACGGTTATAGCTACCTAATCTGAGCTATATGGAAGGTTTTGAGAAACGACAAATGATATTTTACAGTTAGTTAGAAAACATTACAAAGGAAGAAATGAACAGTCAACTGCAAGAGATCCGCCAGAGACAAAAGCTTAGGCGGCAGCTTTTAGCTCAACAGGCAAGTAGACAGTGTTGTCGTTAGCAAGTAGCTAATCGAACAACTTAAGCAGCTGTCGGCTGTTCGGTTACAAAATGTAAAACCTTATGTGTAAAACGCATTTTCGACTGTGTGATGCACAAGGACAAGTAGTTACGTAAATGGCAATAATTTAGCGGACAGATCTCTTCCAAACATTAACAGTGGTCGCCCTCGAGTGGAATGAAAGCGCTAATAATTTCATTGTAAATGCACATGAATCACATGCTGAAGCTGTTTGGGCCAAGTTGGTGTCAAATAAGATTCACGTAAATGTAAAATATGTCAAGATTAAGTTACAGTAAATGTACAGGATGTACATAATAGAAAACTGTGAGCATGATGAAATACACATGCTCCATGCGGATTTTAGTAAATACATAAATATGCAGATTGTGCTTCACATAATAAAGAAGAACGTAAAGTTGAAAATATGATTATTACAGTTGTATCTATTCATTCCACAGTTGGGAGCTGAAAGTGCAGACAGTATTGGGGCAGTCCTAAACAGTAAAGATGAACTTAAAGAGATAGAGGAAACAAGAGAAACATGCAGGTGAGGTATTAATTAAACTCCAAAACACAGTGGGAAAAAAATGCTATCCAAAGACACTAATACCAGAAGAAAGGAGGGGTGCAGCTTTTTGTAACTTTAACCTCTGTATTTGAGCATGTATAAATTATCTGACATTACTACATCATGCAGCTCCCATCACACATTTTTGTAAACATTAGTCCATCTTCTCTCCCAGTTTTGTCCCATTATTGTCAGTGCCAAAATGTTGATCCTGTGCTTTAGAGGAACATCAAATCTAGACATGTGTTTAGCATGTTTATGTTTTGCAGGGCGTCATTTGACAGTTCAGCCGTGCCTTCCAAAAGGAAGGCACAGATGGAGGGAGAGGACACAGAGGAAGACGTGGAGGAACAAAAGGTGAGTATCTTTGTATTATGAATCTACATGGGTTAAGAGGTCTCCACCATATGGAATGTAATGATTATAAACCTGATTTATATAGCATCCTTCTAATCAGATTTTACAGTGATTTATGGGAGAAAAACAGGATTAAAATAGCAGTAAAATCTAAATAAAAGAGTAAAATGTGATGAGGAGACAACAAAAACAGTTCACTGAAATCAGGACAAGCTGTTGAGTAAGAATGTGTGGGGGAGTATTTTAAAAGAACTGAGCAAACTGCATCTTCTCTGGCAGGTTGTTTTAGAGCCTCAGGCATTGGAAACAAAGGAGTGGTCCCTCTTGGTAATTAAGATGCCCCTTGCATGAATAGTTTAGGCTATTAGTTGGCTCTTTTGAAAGTAGTCTGAGGAGTATTGAGCTACGTATTGATCTTAATTATTAGTTTAGATTGGCTAAAGAGATGAATTTATGGGACACTGTCAGGCTAATGTCCTTTCTGCAAGTCGGTGTGTGTGAAAGTGCTCCATTTGGTTGGAAATCATAAAACTCAAATAACTAAAGAATAAGATGAACAAACTAAGTAGACAATTTTAAATATCAGAGTATAGTGTGAAGTATGAGCTTTTCTAGTGGATGACTTGGGGTTGAATATGACATGTGGGCAGAATAAGGAAGTTGGCAATGTGCCTGCTCACTCTGTTTAGCCTAACCTCTCTATTTATAATTTCATACTATTGGATGTACCTTTATTGTGATTTCACTAATGTTGTATAAGTTGCTTGATTTTAATGTCAGTTGTATTCATCTACCAACCCCATGTTCCTCACGAGGGGTTGGTAGAGGAAGGTAATGTTCATTGACAATTAATTGTGTGTGTGTGTGTGTGTGTGTGTGTGTGTGTGTGTGTGTGTGTTAGGATGAGGTGGAGGTGCAGCAGCCGGATGAAAGCAACCCATATGAGGAGGTGTACAAGGATTCAAGTACTTTCCTTAAGGTTAGAAAACTTGCTTTCTCTAAATAAATTTAGTTCCTGAATAGACCGGTAGCTATGTTATTAAATTCTGAAACTGAAGGAATTGATTGATTTCATGTTACCAGTTATAATCCAAGATCTTGTAAGCAATATACAATGGCACTGGTAACACCGGTGACATTGTGGGAGAGTAGCAGAAAGAGCAGCCTGATAAATAGATTTAGATGTGTACACATACCTTTGTGATTTAATTTGAATGCTGTATTATACTATTACTATTTTTGATGATAAGCAATTGAATTGAACTGAATGGGAACTCTATGAATTTCAGATATTTGGTGATGCTAATTGGTCTGTTAAAAGTCTAGATTTACCTGCATATTCAAAATGACTGACTGATAAAAATGTTTCTGTGTCAGTATCAGCTGTCTGTATCAGGTGATCATCAGACATTCATATCTCAAAAATGGCACAGTGAGACAAACAAGTCTTCTTTTAAACTGATGAAATGTTAGAAGCACAGTCATATGGTTGTTGCTGGGGCATCAACCTGTGGTTTCACAGCCTGTAATTACCGGATTGAACCAGTTTGATGTGTGTACAGTGTACAGTTTCACTATGAGGAAAATATTCATGCATAACAAATTGCAATGGCTGACTAAAGACTTAGTAGTCACAAAACACACATAAACATGTAGTTACAGTGCACATTCATTAGTTTTGTTGAAGTAAAGAGTGTGTATAGAATGTGTTATTTTAGTTGGTGATCGAAAAACACTGATCAAATGTAAAAATCACCCCTAGAATTTGAAAGTGTAGGTCATTATTTGTATAAGCAGAAGGAGTCCCATTGTTGATGTGACATCTTTATTTAGAAAGACTTTCTCCCTCATATGAGTATAAAAATGTTTTTTTAGGTATTGCAGACATTGCATTAGAGGTGGCAGTTTCTATCGCTTTTCAGATGTGTGTTAAAATACATATATCCCAATATATTTTTTCCAATTACCCCCTCTCCTGCTCACCTTATTTATTTTCATTCATTTATTCCCAGGGTACCCAGAGTTTGAACCCTCACAATGACTACTGTCAGCACTTTGTGGACACTGGTCACAGGCCACAGAACTTCATTAGAGATGTTGGTGAGTGTGTGCTTGTCTGTGTGTGCGTTCATGTACATGTGCATGCTTGTGTATGAGACTGACCCCTATGTATTATCTGGTTAAGGCTTGGCTGACCGATTCGAAGAATACCCTAAACTGCGAGAGCTGATCAGACTAAAGGATGAACTCATCTCCAGCACCAACACCCCTCCCATGTATGTTAAATATTTATGTGAATGGAAGAGTAAATATCTGTCTGATTTTAATGTGATGACACTCATAGAGTTAACTTTAATTAAGAAGACACTTGCCATTTCAAGTTGACATCAGCTGTTTTGAAAAGACTTGGCCCTATTAAAATTGTGTGTGTGTGTGCATGTGCATGTGCATGTATGTGTGTGTATGTTTAGGTACCTCCAAGCTGACCCAGAGCACTTTGACCTGCAGGATTTGAAGTGCAAGTTTGATGTTATTCTGCTTGAACCTCCTTTGGAGGAATACTACAGAGAATCAGGCATCAGCCACACAGAACGTTTCTGGACCTGGGATGATGTATGTACACGTCTTTGACTGGTTGGCATTTTGCAGTATATGCTGGTATGTGAACAAATACAGAAAGTTGTTATGACAGTACACTGGCATATTTCCAGCCAAGAACCTACAACACCCACACCACTGGACCAAGGCAAGGGGCACGGGGACTGTCACAATGTTATACACACACACACACACACATATGTAACACAATGTTATATGTTGAGTTGGAAATCTCAAACAGTAGTAGGAACTTTACAGTGCAAATATATAGCAGTGAGCTGACCATCTCCTAGTAGGGGGAGAAAAGGATCCAGAATGACTCTCCCAATGCACAGATAGTAATCAAACCAAAATCAAGATACTTTGTGCAGTTTCCAATGACAGGAGAGCCTTAGGACACAGGCTAAGGGAAAAGAAGAGTTAAACTGATTAGTGAATGGTATATTCACTCTGCTTGGATCATGTCTTTGGCTTCATGTTCACTCCTCTTTCCCCTCTCTGCTCTCTGTTGTAGATCATGAAACTTGAAATTGAGGAGATATCAGCTCTTCGCTCCTTTGTCTTCCTCTGGTGTGGCTCTGGTGAAGGCCTGGACTTGGGCAGAATGGTAACGCAATCCCTCACTTAGTTACAAGCTCACATTAAGCTCTTAAATTTCTGTCCAAAGGTTTTGCAACTTAAGGTACGTGTGTTATTTTTACTGCTTCGTTTTCAACTCTCTCAACTGCATTCTTTGAGTCATTCAGAAACTCGCTGGTTCAGTGTGCTTATAACACACGACTGAGGCAATTGTTTGTATAATGTTATGACAAAGAGCTGAAAAGTCCCCAGCTACCTTGAAGTGTCCAGATTGTTTAAGGCTTAAATCTCTGCAAAGACATTCTGGTTCATGGCCAGAAAACTGTCATTATTTTCTTTGTTCTAATGGTGTCTGCTGTTGGCGTGACGCATGTCCTCTTTGAGCTTGTCATATGACTGACTCACAGTCTGACTCTGTGTTCAAAAATAGATTTTATTGTTGCCTCTACCAAAGCATGTTTATACTACATACATTTTTTCCCCAACACTTTGACTTTCACATCAGGAATGTGGACAAGGTTTTCCCCATTGTCTGTCTATTCACATGTTTAAAATTTTAGTGAGGCAAATAATATATATATATATATATATATATATATATATATATATATATATATATATATATGTGTATGTGAGAGTGAGAGTGTGTGTGTGTGTGTATATATATATATATATATATATATATATATATATATATATATATATGCTGTTACACACACACACGTACATTTATAATACACAAAAATGTAAGTCAGATGTCTTAAATGTAGACTGAGTGATACCAGAGCTTTTTAATTTCCAAAATAAAATGTATTTCCAATTGTTATGAACTTTTTTGCTGATGCCATTATCAAAATGATTGCTATTGAAATGAATTTTACAAAAGGAAGGGGAAATCTTATTTATTGTAAGGCAGCAATATGTAAAGGACTGTTGGCTTTGACTATGGCCTCACAAACGAAACCAAACTACTACAAACAATGTATAACCAGCAAAACTGCCAGAATATGATGTGTTGTGCGGATTACTCGGAAACTCTGTAAGTAAAACACTACACTGCTGTTACTGAACTTAGAACCAGTTCAGAGGTGTGGTTTCTCTGAAACACTGGGTTTTATACAGTTTTGTACAGTGTTTTGTACAGCAGAATTTGCATTATTTATGATTCATTATTTAATGTGAATTGCAGTGCAATTCACATCAAATAAGCTCATTAGCCCATACAGTAGGTAATCCATCACAATACTTCCCTATATTACACCCATTTCAGTGTTTGAGGAAGTGGGGCTTTAGGCGGTGTGAGGATATCTGTTGGATCAAGACCAACAAGAATAACCCAGGAAAGACAAAGGCGCTGGACCCAAAAGCAGTGTTCCAGAGGACCAAGGTATACATACACAAACACACGCCTAGCAGAAATGTGAAATATATGTTGATGTTAATGTAAATATTACATAATGTAATAACTCTGGAATTTGATTTCCTTGAAAATCTGTAGATGTACTGTTATATATTTAAAGACATATACGTGCATTCCTTCCAGGAACACTGCCTAATGGGAATCAAAGGAACAGTGCGTAGGAGTACTGATGGTGATTTCATCCATGCCAATGTGGACATTGACTTGATCATTACCGAAGAGCCTGAGATGGGAAATGTAGAGAAGCCTGTTGAGATCTTCCACATAATTGAGCACTTCTGTTTGGGCCGCAGGAGGTTGCACCTATTTGGGCGAGACTCAACCATCAGACCAGGTGAGATGGACATGAGCTTTCCATGAAAAAATAGACTACCCAGATAGGGCTGGGTACTGAACTTCGGTTCTTTTATGGCACCGACCGAAATGCTTCAATACTAGCCGATATTGAAAGATGCTTTGTTTTTCGGTGCCAAGTTTCAATACCAAGGAGTTAATCACATGATCAAGATCTGATAATGCTGCTGGCGATTGGCTATAACGTCACACGCAGTAGAGGCATGCAGGAAAAATACTTACATGGTTACACCCACAGACGCGGTTCACACGTATCTGTATTTGCAAAAAGGACACCGTTGCTAAGCCTGGCAACACGGCCAAGTAGATGAAGCATTTGAACGAGCATGGAATCAGTTTAAGAGCAGAAAGTTGCTCCGTGTTCAACTGCACGAAGATTTAAAGATCCTTAGTATGCAGCAGTGAGCATCAGACACTGACTTGTCATTTGTTTGCAACAGTTCTTTTGCACAGGAAATTATTCAATTCAATTTTAATTCAATTTTATTTATATAGCGCCATATCACAACAAAAGTCATCTCAAGGCACTTTTCATATAGAGCAGGTCTAGACCACACTCAATTATTTGTTGCATATTTTTTTATGTTAGAAAACTGCTTTGAGTGGAAAAATGCCAAAGCTGAAAAATAAAAGTCAAGATTTGTACCATAATATGTAATGTAATTTTCTTTGTTAGAACTGATTTGATAAAATTGGTATAGAAAAAAGTATCGTTCGGGAACCGGTATCGAAGTCAAGGTATCGGTATCGGTACTGGTATCAAAATTTTTTTGAACAATACCCAGCCCTATACCCAGATAAATTTAGGTGATAACTGCATGTTGTAAATTTGCTTTTAGTTGACCTCTCTTCCTCTGTTTCTGAACACCCATGCTTTTGCTAACTTATGGTCTTCTCTTCCTAGGCTGGTTGACAGTGGGTCCTACTTTGACAAACAGTAACTTTAACCCAGAGACCTATGCCTCACATTTTGCGTTGCCTAACTCTCACCTTTCTGGCTGCACCGAGGAAATAGAAAGGCTGCGGCCCAAATCCCCCCCTGCTAAGCTTAAGTCGGACCGTGGTGGTGGGGCACCCAGAGGTGGACGCGGTGGACCAAATGCAGGAAGAGGGGGAGACAGAGGCCGTGAAAGAAACCGACCAAATTTCCGTGGGGACAGGGGAGGGTTCAGGGGCAGGGGAGGGCCACACAGGGGTTTTCCACCTCGCTAGAGCATAGAGCTCATGCCAACCAGACTGATGCTAGGGACTTCTATCTGTATTAACTCCAAGTATATGATTGTTTGTAATGCAGTTGATGTGGTTAGAATGTGATAATTGAGAAGTTAATGAGTGTGACCAGTCTTTAGGTTCATTTATATTTTTCATGGATATAATTTACATTGAATGGATATTCTCTGAATAAACACTCTTTTCACTATTTTTGTTTATGTATTGATTTGTATGGTACATCTTCCCCTAGATTATCTATGCCCTTAAATGAGAAATAATGTTAATATTAGTGCTATAATGTTTGGAGAGCATCTGTGATTGAAAGTCATCATGAGCAAATTTATAGTAAAACTCTATCTGCACCATCATTCCGAGATGCAAGCGCAAAGATGCAAGTCCCTTCCTCAACATTACTATAATTTTCAGAGGAAAGATGTAATTTCAGGCATTTAAATAATGGTTTGTTTTTAATTCCTTGTCATATATTGTAAACACTATTTACCAGGGTTCTCTCATAATACTTCTTTTGTTGCTAAAGTATTTGACATTTAGCACAAGCATCAGCTCCCTGAAAGCTGATTGGCTGTTGGCTCTTCTGTACATGCTCTTCCTGCATGCATGGAGAATGTCAACCAGGCAGAGCTGAGGAGGGGTACCATTTGAGGAATGCTACGCATTTTCTTAATACAACCCCAGCGTACTCCTTTGAAGTTATTCTTGAACTGTAGGAAGAATTATGTGGTTGACTTTTTTTGGTCGTCAGTTAAATAACTCAAGAGCTATGGTATGGATTGATATGAAATTTAAAGACATTAATGCCCACCTCAGGATGAAGACTAATAACTTTGGTCATCCCTTGACTCTGATACCCTATGCCATCTCCAGGTCAAATTTTTAATGTCCCTCTAAACATCAGTGTGTTACAATTGTCATTGTGACTGTGGTAGCATGCTGTGATTCACATATAACTCACAACCCACCCCCCACCCCCTCTGTTTTGTCAGGTCCTGTTATGCTTGTTAGGGCAGAACAACTGACGTAACATCTATTTTTGTGAAATTGGTTAAGTGCTTTCACAACCAGGTCCTTCAGCATCAGTTTGCTGTCAACATCACAATTCACTAAGACAGCAGATGGCTTAATGCCAGCATGAAATAATTTACTGTAAAACTGGGTGTGTTCAGAAAAGTGAGGATGCAGTTACAACAAGGATGTAATCAGAATTAACAAACCTCACACTGTAAGATGTTTCATAAAGTCCATGGGAGTTGATAAAGGAAGTGTACCACCCAGGCCACACTGCCTATTTGCCTATGTGTGACCGGTACCTCACTAGCAATCACTGTCACACAAATATTTTGTCTGACTGGCTTCTGGCCAGCTGTGGAATGTTTTCTCCTAACTAACTAACTGACTAACATGTTTGCATGTTAGTCATGTTGGTAATAACCATCTGATGTGCAGTCTCTGTTGATTTTAAGAGACGCAGTTAGCACTCACACATCAAAGCAATACATAACGAAGCCCAGTTACTAGACACTAATAGCTATCATTATACTCTAAAGTTGCAACAGTCACCATCTTTGTGGCGTAGCCGTCACAGCAAACAATGTTTTTCTCATGTTTCACGAGGGACCTGGATCCATCAATCTGTTCCTATCAGACTGTATAATGCGTGCAATTCCATAAATGTCAATCAATTACTCTAGGCTATTTAAAACCCAATTATAATTGAACAAATGTGAAAATGATGGAGCAATAAAAGTGAATAAATCATTTAAATCCAGTAATTAATGAACTGCATTCCCACTGTACAAAGCCTGTACTTTTTCCTATTTTTCTCGACCTGAACTTATATTAAGCCTCAGTTATATATGAAGTCCTCACAAGGTGATGTCTTAAAATGTCTTGTTTTGTTTAATAAACATGTCCAAAACTCAAACATTTTGAGCTTACAATCACAGATGATTGTGGAAAGCAGAAAATACTCACTTTTGAAAAGCTGGACTTAATCATATCCTCATATGCATTTATACACATTTCCTGGGTGAAGAGATATAGTGATAATTTAAAATTACAATACATGTATATTATGTATGACCTTGTAGTATATATGTTTAGCAAAAGCTGTTTTGTTTTTCCAACCAATTACCTACTTATTAGTACTACATAATGATAAAACATTAAAACCATACAAAATAAGTAACTCTCTGGAAACAGCAATATCAGTAACGCCTCAAAAGTAATCACATATAAGCTCTATTTTATAAATATCTCAGTATAAACTGCCTTTCATAGTTAGTATTTGGACCATCTCTAGGTCGTACTCTTTAGAATTTACAGTTTGCCTTAAGGACTGGGTAAGTACTTCTGGATTTGCAACATTTTATCTATTTTGACATGGAAACAGGCATAACAAGCCCCGCCACTTAGTACTTAAGGTTTTTAAAAGTTCCAGCTGAAATTCACTTGTGGATTTTGACTGAATGAGGATAGGCGCCTGTGTTTCTTGTCAGCTTGTTTATTCCATTGAATAACCGACAATTGCTGCTATTATTTGTTGGGGGACTCCATTGGGGTAAGAAAATGTGAATATTCTGCACATACTGGCATTGCTCTTTAGTGCTTTTTCTATTTTATTTGATTTTATTCTATTTTAAAACTTTAAATGCTCACCATCAGGTAGCACCATCATCAACTTGCAACAACTATCCCAGAAGGTCCAGAAGAACAAATAATGTTACTTACAGAGTTGCTAAAGTATCAGAAACACCTTGCAATAGAATCCATATCTACATTATCCACTGGAGCTGAAGGGAGGGAAGAGTAGGAAATAGAGGAAATATAACAAAATTTTTCTGTGCTTTGTTACACTGCTGTTAATGTATAGTACAGTAATGATAATAATAATAAACTATTTGTATAGCACCTTTCAAAACCCAAGTTACAAGGTGCTTCATTCAATACCATAAAATACCTACAATGATTTAAAAGACAATAATCAATCAATCATTTAAAAGAGCAACATTTAAAGAAAAGTTAAAAGTAAATGAGATAACAACAGTGGAGCAATTGAATAGACAATATTAAATGTTGTAAAATGCTAATTTGTATAGCTGGGTTTTTAAGAGCTTTATGAACCGAGGCACTGACTCCGCTGCTCTGACAGTGAGGGGGAGTTTTTTTCCCACAGTATTGGGGCTAGGACAGTGAAGGCATGGTCCCCCTTTGTTTTAAGCCTGGACTGTGGAACATCTGAGTCTCTGATCTGAGGGGTCTAGGTGCAGAATAGGGGGTTAAGAGTTCAGAAATGTATGGTGGAGCCAGACCATGTAGTGCTTTGAAAATAATCAGAAGAATCTTGAATTTGAGTCTATAGCAAATGGGGAGCCAGAGTAATTCAGCTAGGACCGGAGTGATGTGTTCCCTGCATCAAGTATGTTGACTGTCATTTCCCTGTAATTCATTTGATGAGAAAAAGTTCTCACCTGTGCTGCCTCAGTATACCATGTCATTTTAACCTTTTAAAATGCACTGTCCCTCTTGTGGGATAGTTTGGCCTTGGTAGCACTTTAAAAGCGTGTCTTGATTCTGTCTGTGCAGAACATTTTAGAATCCCCATATCACTGTAACAGCTGTTGACATAAATTGACTTGTGACCATGGCTTCAACCTGGTTCTTTGTAGTGTGGCTGGTCAAATTTAATGAAATGTTTTTTCATTCACAGAACCCATTATAAAAAGGCAGTAATAGATTGTATTTTACAGTAAAATAACAGGACCATAAAAATAACATGACCATAAGGCTTTGTCTGCTAAGCTTGGGATGTAACAAACAGCTGCCTGTAACAACAAAACCTCTCTAAGATTTTGATTAATTTGTTTTATTTGGCTATTACCTATATTCTTTACAAGAAATACTACAACAGAAAACTGTGTACAAAGCAAAGTGTGTGAGTGAATCTAGTACTGTGACCAAACTTCACAAATCGTGAAAAGTATTCAAAGCATTATCTTTTAGCCTCTTAATACATGATCTACTCATCCAAGAATTCCATACAGAGAATGTGTTGGTGCTTATGATGCACGGCTTTATGAGTCACACACTTTCTGCAGCTCTTGCTTGGGATTTCTCCAGAAAAAGAAGAGTTTAGTCAACTTTTTTGTTTATATACATGCAATTGCAAGTATAGCTAAAACTTACGTTATCTACAAAATTTTCAAACCAAAAGATAAGGTGGAGAGTATTGTCAGCTGGTATGAGGAACTAAACATTATTTCAATTAGTCAGTGGATCTTGGCAGAGTGCTTTAGTGTAAGGCATTTGAACCCTCAGGGGTCTTGAGCCATCTAGTAGAAGGTGGAGGTTTTGTGATGATTTATGCATGTGAGGCAAGCAACACAGATAATGGGCTAGATAGGGGAATGACATAAGTGTATAACAGGTGAAGAGAGGAGAGGCCATAGTATATAGTTCACATATTTTTTATACTCATCAAACCATTCTATGACTCCTTGTGCCCTATATTGAAGGACCAGTATTTGTTATATTTCATCACATTTATTGTGTTTTCTTTAATTTGTCACTTGTCTGTAGTTCTCAAACCCAGTTCTTAGATGCGTGGTAACAACACATTTGTGCATTACTTGGGCAGAATTCAAGGTGTGTCATTGTTTCCTCTTAACTCTCAAACAGTCCTAAATAACAAAGTAGCCTTGTGATACATAGGCCTTCAATAGCAATTTAGGTACTGTAGTATGACTACTGTGTCCTATGACAGCAGTGAATGGGAGGGCTTGGTGGGATTTCAAATGTACTTATTTGTGCTATTTTACTCATACAGTATATTTTCTTTTGACTGCTGATATTGACAAGGTCAGTGTGGCTAATATGACAATCCAAGAAAATGAACAACCCCCTAAATGAAACTGATTTATTAATAATCAATATTCATGCAGTTATTGAAAAAGTTAAAACAAGTTAAACAAGTAAATAAAGCCTATATTTTTCTGCAGTTCTGTATTGAGTTCCTAAAATACTTTTCTTTCACAGGCACCAAAAAGAGAGGATGGAGCCTCTCATATTCCTTCTCCTGTTCACAGGTATTTGTGAATGTGAATGCATTTGGGGACAGTGGAGGAGATAGAAAACAATTTACAATTGCACAGTTACTAAAACTGCATGATTTTTGTTGGTCTACAGGAATGGTGGGGATCACATCTGTTATAGCACAAAACACAACCAACACAACAACAGGTAAAACATTTTGAACTCCTTGGGGACAAAATTTGATTCTGATTTGATAAAATATGTTGTCACACATCTATTTCAATACAGTTACAACACTGGGCCATAGTACAGTACAGCTGAAAAATATTTGCTCCTCTACCTTGCCACGTCAAAAGTATTGTATTCACCTGGTACCACAGTCATCCCTAAAATCTGTCTTTACATCTGTCACAACACAAAAGCAGCTTTTGAATTGAATACTAAGTATTGTATGAAATGTTGAAAGACGGCTAGAACTTAATGTAATCATGAACAGTGCATTTTCAAGTTCAAAGGATTCATTTGATAGTGACTTTATTTTGTGACGTAAGGTCACTACCACTTATGCAACTAAAACATTGCTGCTTCCACATCAAATTTCTTCCTCAGTTTAGTAGAGCTTAGTCATTTTATTCAAAGCAAAGACAATACATAATAATATTACAATGTAATATATTCAATTGAATGTACTGTACTTTGGTGCCACTGTTAATTTATTACAAAATTCAACTCTCCAGTTCTGTTTGCATCATCTCAAGCCCCTGACATGCCTACATCTTCAACATCTACCACCCCATCATCTCACGGTGCAACTTCATCACTTGGCAACAGAACCTCACCAAAAATCCCTTTAACTTCACTACAACCTGAATTAAGCTCTGGGCCACTTACTGCAGCTTTGCCGCAAATCAATACAAGTTCATCAACAGTCACAGCTTCTTCATCATTCATTGCAACCTCATCATCAGGCCATACGGCTTCATCGCTACTTGACACAACCTTACTACCAGTCACTAAAACATCCATGCCATCAGTCAGTGAAACTTCACTTATCAATAATAGCTCATTGACAGGAATTCCATCCTCAACATCAAACAGTGTAACTATATCACAGCTCAGTTTAACTTCACCAACAACCTCACACCCACTTGCATCCAGTTCACCCCCATCAGCTGTGAGTTTGCCTCTAATAAACATGACTAAACAGTCTTTTCCAACAACTCTATCACCTGAAAGTGCAACGTCACCACAAGACAGAGAGACAGAGAGTTTGCCACCAATAAAAACAAGTTCATCACAAATCACTGCTTCATCACCCATTCATACCACCTCACCAACACCACTCATCACAACTTTATCAGTGGTGGCTGTAACTCTGATTGTCAATGAGACTTCATCACAAACAATTTCAACTGCACCATTAGGCACCTCATCACCACTCACTTCATCTCCAATTACTCAAACTTCACCTCCATTCCCTATAAGTCAAGCACAAGGTAATACAGGTTTGGCAACTTCAGAAACAGTCAGTGAAAATTTGCAGACAATCAGCATAACTTTAGTACAGCTAATGTCCACAACAATTTCACCACATGTAACTTTACCACCTGTCAACAAAACTGTAAAAGAAGTAAAGTCATCTTCAACACCACTTATGAAGACTTATAAATCAGTCAAGACAACAACGACAACTGAAGCACAAATGAATACAACTACTCCTGATACTGAGACTTCATCACCAAAGATTTCCATCTCACCATCACAAACCTCATCACCAGTAACCCAAACTTTACAACCAGTTTCTTCCTATTCACTGCCAATCAATACAAATTTGCCAGCATCCAACATAAATTCATCACTCCCTCCCACTTTACCACCATTCCGTTCAAGCCCAGAAATAGTCACAACACAGTTGTCAAATATCAGCACATGTTTACTACCTATTATTACCATTTCATCACAAGACAGTACAACTTCAGCACCAGTCACTGCGACTTTGCCAACAGTCAGCACAACTTTAATACAGCTGAAGACGTCAAAGCTAGTCAATAATACTTTGGCACCCGATTATGTCATTTCCATACCTGCAACTTCACTACCTGTTGACCCAAATGTAACACAAGTCAGCCCTTCCTCAACACATTCACCACTCATGACTACTATTCAATCAGTCAAGGCAAGGTCAACAATGACAACTTTAGCACCAATGAATGCAACTCCTCCTGTGAATGAGACTTCCTCACCAATAATTTCCACCTCGTCAGTGAATGTTCCAACTTCATCAGTGCTTGTTACATCTCCAAGTCCAGTAACTCAAACTTCACCTCTGCTCCCTGCAAGTCAAGCACAACTAATTACAACTTCACTATCACTGGATTCAAGTCCATTACCAGCCACATCAAATTTGCCAACAATCAAAATAAATTTTGAATCAGACACAACACAGCTAGTTGATAATACTTCATCACCAGATCACACCACTTTACCAACAGTGAGCATTAGGTTAGAATCAAATACAACAAGTTCATCACAGGGCAGTGTGAATTCAGAAGCAGTCAGTGACACTTTGCCAACAATCCACACAACGTTTGAACAGAAAACATCAGAGTTAGTTGATAGTCTTTCAACATCAGATCACACCACTTTACCAACAGTGAACACAGATGTAACACAAGCCAAGTTGTCTTCACCTCCACCCCTTACTACTTTGCAGTCAGTTGAGACAACTTTTCCATCATTTACGACAGTTTTACCACAAGTGAATGCAACTGCACTTATCAATCAGACTGCATCACCAGTAATTTCCACCTCACCTGTGGATGATAGAACTTCATCAGAACTGACTGCATTTTCAACTTTACAATCTCTCAACACATCTTCTGCTCTAGTCATGATAACTTCACCTACAGTGCATGCAACTCAACCAACCCTACACACCACAACGTCATTGCCAGGTAACACAACCTTTACACAAGAACCTTAAGCTATTTCAAAAGTTACTGTCTTCATCAATACTTGGTGCATTACAAAATTTTAAGTTCGACTCATCCTGTCACTTAAAGTGAGCAATCAAGTAATCCTAATGTTCCTGTTGCAGGCAATTTGATGTCTACCTCAGTACATGAAACATCACTACCACCAGTGTTCACTGGTTCAACCGAGTCTTCGACAACAACAGCTTCCACGCCAGTTGAGCCAAAGATAACGTTGGAATTTAAGATACAGGAAAATTTTACAACACAGCTTGGGAACAAATCATCACCGGAATATAAGGAATTGAAAACTAAAGTAACCACAACAGTGAGTTTTTAAATCTTTTTAACAAGCACAAATACAAACACAATTAATGATGCATGTATTGTATAATTTAAGTCATGAATGAAATATTTTGACAATTGATTACATTTTTTCATTAACTGACTCTTCACAGCTCAACAAAGTGTATTCATCACAATACGGTGCACGATTTAATCGAACTGTAGTCAACGGTTTCAGGTACAAGACACAACTCCTGATCTTTTCAAACTTTGGTGATTTAGCCTTTTGAAATCAGTTGCCTCATAGTAAATGGTTAACTGTAGAAATGAAAGAACACTGTTTTGAATTCTTATCAAAAGACATAATTGAGGATTAATTACTTTAAAAATGTTTCAATGAAGTGGGCTGCAGCATTTTGTAATCAATAACCTCCAAAAATGTTTCTCTTGCAGTAAAGGATCCATTATGATAGATGCTGAGTTGATATTCAACGATGTCAACTCACTACCAAATGCTAGTTCTGTGGCTGAAACTTTGGTGGCTGCTGCTTCCAGCTCTAATTTCTCCCTGAGTGTCAACACATCATCTATTATTGTATCAAGTAAGAGTTTATATTCAATGCCAGCTATACAGTATATGTCTATTAATTTTAAATTCACTGCACACACAAATTAGTTTAACATGTGACGCATGACTGACTAAATTGAAATTTCCACCTCGCAGTTGTGTTGTCACCAACTCAAGCCCCTGCCACGACTTCATTTTCAACATCTATCACCACATCACCTCACATTGTAACTTCATCACCTCTCCATGAAAGTGCACCACCAGTCATGATGACTTCACCGCCAACTGGATCAAGTACGGAACACTTCAGTGCCAGTTTACCAGCAACTATAAACCAAGTTATCAATGAAAATCATCAGTATTAACTTTGACCTCACAAGGAGACACAACAACTTCATCACAAGGCAGTGTAATTTCAGAAGCCGTGAGTGATACTTTGCCAACAATCCACACAACGTTTGAAGAGAAAAAATATCAGAGTTAGTTGGATATTCCTTCAACACCCTGATCACACCACTTTACCAACAGTGAACACAGATGTAACACGTTGTCTTCAGCTCCACTCCTTACTACTTTACAATTAGTGGAGACAAAGTCACCAGAAATAATGACAACTTTAGCACTGGTTAGTGGTACCTCATCTGTCACTGAGATTTTCTCACCAATAGCTTCCACTTCATCAGTGGATGTTACAACTTCATCACCACTTACTGCATCAATAACTTCCAGTAACTCAAACTTCACCTCTACTCCCCAAGTCAAGCACCACTCGATACAACTACACCACCACTGGGTACAAGTCCATTAGCAGTCACATCAAATTTACCAACAGTGAGCATTAGCTTAGAATCAGAAACAACAAGTTCATCACAAGAGAGTGTAACTTCAGAAGCAGTCAGTGACACTTTGCCAACAATCCACACAACATTTGAAGAGAAAACATCAGAGCTAGTTGATAGTCCTTCAACACCGGATCACACCACTTTACCAACAGTGAACACAGATGTAACACAAGCCACGTTGTCTTCAGCTCCACTCCTTACTACTTTACAATTAGTGGAGACAAAGTCACCAGAAAAATGACAACTTTAGCACCGGTTAGTGGTACCTCACCTGTCAATGAGACTTTCTCACCAAGTGCTTCCTGTATCATTGGTAGATGTTAACTTTCATCACTCACTTGTTGTAATCAACTCCAGTGTCCAAATTTCAATTTTACTTCACAAGCCAAGTCAAGCATCACCATACAACTACACCACCACTGGGTTCAAGTCCATTAGCAGTCAGCATCAACTTATCACAGTGAGCATTAGCTTGGAATCAGAAATGTTCATCACAAGAGAGTGTGTTAGAAGGACAGTGACACTTCGCCAACAATCCACAACATTTTGAAGAGAAACATTCGAGCTAGTTGATATTCCTTCAACACTGATCACACCATACTCTTTACCAACAATGAACACAGATGTACAACACGTTGTCTCTAGCTCCACTTTACTTACTTTCTACAATTAGTGAGACAAAGTCACCAGAAATAATGACAACTTCAGCACCGGTTAGTGGTACCTCACCTGTCAATGAGACTTTCTCACCAAGTGCTTCCACTTCGTCAGTAGATGTTACAACTTCATCACCACTTGTTGTATCCTCAACTCCAGCCCCAAACTTCACCTTTACTCCCCTGCCGGCACCACTCGATGTCCACACCACCACTGCTCAAGTCAATTAGCAGTCACACTGGGGATTTGCCAACAGTGAGCTCGAGTTCATCACAAGAGAGTGCAAGTTCAGAAGGAGTTAGTGACACTTTGCCAACAATCCACACAACGTTTGAAGAGAAAACATCAGAGCTAGTTGATATTCCTTCAACACCGGATCACACCACTTTACCAACAGTGAACACAGATGTAACACAAGCCACGTTGTCTTCAGCTCCACTCCTTACTACTTTACAATTAGTGGAGACAAAGTCACCAGAAATAATGACAACTTTAGCACTGGTTAGTGGTACCTCATCTGTCAATGAGATTTTCTCACCAATAGCTTCCACTTCATCAGTGGATGTTACAACTTCATCACCACTTACTGCATCATCAACTTCAGTAACTCAAACTTCACCTCTACTCCCCCAAGGTCAAGCAAGCACCACTCACAACTACACCACCACTGGGTTCAAGCCAATTAGCAGCTTCCATCTGATTTGCCAACAGTGAGCATTAGCTTAGAATCAGAAACAACAAGTTCATCACAAGAGAGTGTAACTTCAGAAGCAGTCAGTGACACTTTGCCAACAATCCACACAACGTTTGAAGAGAAAACATCAGAGCTAGTTGATATTCCTTCAACACCGGATCACACCACTTTACCAACAGTGAACATAGATGTAACACAAGCCACGTTGTCTTCAGCCCCACTCTCATTACTTTTACAATTAGTGGAGACAAAGTCACCAGAAATAATGATAACCCTTTAGCACCGGCAGTGTAATTACCGTCATCAATGAGACTTTTCTCACCAAGTGCTTCCATCATTAGTAGATGTTAACTTCATCACCACTTGTTGTATCCTCAACTCCAGTAACTCAAACTTCACCTTTACTCCCCTCAAGTCAAGCACCACTCGATACAACTACACCACCACTGGGTTCAAGTCAATTAGCAGTCACATCAGATTTGCCAACAGTGAGCATTAGCTTAGAATCAGAAACAACGAGTTCATCACAAGAGAGTGCAAGTTCAGAAGGAGTCAGTGACACTTTGCCAACAATCCACACAACGTTTGAAGAGAAAACATCAGAGCTAGTTGATATTCCTGCAACACCGGATCACACTACCTTACCAACAGTGAACACAGATGTAACACAAGCCACGTTGTCTCCAGCTCCACTCCTTACTACTTTACAATTAGTGGAGACAAAGTCACCAGATACAACGACAACTTTAGCACCGGTTAGTGAATCTTCACCTGTCAATGACCTCACTCAGTAGCTCTAATTTCATCAGTAGATGTAATAACTTATCACCACTTTGTTGTATCTCAACTCCAGTATCTCAAACTTCACCTCACTCCCCTTGCCGGCACCACTCGATACAACTACACCAGCACTGGGTTCAAGTCAATTAGCAGTCACATCAGATTTGCCAACAGTGAGCATTAGCTTAGAATCAGAAACAACAAGTTCATCACAAGAGAGTGTAACTTCAGAAGCAGTCAGTGACACTTTGCCAACAATCCACACAACGTTTAGAGAAAACATCAGAGCTAGTTGATATTCCTTCAACACCGGATCACACCACTTACCAACAGTGAACACAGATGTAACAAGCCACGCTAGTCTCTAGCTCCACTCCTTACTACTTTACAATTAGTGGAGACAAAGTCACCAGAACTACAACTTTAGCACCGGTTAGTGGTACCTCACCTGTCAATGAGACTTTCTCACCAAGTGCTTCCACTTCGTCAGTAGATGTTACAACTTCATCACCACTTGTTGTATCCTCAACTCCAGTATCTCAAACTTCACCTTTACTCCCCTCAAGTCAAGCACCACTGATACAACTACACCACCACCGTCTAAGTCACTCACAGCCACCAGATTCACAACAGTGAGCATTAGCTGAATCAGAAAACAACAAGTTCATCACAGAGAGTGTAACTTCAGCAGTCAGCGACTTTTGCCAACAATCCACACAACGTTTGAGGAGAAAACATCAGAGCTAGTTGATTTTCCTTCAACACCGGATCACACCACTTTACCAACAATGAACACAGATGTAACACAAGCCACGCTGTCTTCAGCTCCACTCCTTACTACTTTACAATTAGTGGAGACAAAGTCACCACATATAATGACAACTTTAGCACCAGTTAGTGAATCTTCACCTATCAATGAGACTTTCTCACCAATAGCTTCCACTTTGTCAGTAGATGTTACAACTTCATCACCACTTACTGCATCTTCAACTCCAGTAACTCAAACTTCACCTCTACTCCCCGTCACACCACTCGATACAACTACACCACCACTGGGTTCAAGTCAACTAGCAGTCACATCAGATTTGCCAACAGTGAGCATTAGCTTAGAATCAGAAACAACAAGTTCATCACAAGAGAGTTTAATCTTCAGAAGCAGTCAGTGACACTTTGCCAACAATCCACACAACGTTTGAAGAGAAAACATCAGAGCTAGTTGATTCTTTCAACACCGGATCACACCACTTTACCAACAGTGAACACAGATGTAACACAAGCCACGTTGTCTTCAGCTCCACTCCTTACTACTTTACAATTAGTGGAGACAAAGTCACCAGAAATAATGACAACTTTAGCACCGGTTAGTGGTACCTCACCTGTCAATGAGACTTTCTCACCAAGTGCTTCCACTTCGTCAGTAGATGTTACAACTTCATCACCACTTGTTGTATCCTCAACTCCAACTCAAACTTCACTACTCATGCCAAGTCACATCACTCATACAACTACACCACCACTGTCTAAGTCCATTAGCAGTCATGACCAAATTACCAACAGTGAGCATTAGCTTAACCAGAAACAACAAGTTCATCATAAGAGAGTGCAAGTTCAGAAGGAGTCAGTGACACTTTGCCAACAATCCACACAACATTTGAAGAGAAAACATCAGAGCTAGTTGATATTCCTTCAACACCGGATCACACCACTTTACCAACAATGAACACAGATGTAACACAAGCCACGTTGTCTTCAGCTCCACTCCCTACTACTTTACAATTAGTGGAGACAAAGTCACCAGAAATAATGACAACTTCAGCACCGGCTAGTGGTACCTCACCCATCAATGAGACTTTCTCACCAAGTGCTTCCACTTCGTCAGTAGATGTTACAACTTCATCACCACTTGTTGTATCCTCAACTCCAGTATCTCAAACTTCACCTTTACTCCCCTCAAGTCAAGCACCACTCGATACAACTACACCACCACTGGGTTCAAGTCAATTAGCAGTCACATCAGATTTGCCAACAGTGAGCTCGAGTTCATCACAAGAGAGTGCAAGTTCAGAAGGAGTCAGTGACACTTTGCCAACAATCCACACAACGTTTGAAGAGAAAACATCAGAGCTAGTTGATATTCCTAACACCGGATCACACCACTTTTATCAACAGTGAACACAGATGTAACACAAGCCACGTTGTCTTCAGCTCCACTCCTTACTACTTTACAATTAGTGGAGACAAAGTCACCAGAAATAATGACAACTTTAGCACTGGTTAGTGGTACCTCATCTGTCAATGAGACTTTCTCACCAATAGCTTCCACTTCATCAGTGGATGTTACAACTTCATCACCACTTACTGCATCATCAACTTCAGTAACTCAAACTTCACCTCTACTCCCCTCAAGTCAAGCACCACTCAATGCAACTACACCACCACTGGGTTCAAGTCAATTAGCAGTCACATCAGATTTACCAACAGTGAGCATTAGCTTAGAATCAGAAACAACAAGTTCATCACAAGAGAGTGTAACTTCAGAAGCAGTCAGTGACACTTTGCCAACAATCCACACAACGTTTGAAGAGAAAACATCAGAGCTAGTTGATTTTCCTTCAACACCGGATCACACCACTTTACCAACAATGAACACAGATGTAACACAAGCCACGCTGTCTTCAGCTCCACCCTCATTACTACAATTAGTGGAGACAAAGTCACCAGATATTAATGATAACTTTAGTACCGTTAGTGAAACTCCACCTGTCAATGAGACTTTCTCACCAGTAGCTTCCACTTCATCAGTAGATGTTACAACTTCATCACCACTTGTTGTATCCCCAACTCCAGTAACTCAAACTTCACCTCTACTCCCCTCAAGTCAAGCACCACTTGATACAACTACACCACCACTGGGTTCAAGTCAATTAGCAGCCACATCAGATTGCCAACAGTGAGCATTACGAATCAGAACAACAAGTTCATCACAAGAGAGTGTGGTAATCAGAAGCAGCCAGTGACACTTTGCCAATAATCCACACAACGTTTTAAGAAAACATCAGAGCTAGTTGATTTTCCTTCAACACCGGATCACACCATTTTACCAATGTGAACACAGATGTAACATAAGCCACGTTGTCTTCAGCCCACTCTAATACTTTAATACTAGTGGAGACAAGTCAGAAATAATGACAACTTTAGCACCGGTTAGTGGTACCTCACCTGTCAACGAGACTTTCTCACCAAGTGCTTCCACTTCGTCAGTAGATGTTACAACTTCATCACCACTTGTTGTATCCTCAACTCCAGTATCTCAAACTTCACCTTTACTCCCCTGCCAAGCACCACTCGGACACAACTACACCACCACTGTCTAAGTCAATTAGCAGTCACATCAGATTTGCCAACAGTGAGCTCGAGTTCATCACAAGAGAGAGTGCAAGTTCAGAAGCAGTCAGTGACACTTTGCCAACAATCCACACAACGTTTGAAGAGAAAACATCAGAGCTAGTTGATATTCCTTCAACACCGGATCACACCACTTTACCAACAGTGAACACAGATGTAACACAAGCCACGTTGTCTTCAGCTCCACTCCTTACTACTTTACAATTAGTGGAGACAAAGTCACCAGAAATAATGACAACTTTAGCACTGGTTAGTGGTACCTCATCTATCAATGAGATTTTCTCACCAATAGCTTCCACTTCATCAGTGGATGTTACAACTTCATCACCACTTACTGCATCATCAACTTCAGTAACTCAAACTTCACCTCTACTCCCCTCAAGTCAAGCACCACTCGATACAACTACACCACCACTGGGTTCAAGTCCATTAGCAGTCACATCAAATTTACCAACAGTGAGCATTAGCTTAGAATCAGAAACAACAAGTTCATCACAAGAGAGTGTAACTTCAGAAGCAGTCAGTGACACTTTGCCAACAATCCACACAACGTTTGAAGAGAAAACATCAGAGCTAGTTGATATTCCTGCAACACCGGATCACACTACCTTACCAACAGTGAACACAGATGTAACACAAGCCACGTTGTCTTCAGCTCCACTCCTTACTACTTTACAATTAGTGGAGACAAAGTCACCAGAAATAATGACAACTTTAGCACCGTTAGTAGTAATCTTCACCTGTCAATGAGACTTTCTCACCAGTAGCTTCCACTTCATCAGTAGATGTAACAACTTCATCACCACTTGTTGTATCCTCAACTCCAGTAACTCAAACTTCACCTCTACTCCCCTCAAGTCAAGCACCACTCGATACAACTACACCACCACTGGGTTCAAGTCAATAGCAGTCACATCAGATTTGCCAACAGTGAGCATTAGCTTAGAATCAGAAACAACAAGTTCATCACAAGAGAGTGTAACTTCAGAAGCAGTGAGTGACACTTTGCCAACAATCCACACAACGTTTGAACAGAAAACATCACAGCTAGTTGATATTCCTTCAACACCGGATCACACCACTTTACCAACAGTGAACACAGATGTAACACAAGCCACGTTGTCTTCAGCTCCACTCCTTACTACTTTACAATTAGTGGAGACAAAGTCACCAGATATAATGACAACTTTAGCACCAGTTAGTGAATCTTCACCTGTCAATGAGACTTTCTCATCAATAGCTTCCACTTCGTCAGTGGATGTTACAACTTCATCACCACCCGTTACATCTTCAAATCCAGTAACTCAGAGTTCAGCTCTGCTCCTCTCAAGTCAAACAAAACTGATCACAACTTTAGCACCACTGGGTTCAAGTCCATTGCCAACCACATCAAATTTGCCAACAGTGAGCATTAGTCTTGAATCAGACACAACACGTTCATCACAAGGCAGTACCACTTCAAGTCCAGTTGGGGACACTTTACCAACAATCCACACAAGGTTTGAACAGAAAACATCACAGCTAGTTGATAGTCCTTCAACACCAGATCACACCACTTTACCAACAGTGAACACAGATGTAACACAAGCCAAGTTGACTTCAACACCATTCCTTACTACTTTACAATTAGTGGAGACAAAGTCACCAGATACATTGACAACTTTAGCACCAGTAAGTGAATCTTCACCCATCAATGAGAGTTTCTCACCAATAGCTTCCACTTCGTCAGTAGATGTTACAACTACATCACCACATGTTGTATCTTTAACTCCAGTTTCTCAAACTTCATCTCTACTCCGTTCAAGCCCAACACAATTCAGTACAAGTTCACCACCACTGGGTTCAAGTCCATTTCCCACCACATCACATTTACCAACAATCCGCATAAGTTTAGAATCAGACACAACAAGTTCATCACAAGACAGTGTTACTACAGAATCAGTCAGTGACACATTGCCAACAATCCACACAACGTTTGAACAGAAAACATCACAGTTAGTTGATAGTACTTCATCACCAGATCAGACCATTTTACCAACCATGACCATGGGTGTTACACAAGTCAAGTTGACTTTAATACCATTCCATACTACTTTACAATCAGATGAGACAACTTTTCCAGCATTTACCACAATTTTACCACAAGTGAATGCAACTCCACTTATCGATCAGACTTCATCACCAGCAATTCCAACCTCACAAGTGAATGATAGAACTTCATCAGAACTGACTGCATCTTCATCTCCAACTTTAAAATCTCTAAATATATCTTCTGCTCTAGTCATGACAACTTCACCTACAGTGCATACAACTCAACCAACCCTAAACACCACACCATCATTGCCAGGTAACATAACCTTTACACAAGAAGTATCAGCTATTTCAAAAGTTACTGTCTTAAGTAAGAGTTTATATTAATTAATGTTAATGTGATCATACTTATATGTGTACAAGTAGTGTATATGTATTTATTAATGAATTTTCACCCCCTGAACGTGCCATCAGACACATAATCAGTACAATCTCCTCAATAATCAAGTGTCAGTTAATGCAATCTGAGCCACAGTCAATGAAACTTCCAACAATAATTTCAGTTGCACCTCAAGTGCTTGAGCAGATAGTATTCTCAAAATATTAAATGCATGCTATGAATAACTGTTAACTGTCAACATAAACAGCATCCAGTGTAACATCCAGCGCAAAACTCACAAACTCATCCAAGCTTTATAGTTCAAAAATGTCACTAATTGATTCTAATTCACTTACAGGTAATGTGACAGTTCCCCAAGTGACTGCAACATCTTCAGCGCCAACAATTGCAATAACTACTACTGTTTTGGAAGCAACAACAATAGCCACCTCACCACCAGAGGCAAAGATCAAGTTAGGATTTAAAATGGAGCAAAATTTTATATCAGAACTTGGAAACAAATCCTCACCACAGTTCAAGAGTTTATCAAACAAAGTTACAACAGTGGTAAGTATGTTGACAGTTCCTCTACTGAAGACATTGAATTTCACATCAAAAGTATTTTATGGTAAACATTAACACACCCCATATTCCCAGGATGTTTACACTAGGATTAGATAAATATCTTTAACTATCACTTTGAAGTAACGATTTCTTTCCTTCTATGGGCATAATTTTTACATAATATGTGAATTATCTTTGTAAATTCTGTTTTCCAGCTGGATGATGTCTACACAAGGGAATATGGCATACGCTTCATTAAATCTGTTGTTGGCTCTTTCAGGTATACAATGTTTGTTGTGCATTTAAATCAAAGATTATGTGTTTTGTGTATCCCAGCTGGTTTGATTTTTGCAAACTTTGCAGTTATTCCACAAAGGAAAATCACACCAGAACAACAATCACAAATATGTATTGAATATATATATTCAAGATATCATAACATACCGCTTAATGCAACATTTTGATTGATTTTACTGCAAGTAACAGATATGCTCAGTTTTTTCAACTTGGTCTTAATATAATGTCTGCATGTATGTTGCAAGAGTTTTTGGTCACTATAATGATTCCTCCTCTCCATGCTTCAAGTTAGTACTTGAAAAGATCCCTTCTTACCACCACTCTGAACTAAGATGACTGACAAAATCTACAGTCTTTATTCTGCACAAAGGTTCATCTGAAGCTACTATGAGGCTTCAGCAGTGAGGTTGAATGAGGCTTCATACCAAGAGGTTACCTTTTAGAGTTAGAGTTTTTAATATACATGTTTTTGCATTACTTAAGAGTTTCCTTGTAGAGGTGTAGTAGAGAATTGGTGACTTAAAAACTGTAGATTTGGGACATACCACCTTGTTTTGGGCAACTCAGTCTGCGGAAGCATCTTTAATTAGCTATGACTGAACTGGAATATATTCTTGGTCTGAACAATGACTCTGAATTTTATCCCCTATCTATTACATGGAGTTACACTAGGGGGGATCACTTCATAGAGAGGAGGAATAATTACAGCAACCAGTAACTTTTTAACTGTAAATATGGGCATATGAATATTACTACGTAAGATAGATATGAAAAAAATCTGAATCAGTCCTCGGAGCAGTGTGCTTTGATTTTAGGGGGAATTGTTTTCCCTCTCTTGTATGTATTTTTGTGATTATATAATATGAGAAATCACAATAATTGTAATAACACTATTTTCTTTTACAGTGAAGGTTCAGTTGTGGTAGATGCTGAACTTTTATTTAATAGTGCAAGCTTAGTGCCTGAACCTAGTGCTGTGGCAAAGGTTCTGGTGGATGCAGCATCAAACAGTTCCAACTTCTCTCTCCCAGTCAATGTATCAAGCATTGTTGCAGCAAGTAAGAGTTGTTTTCCTAAATACATGGAGTACATGAAATCAACTGCTATTGAACTGCTACAACCATTTCTTTGCATTCAATTAATGTCATTTTTTACATGTTTTATTATTACAGGTTTTAGCACTGCAACAACTACACCAACAACTCTTCCCGCTACTCCTCTTAGTCCAGCTGCTGCCACTAATGCTACTACTTCTGCAGCTCCTAATGCTACAACTGTTTCAACTGCTACACCTTCTCCCAGTACAACACAGTTCATTGATACTACAGCTACTTCCAGTACAGAAACCATCACCACTGCATCCACAAATCCTCCTACATCCAGTGAGGGAACCCTGGGTCTTCAGTTTAGCCTTGACCAAATATTTACATCAGACCTCTCCAACTCACCCTCAAGTGCGTTTAAATCTTTAGCTGCATCAGTGGTCAAAGAGGTAAGATGTCCCTATAGGGTATTATAACACCACGCTTTTAACCACCTAAACACTTTTTGAAAATATATCTGATCAGCACGAACAATGTACGAACAACTATAAGTAGACTCATGTTGCTGATGTTTTTGCATTGATGTACATTATATTAGAAGGTCCCAGTATGGTTCACTCTCCAATGTCTTCACACCTAAACAACACCCTTTCTTCAAAGGCGATCAAGAAAGTGGTTTATTTGTGGTAAAATGTTAATTGGTGCTCATGGCCATTTGTTGTATTTTTAATTGCAAAAGACTAATGTTCTCTTTCAGGTAAACAAAGTAGGTCAAAAGGTGTATGGATCATCTTTCCGTCGTTCAATTGTCAACAAATTCATGTAAGACTAAATTTAAATCATTGGCTAATTTTTGCTAGACATGTGCTGGTCATTTGCTTTATGATTGTTAGATGTATTATTTTCTACATGTCTCTGTAGGAGTGGCTCAGTGGTCGTTGACATGACTCTTGTGTTCAAAGATGAAAACTCAGTTCCTTCAGCAAGCAATGCAACTTCAGAATTCAGCAGTGGACTTAGCAACTCTACCTCCCTGAATGTTATATCAGGCAGTGTTAGTGCAAGTAAGTAACTGGAGACTTAAAAATTATAATGAATTAATCTGTTTATTAATCTGCATGTTACAATGTCATATTAACTGATAAACCATTGGTTTATCATTGGTTTACAGCTTCCTCTTCTTCTGCTGCCTCCACCACTGTACCTAATGTTACAGCCAGCCTAACTGCAGCTCCAGCGACAGCTTCTAATGCAACTTCTGCCCCAACTGCAGCTCCAACTGCTGCTAGCAATGTTACAGCTGCACCTACAGCTGCTTCCACAGCTGCACCAGCTTCATCAACCACCACTGCATCAACAGATCCTCCTACATCCAGTGAGGGAACCCTGGGTCTTACATTCAGTCTCAACCAAACATTTACATCAGATCTCTCCAACTCATCCTCAACTGCATTTAAGTCTTTAGCTGCAACAGTGGTTAAAGAGGTAAGATGTTACTGTAGGGTATTATAATACCGAGCTCTTTACCACAAAAACATTCTACTCTGAGTAAATTTAAATGTTACTCTGAAAATGGTATTCTGTGAGCATCAGAAGATAAGGGGATAAATTTCACATATTACTGCAAAAATTTGAATATTAAGAAAAAAATACTTTTTGGCAATATATCTGATCAGCATTAACAATGTGTATAAGAGGACTAAAATTGCCAACATTTTTTTTGCATTGATGTAGATTAAAATTTTAAGAATTAAAATATTAATTTTCATAATTTACAGTTAATACAGAGACTGTTTCATCATATTACAAAGTAGTTCTTTTTATGTTCTTATTGGCTGCAAGTTATAAACGTCCCCTAAAATCAGATTGAGCCAGTATATTCACATCTAAATACCCCTTCCTAGAAGGGCAATCAAGTGGTGTATCTGTGGTAATATGTTCATTAGTGCTCATGGCCATTTCTTATATTTTTAATTGCAAATGACCGTAATGTTCTCTTTCAGGTAAACAAAGTTGGTCAAAAGGTGTATGGATCATCTTACAGTCGCTCCATTGTCAACAAGTTCACGTAAGATTTTAAGAATTTCAGTCATTGGCTAATTTTTGCCGGACCTGTGCTGATTATTTGCTTTTTACTTAGTGTTATATTTGGTCTTTGTCACTGTAGGAGTGGCTCAGTGGACGTCGACATGACTCTTGTGTTCACTAATGAAAACTCAGTTCCCTCAGCAAGCAATGCAACTTCAGAATTCAGCAGAGGACTTAGCAACTTTCCCTCCCTGAATGTTATATCGAGCAGTGTTAGTGCAAGTAAGTAATTGGAGATTTAAAAATTTAAATTAATTAATCTGTTTATCCATCTATTTAAATTAAATGCATGTTACAATATCAAATTAAATGATAAAACATTGTTATTGGTGCAGCTTCCTTTTCTTCTGCTGCCTCCACCGCTGCACCTAATGTTACAGTCACCCTGACTGCAGTTCCAACTGCAGCTCCAACCGCTACAGCTGCCTCGACTGCAGCTCCAACTGCAGCTCCTACCACTACAGCTGTCCCGACTACAGCTCCAACTGCAATATCTTCTTCCACCACAACAGCTACAACTACAAATATAGAAACCACTACCACTGCATCAACAAATCCTCCCACATCCAGTGAGGGAACACTAGGTCTTCAATTTAGTCTCAACCAAACATTTACATCAGATCTCTCCAACTCATCAACTACAACATATCAAACCTTGTCTATGACAGTGGTCTCAGAGGTAAGATGGTAAACATCTTTCAATATAAACAAGCATTCAAATGTATTTCTGGTTTTAAAAGTGAAGCAAAATTTTACTTGTTAAACAAATTACTGCTAGAAAAATGTGCACACAAAAAGCACCTTCCATAGTAAATGTACTATCAAGTCATGTCACTCGACAAAACAACAAAACAAAAAGTTACTGCAATGCATTCAATAGATGCTAACAGGCCATGTATATTGTCATCAGTTTTGCTACAATATGTATGTACAGAAAAACAGCCAAAACTGTTGAAAAAGTTTCCTTAAATTCAGAGGTGTTAATGCATTAACAGATGAATAAATCTACCAAAGCTTTTGGCATATTGTCAGCAAAGAATTAAGACTCCTACAGGGATCCCAATCCCTGGATTGATTAAATTTTGAAGTACCATTAGTTAAAAGTTCATTAGATACTTAGATTGGCAGATACTAGATAAAATTTGAATTTTCAATCTTGTATTTCATCTTTATTTGACATTATCATTATTATTATATTAGACAACATCTATCTAAAGATTTTCTTGATTGTGATGCTGCAACAGGTAAAATATTTTTAAACCCATATTGTATCCCCACCATCAATAAACTGCTAATTTAGAGTCTAGTCAGCGTTTTATGCTTGAAACTATCATTGCATTTAACTAACAACTAAATTCTCCTTTAGGTCAACAAAGTTTGTCGGCGGGTCTATTCATCAACTTTCCGTCGTTCAATTGTCAACATGTTCAGGTGAGGCACAATTCAAAACAGATCACTCTTTTTGCTGGAATATTGAATAACATTGACTGAGTTAACTCCCTTTTGTTGTAGGAGAGGATCGGTGGTTGTTGATATGACTCTTGTCTTCAAGGATAAGTCCTCGGTTCCTACAACAAGTAATGCAACTGCACAACTCAGTAGTGAACTTACCAGCAACTCCACATCTCTAAACATTATACCAGGCAGTGTTACTGCACGTAAGTTCTTTAAAGCATCCTATTATTAGTAATATAATTGGCCTAAGTAATGTTTATTAATCTGTTTAAAGTCAGGGGTTGCATGCTACATCCAACATTGTCAGTAAAGATTACACTACATGGGACATAAATGCTTGCATTAAGGTTGTGGAATTTGACTCAAAAAGAACGATTTGTGTGACTTGAATGGCTGCCTATAGAGATTATGCATGATTAAGTATGCCAGAGAAATTGTGAAAAATGGAGAATTTAAAAAAACGTGAGGAAATGTCTTGCCATGTCACACTCTTATGTCACACTTATTTTCATCTCTCAGCACCAATGTAGTTTGCTACATTTGTTAAGTTGGAAGAGTATCTTTTCAACAAGATGGACAAGTGATGGACCTGAATAACACTCTAGAAACACTTATAAAACAAAGGCAGAATAAGATTTATTTCTCATAATGAGATTTTGAAAGCATAAAATAACAATTAATTAAATGACAAATAATTTAGAAGTGGTTTTCGATTGGTTTAGTAGAAGAGGCAGCCTTTAACTCCATAACCTGTTGGGTTTCCCTCTATAATACTGTAATATTGTATTGTATTAATTATTTATTTTGCAGATTTTTATATTAAGTGTGAAATTGTTCTGAGTCTGGAGGAGTTCACTTACTAATCCAATTGCTTCCTTACTATTTCAGATACATCAACGTCAAGTAGTCCTCCTCGTCCTTCAGTGCTCTCACTTGCAGTCTTGTCACTTACACTGCTTGCTGTGGCACAGATGCTGACAGGCTTATAGCAGGATTCCAAGACTGTCACTGACTGAATAAATACATTTTGTAGTGGTATATCAAAACAAGACATAAATGTGTGGTTTATAAATAACATGTTAGAAGATTGAAACATTTGCAGTATGTATATTATCTCATATCTCATATATATGGTTTTATATTACATTCAGATTGTGGGGGCAATGTATGATCTCCATTAACCACTGGGGGTGGCAGTCGCATTTTGAGACTGAAACTTCTTAGTACCTCTATACACAGATCAGCCACAACATTAAAACTGCTGACAGGTGAAGTAATTAACATTAATCATCTTTTTACAATACAAAGTTCTGCTGGAAAACCTTGGGGCCTGACATTCATCTGGATGATACTTTGACACAACATTTAACATTGTTGTAGACCAAGCACATCTCCCCATGGCAAACGCACTCCCCAATGGCAGGGGCCTCCCCCAGCAGGATGATGCTCCTACCACACTACAAAAACTGCTCAGAAATGGCTCAAGTAACACGACAAAGAGCCCAAAGTGTTGACCTGGCCTCCAAACGATCTGCTGCCGATATCCCAGTGCCAGACACCACAGGACACCCTCAGAGGTTCCATGTCCATGCCCTGATGGGTCAGAGCTGTTTTAGCGACACCAGGGGGGCTATACAATATTATGTAAGTGGTTTTAATGTGGCTGATCGGTGTATCATTATTGTAACTGAAATTTATCATACTCACTGCCCTATCTTTAAATGGCCTTTATACCAGTCATTGAATGCTGTTAATTGACTTAGTCCATTCAAATGCTTTGTGGGGTTTTTTTTTTTTTCAAATTTGACATGTTGCATATATTTATCCGTTTCCTGTGTAAAGTAACATGTCACAAGAAATATGCTTTATCATGTATAGTCAGAACTAAATACTCAATACTGAATACTGTTCTTTTTTTCCAAATAAAAGCTTTCTTTTTTTTTTTTTTACATAAGCTTTTGAATATTATTTTAAAATGCCCTGTGCCTGTGAGTCTTTCTACAAACATGGTGAAGAGGATAAAATATATCAATAGATCACAGAGCATAAATGAAGTAAGTGACCCAGTAGCTACAACTGTGTACAACTTCAATTCGAGTACTAAGCACTGAGTAAACTAAGCAAATGTATCTTAAAAGATTTTTTTAAAGTCACCTTAGTGTTCTGATGCTCAAGGTGTATGTTGCCCCTTAAAACAAATCAATGATATTTATAATCTACCCCAAATATGAGCACTAGCGTGCATCAAATTAGATCCCCATCAGCAACTGAGAATTATCTATCAAGGAAGAATAAGAAGAAAAATAACTAGTTAGTTAGCTAGTTAACTAGCCTATTTTTTTTTTTTAAAAAGGAAAGAAAGTGGCATTTTGGCCAAATGAATTTCATATAATTAGATAATGTATATTATTTCCTTAAAAGGAACAGAAAAAAAAAAAAAAAGTATGTGAAAAGTATGTATCAGTGCCTCAAAACTCAAGACAATGACATAATTCAACACAGGTCTACTGCAGACCACACCCAAAAGGAGTAAGCTCTCAAACAGTCACAAGGGGAAAGTAAAGAGAAAGAAGACAGAGACCCAGACAAATAACTGGAACAATACACAGATAACATAGTTTTGGCACCAGTGTAAGAAAAAATAGAGAAACCAATTTACCAATACTTTAGGACTAGGACTAGGTGTATCTGGATTTGTGAGCCTTGAAACAACCTTTGAATGGGACAGTCTATTCACATCAACAAAGCAGGTCCTGCCAGCTGTATGTTAAAAGTTGGCTTTGAGAAATATGAACAAATATTAACACTGTTGTAGTGATTTACTAGCTATTGAGGTTTATTTTTTCATCAAATTTGAAATCATTTGAAATCTAACAAAACAAAAATGTATACAATACACACTCTTTTTTTCTTTTTAGTACACGCTTTAAATTGCCTTTGACTTCCATTGTTCTCTTACACCACAACATTTAAATGATAAAATGAAGAACATAGTAATGAAAGTATAACATTCTGACAGCCGCACCACTTCAACAGTGTATGTAGATATTGACAAATTACACTGCCTTGCTTTTCAGGGTGTGACTGCTGGTTGCTTTATAAGCACTCTAATAATGTGTTAACTGGATACAAGTGTAGAACTTTCTGTGGCAGCTAAGGTAGTCTAATATGCATTTAAATTAATGTATCACTTGTGGAGTATATTTATTTGACATAGACATACCAATATTTGTTGCAAGAAAACATTAGAATGGGCTCTAATTTGAAACTATACCAGATAAAAAGCATTGTATAATTGTTTAAATAATAGTAATTGTTTAAATTTTAAATTATTTAAAATAGAAAAAAGGTAGATGAAGATTAACTTTATCAGCAACTTTATGCCAGCCATAAATGAACATGAAACCTTGCTCATACAGTAAGCCTGTCAACAACACAGAGAGTTCTTTCTGAGTCTAGCTCAATAGCTCATTCAATCTCATTCTATTCCTCAATGTGTGACAGATGGACTGCATTTTGATGTAAATAACTGCTGAGCTTCTGAAATAAAAAAGAGATTGTCAGATTATTGACTCCTGTGGGTGGATCATATACCTTTGGCTAGAATGTGTAAAATTCCCTGGAGCTGTGAAACTTCCTGGTCCCGTAAACTTGTCTCTTCAGAATGTTGGCCAACCTGATTCATTGTTTACTTTGAGCACAAGTTTTTGAGGTGTGGCATAGAGACAAAGATGTGGAGGACTGGATAACCTGGATAATTAATTAAGTCCATTGCATTCTTATTGTATTAGCTTTAAGATGTTATGGTGTGATATTAAGGACATCACTTTGCATATTGTTTGTTGGATTGTCCTCACCAGAAAAATAACAGCATTGGTTGTTTCTTTTTTCACATAAATATGGAGCGCTCTCTCTCTCAGTCTTCCATGTTCTTTCTCCTCACTCTCTATCTTTGTTCATAACTGCAATTAAATGCAATCAATGACCATATCCTCTCTTAGCATCTCTTGACTCTCTTCTCTCTGTGAATGGTACCCTTGAGTTTTGCTTCTTCTGTATATGTGCTATCTTCTTTCCAGACCTCTGCGGTTTTGTGGTCCTGTTTTTACCCTGATTGCTTGACACTCTGTGTTGACACCATTGCTAGGCCTTTTTTTTTATAGTTCTAAAAGTTGTGTTAACAAACTTCAAACTAAACAGCACTGCACAATTCTTTGTATGCAGTTCTTGAGCAATAAAGTGATAAATGTCACAATGAGTTTTAGTTGTGCTTAAAATGTCTAGTCAGAACAAAGATTAATAATTGTTTGGAAATAAAAGCTTTTTTTTTTTTTTTTTTTTTTTTTTTTGGAATAATACCTGACCCATGGCTCAAAAGGATGGCGAGTTTACAACAGTGAGCATATTACCATTAGTTATGTGATAAGTAATGCTAGCTAACCGTTTTGTGATCTGAGAAAAATCATGTAACCTGACGGTAACTACTTGTTTGACTGCTTTTTAAAAATTGTTAACAACAGGGAAAATACGATTATTATTATTATTATGATATGATGATTATGATGATGATCATGAAGAAACAGACCATACTTTTGTTCAGGTTACCATAGTTGATGAGGTAGCCTCTAGACAGAATATATTACATTCACAAGAATGAATTTCTTTCTTACAGTATGGAAGTGTTCAAAAGGCACAAGAGGTGATAAGTCTTTCAATCTGTCAGTCATCATGAGTAAAATGTAATTTTATAAGTAACCTTTGTTTACCATAATATTTATTGTTTGTACTTGTTCAGTTTGTATGTTATCATCAGACTGTGGTTAAAATGATTAATCAGTTTTACATCATTTTCATTCATTTATTTCAGAGCACTATCTTAAATCAATTGATCAATCAAGAATAGTAAAATGAATAAAAAGAGAAGCAATAGCAAGTGACTGAAGTTTTACTTATACCATTATGACAATATTCTTAAGTATTTCTACACTTATCAGCAGTATCTGGCACTAAATACTGTAATTAAACTGATCTTTTATACTTTTACACTCTTGTTTATCGTATCTATCACAGTTTGTACTTAAAGTAACATTCTGTTGCGACCATCTATTGCATTTTGTCTCACCCACCCAGTACCCTACACGATGGTTCTCCAAAAAGATTTTTTTGCTACTGGCTGTCAGTTGTTCAACTATGTAGTCAAACCTGTTTGTAGCCAGCAGGAACATCATACCAGAAGTCTCATGTTAAAATAACATTGTGGTATTCCAGGACAAAAAAAGTGATAACTTCCTCCTTCCAGTAATACAGATAGATAAGTCATCTGCTGCAGTAAGGACAAAAAGAGCATTTATTTATCCATCAAGGAAATGTTGTCAGCAGATTGCTTGCTTTGTCACCTTCTCCAAAAGGAACAATGGGTTGCATTAATAAAATCTAACTTGCTCTTATAGCCCCTGGGGTAAGGTCTCATGACTCAGCAGCAGTCTGACTTCTTCAGCTATCATTGTTCTGGCAGATAAATATGTGTTTTCCTGTCATTGCATTTTTCTTTTTTCTCTCTGTTGTCAGCCCCCACCCATGTCTCATGCACACCTCTTTTATTTTCAGTGTATCTAGTCTAAAAAGAAGTGTCCAGAAAAACGATTCAGCAGATGCATTACAGTATCCATTGAAATGTAACTATTTACACAGGTGTGTCAACCAGTGAACAAAACATGATACTGATCATAGAAAATGTTTTTTATTTCAGTGCAGGAAGCAAAGTGACTTTCTGTATGAAGGTACAACTTTAGACTGCTCGGCCATCCTGACTGTGTGTTCTAAGTGTAGGAATACAAAGACACTACTTTTTCTCACAAGTTCATTTACTCTCACTTGCAAATCTCACTTCTTTTAATGAGTGCACTGGTGGTCACTTTAAAATTGCTCCTTTAATAAGACTACAGTCACAATGTGCATTTTTTTTCCAGATAGGTAGTTGTTCTGCATTTTTGCAGTTTAAGACCTTCAAACAGATTAAGCAGCGGCAAATGTATAAGTTATGTAGCTTACAGTAACAATATGATATAATCATGTTGTAATATGTCAGTCAGTACACATATCTTAAACATGTTGATGATAGTCACTTAGCACAAACTGCACCCACTTCAAAGTACACTTATTATTCCAATGAGGACAAAAAGGACTTAAAATCGTAATATTTTGCAGTTTGTTGTGCAAATTACAGTCTCCCTTGTGTAACAGTCCCAAGTGTTTCTCAGACAAGGTGTACTCATAGCAAAGATTTCAGAGAGGTGTATGACAAAAGAGAATCGGATTGCCAATCCAAGTCTCTTCACAGACACAGATGAAGCACTGAAACTTACTGAGGCTTTTATTGCTTTGTCTTGGCTGACTGAATATGCAGTGGCTCCTAGTCATTACTTATTTCATGAAAATAGCATATCCTCTCATAGACACACTGATAGCATAATACCTTGTTATGTATCTAGTTACTGTTACTAAGTACAGTGTAAAGTATGTTCACAGTGTAATTTGCTGTTTGATCTCTTTCATACACATACATTTGTCCCTTTGTCCTTTTGTCATCTTTTACGTCATGACAGTGTGTGGAAACCATACTGTCATACCTTTACAGTTAGTATATTACAGGAACTTTGTGTCTAAAATTAGTTGTGTTTACGTGTATCTAGTTTTGCAAAGAGTTGAATACTGTACATGTAGACTATATATGTGTCTGGATTTTAAATACATAGATGTCGCAATTACTACTACATACATCAAATTAAATGTAAGAAATAATACCTGATTAAGAGGCTGTAGAAAATATGTCTTTTGACTGTACTGTAGAAAGGGGCAGACAACCTGCTACACCTGCAAATAAATCAGTTAATAAAGAGTGCACTGATTAATGGTTGGCTTCAGTGTGCAGAGGCTCACAAAACACCTGTCCATTTATGGTAATGATGCAGATTAGAAATGTAAGTTTATCAGAAGTTATTGTTCTCACATATGTATGTTATTACAGACAAATCCACTTGCATTGCTCCTTACAAGTATTAATTAAGCAGCTGAGACTGTATTGTGACACCTTATATATGTTTAAAATTTCAAGTATGAAAACATCCTTGGTATTTACATCTCTCAACTCCACATCAACCCATCCTCCGTTTACATGTAAATGATGTACAGCAAAACAAGTCCCACAACTTCAGTCACATGTTTGAAAAAGCAAGATTTTCTTGTCTCTCTGACAAAACCCTGACTCACTGACAAGTCTTCACTTCCATTTCTTAAGTGAAGACAGTAAGGTGTCTGGTGCCTTTTCAGTGTCAGCTTGTGCCAACAACTACTGTGAGTGGAACAATACTACTGCACAGTTCAGACTCACCTGGGGTAAGAAAGGAAATATTTTATATTGAGACTGCTGTATAACTGAGCATACAATTTAACATTTAAAATATCAACCACATTGCATTATCAATGTCTACTCTATGCCTAAGTCTACCAAAAAAAAGAAAGTTTTGTTGATTATTTGAGAAGGCTGTTTGAGTGAGCCACATATTTTGCAATTTGATGGGATTTGTTTCCATTTTTAATATATACATGTACATTCTACATTTGAATCTGTGGTTTTTGGTACCACTGTAAATTGTGACTGTAAATTTGATTGTGTTACTCTGCATGCATCATTTCCATTTGAACATTGAGCTTGGAATTCTAATCATACTCATATTTATGCTTTTCCTTTAATGCATGTGCTACTTTTAAGTGACAGCTTGTTATTACATTGTGTCAGTATACCAAATCTTGTTAGACAACCAAAAAAGAAAGAAAATTCATGCATATTATTCTGGAGGCTCAGCAGTTAAACATACAGATTATACTTAACACTGATGAATTGCACTGCTTATTAGGGTGTGGCTGTCGTATGAGGAGAAGGAGAAGGAATATGGCTGACAGAGCTCATGAGGTATGAGCTCTGTCAGCCATGTTCTTTAGCAGCATACCAATCTTTATTATAATTATAATTATAATTATACTATATATATATATATATATATATATATATATATATATATATATATATATATAGGTTACTGATATACTCTGATAAATATTGATTCAAATATTGATTCAAATATAAAAATTCTGTTTGTCATGAATCATGAATTACTCATGAATCTCAAATCTCAAGTTGATGCACTTATGACTTATTATTACTGGTCTGGTGTCTGCTGTTGTCCTGATGTGGCAGAATTAGAGTCCAAACTATATTCCAAATGAGATAAGATAATTTCTCTCCATAATTATCTTGGCTCTTGACAGTTGTTTTGAGTGTTGCCTTTGTCATGATTTGCATTGTCATTCATTAGTGATCTAAACATCACCGTTGCATCATAAATCTACCAGACACATGAAAGACTCATCGTTCTGGTTTCGGCTCAGTTAATATCTGTTACTACTGGTTTAGCAGGTGATACATCTTATATATGCCCTTTAGTTAGAGCCCATGGAAGCAACAAAAACTTATTTTGTTGGAATCTAGGTTTAACAAGCCAGTCAAAGAATTGTTTCAGAATGTTAATTAAAATATAATTCGATAATCTCTCCATAACTTATAAATGAAATATGCAGGTAACAGTGTGAATTGAATCCCCAAAAGAATCAGCAGAATGTATGCCTCCTAAACTGCTCAGTAGTAACACAAAATATTTCAATAATCTTGTAGGCAAAGGCTTTTGTTGGAATCTTGAACAGCCCCCGAGGTGTGACACTACTTTGTCAGATAACATAAAGTAACCTAAACTTGTCTCTCCAGAATGGTGGCATACCCAATTCAAAATGTCTCATACTTAGAATGTTAGTGTGTTAAATCTCTTATGCATCTGTTTTATTATTATAATTATAAGGATGAGTTTAGCAGTGCATTGTGGTGTGTCAATTACAGTGATAGGTGTTCATAAACTTTAGTTCCCTCATTGATATACATGGAGTGCACAAAATATTAGTAAAGTATATTAGAATGACATTAGTGTGTGTATTTGTTCTGCACACTAAAATGTATTCAAAATATATTTATAATGAGTTATATTTCACAGGAACCAGAAACAGGGAGGATGGATCCTCTCATATTCCTTCTCCTATTAGCAGGTATTTGTTTGCAAGCGCATACTTCTCTCATTCTCTCAGTCTCTCTCTCTTTCTCTCTCTCTTCCATGTGTGCTTGTGTGTGAGTGAGTGAGAAAGAGAGAGAACAGAGAGTGAGACTGTAATTTACTGAATTGTAATACTTACAAAAATAACATTATTTTGAAGTGGACAGAATTTAGGTTTAATACTGTGACATTTTTTCCTTAAGGCCTAGTGGAACAACATTAAAAACACTAACACCACAACAGGTAAATATAAACAGACAATTAATTACTGGCGAAATAATATATTGGTGGTGGTTAAATGTGTGTCTGTGTGTGTGAGAGAGAGGAGGAGTAGATGAATATTGGTTGGAAAGCCATAGTAATTAATATAATAATTACATAGAGTGGCAAATAAATTAATCTGTTAATTTTTCTCCTTTCTCGTGAGAAATGCTCACTTAATTGACAACATGCCACATCAGACCCATGCTTGTCTATAAACCACGAACACTCGTGTGGAAATCACCCTAATTTGTTTATCACTAGTTTTAATATTGAGTCAACTTTAATAATGTTAACTATCACTGGATGGGTGGCACGGTGTCGCCAGCAAGAAGGCTCATGTCTGGTTCGGGCCGGGGCTTTTCTGTATGGAGTTTGCATAAGCCCCTGTGCCTGCGAGGGTCCTTCCAGGTATCCTGGCTTCCTCCCACAGTCCAAAAGACATGCAGAAGAAGCACTGATAACTCCAATTGCCCATAGGTGAAATGTGGAAAGAATGGAAAACCGACTTAAGTGGTCAGTCTGCCAGAGGTAGATGTTTTCATCAGCCAAAAATAACCATCCTCATTCAAATACAGAATATGTATCCATAAACCAAATGTAAAATGCTATCTATCATGCAATGACAGATCACTATCATCACAAAAACACAGCAGACAAACACACATCACCAGAGAATGTGAGAGAAGAGGAGTCATTATTGTTGAATATGTTGATGGTTGCCAATTTTTACAGTCATTTCAAATGAAAATCTGAAAATATTTAGTAAAAACTTAAACCACAACTTATGGATAGAAGAAAAGAAACTCAACTTGTCTGCAACTTGATTTTTCCTCACCATTCTACATCTCCACTCAGTCAACACCACTTTATCACCAGTCAATGCAACATCACCGCCAGTCATCACAACATCACCAGTCAACATCTCTGCAACTGCAGTCAGTACAATCTCACCGCAAGTCAACAGCATCACCACCAAGCAATGCTACGTCACCAGTTAATATAACCTTGCTTCCAGTCAATACAACTCATCAGCAGTCATCACATCTTCACCAGAAATCGACATAACCTCTTTATCTGTCAATTCAACCTCACAACCAAGAACTGCAACCTCTCCCACAGGAAATGCAACATCACCATCAGTCAATCCAACTTCACCACCAGTCCACATAACCTCACCATCAGTCAATGACACCTCACCATCAGTCCACCTTACTTCACCACCATTCAATTCAACTTCACCACCAGTCCACATGACCTCACCACCAGTCAACATAACCTTACCATCAGTCAATATAACCTCATCACCAGTCCCTACAATCTCACCTGTGGTGAACAAAACCTCAACACCAATTAACCCAAGCTCACCTTCAGTCAATGGAACATCAACAATTGTATAAAACTACTCATTTAAATTCACCACCAGCCAACAAAACATCACCTCCAGAGACTACAATGTCACTACAAGTGCATTTAACTTCACCACTTGTCAACACAAACTCACCACAAGTCAATGAAACATCACCACCAGTCATCACAACACCACCAGCCAACATCTCTGCAACTGCAGTCAATACAATCTCACCGCAAGTCAATTTAGCATCACCACCAAGCAATGCTGCGTCGACCAGTTAATATAACCTTGCTTCCAGTCAATACAACATCAGCAGTCATCGCATCTTCAGAAATCGACATAACCTCTTTATCTGTCAATTCAACCTCACAACCAAGAACTGCAACCTCTCCCACAGGAAATGCAACATCACCATCAGTCAATCCAACTTCACCACCAGTCCACATAACCTCACCATCAGTCAATGACACCTCACCACCAGTCCACCTTACTTCACCACTACACAATCCAATTTCACCACCAGTCCACATGACCTCACCACCAGTCAACATAACCTTACCATCAGTCAATATAACCTCATCACCAGTCCCTACAATCTCACCTGTGGTGAACAAAACCTCAACACCAATTAACCCAAGCTCACCTTCAGTCAATGGAACATCAATACCAGGTAATACAGCCTCACAACCACTTACTTCAAATTCACCACCAGCCAACAAAACATCACCTCCAGAGACTACAATGTCACTACAAGTGCATTTAACTTCACCACTTGTCAACACAACCTCACCACAAGTCAATGAAACATCACCACCAGTCATCACAACACCACCAGCCAACATCTCTGCAACTGCAGTCAATACAATCTCACCGCAAGTCAATTTAGCATCACTACCAAGCAATGCTGCGTCACCAGTTAATATAACCTTGCTTCCAGTCAATACAACATCACCATCAGTCATCACATCTTCACCAGAAATCGACATAACCTCTTTATCTGTCAATTCAACCTCACAACCAAGAACTGCAACCTCTCACACAGGACATGCAACATCACCATCAGTCAATATAACCTCATCACCGGTCCCTGCAATCTCACCTGTGGTGAACACAACCTCAACACCAATTAACCCAAGCTCACCTTCAGTCAATGGAACATCAACACCAGGTAATACAGCCTCACAACCACTTAATTCAAATACACCACTAGCCAACAAAACATCACCTCCAGAGACTACAATGTCACTACAAGTACATTTAACTTCACCACCTGTCAACACAACCTCACCACAAGTCAATGAAACTTCACCATCAGTCAATGCAACCTCAGCACCAGTCCACATGACCTCACCACCAGTTAATTCAACCTCACTGCTAAACAATTCAACTTCACCACCAGTCAATGCAATCTCATCACCAGTCAATACAACTTCACCATCAGTCAATGACACCTCACCACCAGTAGTCCATATGACTTTACTATCAGTCAATGCAACCTCATCACCAGTCCACCTTACTTCACCACCACTCAATTCAATTTCACCACCAGTCCACATGACCTCACCACCAGTCAACATAACCTTACCATCAGTCAATATAACCTCATCACCAGTCCCTACAATCTCACCTGTGGTGAACAAAACCTCAACACCAATTAACCCACCAGCCAACAAAACATCACCTCCAGAGATTACAATGTCACTACAAGTACATTTAACTTCATTACCTGTCAATACAAACTCACCACAAGTCAATGAAACTTCAATGCCAGTCAATGCAACCTCATCACCAGTCAATCCAACTTCACCACCAGTCCATATGACTTCACCATCAGTAATTGCAACCTCAGCACCAGTCCACATGGCCTCACCACCAGTTAATGCAACCTCACTGCTAAACACTTCAACTTCACCACCAGTCAATGACACCTCACCACCAGTCCATATGACTTCACCATCAGTCAATGCAACCTCACCACCAGTCAATACAACTTCACCTTCAGTCAATCCAACCTCATCACCAGTCAATGCAACTTCACCACCAGTCGATGCAACCTCATCACCAGTCAATTCAACTTCACCACCAGCTAATGCAACTTCACCACCAGTCAATGCAACCTCATCACCAGTCAATCCAACTTCACTACCAGTTAATGCAATTCATTCACCAGTCCATGTGACCTCAGTGTCAACCAATTCAACTTCATCACCAGTCCATATGATCTCATCACCAGTCAATGCAACATCACTGCCAGTCAGTAAGACTTCACCATCAGTCCACATGACTTCACCACCAGTGAATGCAACTTCATCACCAGTCAATAAGACCTCACCATCACTCCACGTGGCCTCACCACCAGTCAACATGACCTCATCGGCTGTCAACCCAACTCACCACCACCGTCATGACCACCACCAGTCAATGTAACCTCACCACTTCTGCCTTCACAGTACCATTGCCAGGTAATGTAATCCTCCCACAGTCTGTCACTGCCACTTTACATTTTCTCACAATCATAAACAACTTAACACCTATTCAAAAATATAATCTCTATAAATGACAAGTGCACTAAAAAAAATTAAGCTACAATATGTTTATCTCTATATCACAAGCATGACGTGGAATTTCTATATCATAATAATCATTTGTCAACGATAAGAATAATTCTTGCTTCAAAATGCTGTGATACTGAGTATCACTTAAGAATGACTCATTTTGCTAATTTATCTGATAGAGACACAGTCTGTGTCCTGAATGAAATGGTGCAGTTTTGTTTCATTATAAGAGATTGTCTTAATTATAACAAAGCTAGTGTGTGATGAATGTTTTCATCAGTCAAAATAATTAATCCTCATTCAACACAGAACATATCCATGAATCCAACAAAATTTCTTTTATTAATTTTGCAATGATGAGATTACCATTTAATAACAATACACAATCAGAGAACACACATCACCAGAGAATACTTAGAGAAGAGGGAGTCAGTTACTGTTAAATCGTTGAAGTTGAAGAAAGTTGGAAAAAATACTAGAACAATATCATTCTTTCAGGTAGAATGGAAAATAAAATGTGACTTTAATTCGGCTTCTGCATAGGTTTATTACACTAATTTCAACACGAAATTACTTTTATGAATTTGATTTCATCAATCTTTCTTCAAACGAAAATGTCTAGTAAAAATATTAAACCATACAACTTATGGACAGAAGAGAGAACTCAACTTAATGGTAACTCAATTTTTCCACCATCTCACATCTCCACCAGTCAACACAACTTCATCACCAGTCAATCTAACATCACCACCTGTCATCAAAACGTCACCACCAGTCACATCTCTGCAACTGCATAATACAGTCTCACCACAAGTCAATTCAGTGACACTACCAAGCAATACATCATTATCGGTTGATACAACCTTGCTTCCAGTCAATACAACATCAGCAGGCATTACAGCCTCACCAGAAATCAACGAACTTTTAACATTCAATTCAACTTCACAACCAGCGACTGCAACCTCTTTCACAGGAAATGCAACGTCACCATCAGTCAATACAACTTCACCACCAGTCCCTCCAATCTCACCTTCAGTAAATGGACATCACCAGTCCACATTACTTCACCACCAATCAATGACACCACTACCAATCGATATGATTTCATTACCAGTCAATGCAACCTCACCACCAGTCCACATGACCTCACCACCAATCAGTTCAACTTCACTGCCAGTCCATATAACCTCACCACCAGTCAATGACACCTCACCGCCCGTCCACATGCCCTCACCACCAGTCAGTGCAACTTCACCCTCAGTCAATATGAACTCACTATCAGTCCACACGACCTCACCACCATTCAATGCGACTTCACCACCAGACCATATGATCTCATCACCAGTCAATGTGACATCACCGCTAGTCAATTCAGCTTCACCACCAGTCCACATAACCTCAACATCAGTCAATGCAACCTCACCATCAGTCCATATGATCTCGCCACCAATCAATGCAACCTCACCACCAGTCCACATGACCTCACCACCAATCAGTTCAACTTCACTGCCAGTCCATATAACCTCACCACCAGTCAATGCAACCTCATCACCAGTCAATCCAACTTCACTACCAGTTAATGCAACTTCACCACCAGTCCATGTGACCTCAGTGTCAACCAATTCAACTTCATCACCAGTCCATATGATCTCATCACCAGTCAATGCAACATCACTGCCAGTCAGTAAGACTTCACCATCAGTCCACATGACTTCACCACCAGTGAATGCAACTTCATCACCAGTCAATAAGACCTCACCATCACTCCACGTGGCCTCACCACCAGTCAACATGACCTCATCGGCTGTCAACCCAACCTCACCACCACTCAACATGACCTCACCACCAGTCAATGTAACCTCACCACTTCTGGTCACCACAGTACCATTGCCAGGTAATGTAACCTCTCCCACAGTCTGTCACTGCCACTTTACATTTTCTCACAATCGCAACAACTTAACACCTATTCAAAAAATATAATCTCTATAAAATGACAAGTGCACTAAAAATTAAGCTACAATATGTTTATCTCTCTATATCACAAGCATGACGTGGAATTTCTATATTTGTTAATAATCATTTGTCAACGATAAGAATAATTCCTGCTTCAAAATATGTGATACTGAGTATCACTTAAGAATGACTCATTTTGCTAATTATCTGCTGATAGAGACAAGTCTGTGTCCTGAATGAAATGGTATGCAGTTTTGTTTCATTATAAGAGATTGTCTTAATTATAACAAAGCCAGTGTGTGATGAATGTTTTCATCAGTCAAAAATAATTAATCCTCATTCAACACAGAACATATCCATGAACCAAATGTAAATTTCTTTATTAATTTTGCAATGATGAGATTACCATTTAATAAACAAATACACAATCAGAGAACACACATCACCAGAGAATACGAGAGAAGAGGGAGTCAGTTACTGTTAAATTGTTGAAGTTGAAGAAAGTTGGAAAAAAAATACTTGTGAACAACATCATTCTTCAGGTAGAATGGAAAATAAAACAAAGATTTTGAATTTCGCTTCTGCATAGGTTTATTACACTAATTTCAACATGAAATTACTTTATGAATTTGATTTCATCAATCTTTTCAAATGAAAATATCTAGTAAAAATATTAAACCATACAACTTATGGACAGAAGAGAAAGAAACTCAACTTTACTGTGTAACTTAATTTTTTTCCACCATTCTACATCTCCACTAGTCAACACAACTTCATCACCAGTCAACGCAACATCACCACCTGTCATTGCAACGTCACCACCAGTCAACATCTCTGCAACTGCAGTTAATACAGTCTCACCACAAGTCAATTCAGTGACACCACCAAGCAATACATCATTATCGGTTGATACAACCTTGCTTCCAGTCAATACAACATCAGCAGGCATTACAGCCTCACCAGAAATCAACGTAACCTTTTTAACATTCAATTCAACTTCACAACGAAGGACTGCAACCTCTTTCACAGGAAATGCAACGTCACCATCAGTCAATACAACTTCACCACCAGTCCCTCCAATCTCACCTTCAGTAAATGGAACATCAACACCAGTCCACATTACTTCACCACCAATCAATGACACCTCACTACCAATCGATATGATTTCATTACCAGTCAATGCAACCTCACCACCAGTCCACATGACCTCACCACCAATCAATGCAACCTCACCACCATTCCACATGCCCTCACCACCAGTCAGTGCAACTTCACCCTCAGTCAATATGACCTCACTATCAGTCCACATGACCTCACCACCAGTCAATGCGACCTCACCACCACCATCTGGTCACCACAGTACTGCCAGGTACGTAACCTCCTACAGTCCGTCAGCCGCCACCACTTTTGGTGGCTTTTCTCATATCATAAATAACTTAAACCCCTCTTTAACGTTAATACGCACTCCGTGACTATACTATCGCAGAATTAGACTGCAGCCAGACAGCGAGCATTCCCCCAGTGTCGGTTTGTGCATTCTAAATATGCTCTAGAAATTTTTGCAAGCACCTGTCATCAAGAGGACCGTTTGGGAGTGTGACCTGTTATCCAGTAGTTATAGTTACGTAGTAATAGTGTAAACTATAATGTAAATAATAGTCTAAATAATTAAAACACCTAGGCTTGCTAGCACCATCTGGTTACCATTAATGCCTATTGTCGCTAATTGCATCACACCCAATGTATATCTATTTTATGTGCCATAGACAAATTAACAACTTCACTAATTTAGATCAGCTTGAAAGCAAAAACACAAATAATTAATTTTTTTATACAATTGTAAATAATTCAGGCATCAAGGGGTTAACACCTATTCAGAAAATATAATCTTCTCTGTAAAATGACAAGTGCACTAAAAATTAAGCTACAATATGTTTATCTCTCTACATCACAAGCATGACGTGGAATTTCTATATTTGTTAATAATGAGTTGTCAATGATAAGAAAAATACATGCTTCAAGATATGGGATACTGAGTATCATTTAAGAATGACTCATTTTACTAACCATCTGCTGATACAGACAACTGTGTCTCCTGTATGAATAGGGTGTACAATATTGTTCCATTATAAGAGACTGACTGTCTCTAATAGAACAAAGCCCGTTTGTAATGAGGAATGCTGACTTTAGTGGTCATTCTGGCTAGAAATTAATGTTTTCATCAGCCAAAAATCATTCATCCTCATTCGATACAGACATATCCATAAACATAAACTTACATTTCTTCATCAATTTTGCAATGATTAGATCACCATTTAATAAATGCACAAGCAGAGAGTACACGTCACTAAAGAAGGTATGAGAAAGGAGGGAGTCAGTTAATGTTGAATTAAAGAATTGCAGCATCACCATTAGTCAATGTAACCTCACCACCATACAATTCAGACTCAGTAGCCAGTGAATCCTCACCCCCTGCAAATACAGTGTCACTACAAGCACATTTAACTTCACCACCAGTCAACACAACCTCACCAAAAGTCGATGAAACTTCACCACCAGTCAATACAACCTCATCATTAGTCAATTTGACGCCACCACCAGTTCATAAGACTTCACCACCGGTCCACATGACTTCATCGCCAGTCAATGCAACCTATTCACCAGTCCACATGATCATCTCACTGGACAATGCAACCTCACTATCAGTCCACATGACTTCACCACTGTCCCACAGTACCTCCTCACCAGGCAATGTAACCTCACCACCAGTCACCACAATGTCATTGCCAGGTAACTGGCATTTTCTCCTGCAGTCAAGATGTCACTGCAATTTGTCTAATTTTCAAAAGAGCCAAATTTTACTCCCAGTGAATCAAACATTCTCAGTAATGTAGCTCCATAATGTGCATGAAAGATACAATGTCATGCACACAGCATATATAACAAGATAACTTGCTGGGAAAAGATAACTTTGTGCACACAAGATACTAGCTTGTACACACAAAATCCTTATCTTGGTTGAATAACATAATAACTTGAGACATCATATTATGCATTTTTAATAAATAACTGTATCATCTCTTCAAAACCTTTGGTGTGGAAACACACACCTTGCAGCTCTATTTTGTACACTGACATAGATGTTAACAATGTACAAAAAATGCATAAGCATCTGAGAATTTTCTGCCTACAATCTCTCTGTAAATGAATACGTTATCTGTGTTATACACCAGGAAATGCAACTTCTCCACCAGTCATCATGACCTCATCACAAATCAACATGACATCTCCACTAGTCAACCCAACCTCAACACCACTCAACATGACCTTATCACCAGTCAACGTGACCTCACCACCAGTCAACCCAACCTCGCCACCCCTAAACATGACCGCACCATCAGTCAACATGACCTCACCATCAGTCAATGTAACCTCAGCACCAGTCCATGCAACCTCACCAGTGGTCAACGCAACCTCAACACCAGCTATCCCACTATCACCTTCAGTCAATGGAACATCAACACCAGGTAATAGAACCTAGCAACCACTCAATACAAACTCACCACTAGCCAATGAATCCTCACCTCCAGGAAATACAGTCACTACAAGCACATTTAACATCACCTCCAGTCAACACAACCTCACCAAACGTCAATGAAACTTCACCACCTGTGAATGCAACCTCATCACCAGTCAATCTGACCTCATTACCAGTTAATGCAACTTCATCACCAGTCAATGCAACCTATGTACCAGTCCACATGATCACCCCACTGGACAATGCAACCTCACTACCAGTCCAGATGATTTCACCACTGATCCACAGTACCTCATCACATAGTCACCACAATGTCATTCTCTTGCAGTCAAGATGTAACTGCAGTTTCTCTAATTTTCTAAACAGCCACAACTTTACTCCCTTAATGTAGCTCTATAAGGTGAAATGGTAGATACTATTTTGTGCACATAGCATAGATAACAAGATAACTTGCTGGGAAAAGATAACTTTGTGCACACACGATACTAGATTGTACATACAAAATCCTTATCTTGTCTGAATAACATAACTTGAGTGTACAACATGCCATCTTGTACAAATTATTGTCTTGTTTGTAAGAAATCATAATATTTTTTATTGAATAATTGTATAATCTCTACAAAAGCTTGGGCATGGAAACACACACCTTGCAGCTCTATTTCATACAATGATATTGATGTTGATGAACATGTAAAAAATGCATAAGCATCTGAGAATTCTCTGCCTACAGTCTCTCTGAAAATAAATAAGTTATTTGTGTTATACATCAGGAAACACAACTTCTCCACCAGTCATGATGACCTCACCACCTGTCAACCCAAACTCACCACCAGTCAACATGACCTCATTACCAATTAACATGACATCTCCACCAGTCAACCCAACCTCACCACCACTCAAAGTGACTGCACCATCAGTCAACATGACCGCATCACCACTCAATGTGACTGCACCATCTGTCAACATGACCTCACCACCAGTCCACATGACCTCACCACCAGTTAATATAACCTCACCACCAGTCAATGCAACCTCACCACGTCTGGTCACCACAATGCCATTGCCAGGTAATGCAACCCCTCCCACAGTCTATCACTGTCACTTTCTTTCCCTCACAATCATGACAACTTAGGCCCTAGTCATTACAGTGTTATCATCTTCTTGGTAAAATGTCAGTTACAGTAAAAACAAAGCTAGAATATGTGTATCTCTATGCATCACAAGTACTGGGTGCAGTTTCTGTATTTCTGTATTTGCTATTACTATAACCTGACATGCTCCAACATCACCACCACCATCAATGAATATTTAATACATTTCTAGGTAATGCAAGCTCTCCTCCTGTAAATGGAACATCAGCACCACCAAGAATCACAACAATGGGCACCTCAGTAGCAACCACAACAGCTACTCCACCACCAGAACCAAAAATTAAGTTGGGATTCAAGTTGGAACAGAAATTTAAACCACAGCTTACAAACAAATCTTCACCAGAATTCAAAGAATTAGAAGACAAAGTAACCACAGCCGTAAGTTCATAAATATTCCATTGCATTGTTTCCCCTTGTTTCTTTTTGTGTGTGTGTGTGTGTTGTTCTGTTGTTGTCTGTTTCTTTTTTTTTTTGTATCTTTATACAATCTGATTCCAAATAAACCATGAAAAATGTTATTATGAATAATGAGAAGAAATTCAACCACTTTTCAAACAGTGATGAACTTTCATGAATAAACATTAAGTAGAAAGGGGAGTAAAAAGAAGATAGAATAATTGTGACATAACGTCAACTTTTTTGTCTTGTGTATTTTGACATTTCATAACTTTTTTTTCCTTTCAAATAAAAATGTGTTCACAGCTCAATGCAGTCTATTCAGAAAAATTTGGATCGAGCTTCAATCGAACTGTCGTCAAGAGCTTCAGGTATAAATCACTGCATTGATTTGTCTTTGATTATTAAAGCAAAGCCAAATATGACTACAGCATTCAAAAATGACTTAAACAATATTTCTGTTACAGTCAAGGCTCTGTGGTGGTAGATGCTGAGGTGATATTCAATAATGTAACCACGCTACCAAATGCCAGTTCTGCGGCTCAAACTTTGCAAGATGCTGTTTCCAGCTCAAATTTTTCCCTCAGTGTCAATGCAACATCTATTACTGCAGCAGGTAAGATGTCAAATTTTGTAAATGATTATTGCAAGCCTGTACTGAATATATGATGATGAGAATATGTTCAAAAACAACACAATCACTCATTTGTTATTTGTTATTTTCAGTTGTGTTAGTACCGACTCAAGCCCCAGCCACAGTTGCACCTTCAACACTGATGAGTGCAACTCCCACACCAGGTATTATTATGATACAACCAGCCCATGAAATGTTCACTCTGTTCTCTTAAACAGATCAAATGCTGTCACTTAGTCATTACTCAATACAAACACAATGTAATTATCACAGTTCAGTGTAACTTGCTGTCATGACAACAAAATTTCTAGTAACCATGTATCCTAGTATCTAAACACAACATCCAGTTAATCAGGGGGACTCACCAACTTTACCACCACTTGTATAATATGAAATACTCTGCCAAAAAGCAATCAGTGGTTATAGACACTAATCAGATGTGAAGTAAATGTGTTATTCTTATTAACTTGATTAAAACAATTCCATCACTAGTCAATGCAACCTCACCACCAGTCAACATGACCTCACCACCATTCAACGCAACCGGTCAGCTTTCTTCTACAGCTTCAGTACGGCCCCCACATCGGCAGCTTTCCCACCCCACATATTTGGCCTCCCCAGTCCACCAAGTCACCTCTAGGTAATCCAGTCTACCACACTCAGCTGATTTTACTCAGCATCACAACATATTATTTCTAATTTCAGGTAATATAATATTTGACAGTTGGTGTGAATAATACTTCAAATTTGGTACCAGCTTATATTTAATGTACTCCTAGGCAATGCAACCTCCCAACCAATAACTGGAACATCAGCACAACCAGTTATCACAACTGGTGCTCAGACAACAACAGATGCCCCATCTGCAGAATCAAAGATCATGTTGGGATTTAAGTTGGAGCAAACTTTTACAAAACAACTTGCAAACCAATCCTCTGAGGAGTTCAAAGCATTGGCAAACAAAGTGAAAAGGACAGTAAGTACAATGACATTTCTTATTATCCTTTTAATCATCCTATATAAAATGTGTAAAGATTATGAATTGGGGGGGGGGGGGGGGGGGGGGCGGTGGTACAGTGGTTAGCACTGTCGCCTCATAGCAAGAGTTCAGCCCCCAGTTTGAGCCCGGGGCTGTTCTGTGTGGAGTTTGCATATTCTCCCTGTGCCTGCGTGGGTTCTCTCCGGGTACTCAGGCATGCCCATAGGTGTGAATGCGAGTGTGATTGGTTGTTTGTCTGTATATGTTGGCCCTGCGATGGACTGGCAATCCGTACAGGGTGTACCCTGCCTCTCACCCGTTTAAAGCTGGGATAGGCTCCAGCCCCCCCGTGACCCTTCACAGATAAGCGGTATAGATAATGGATGGATTATTGTGAATTATTGAACAAAACTATCAGGAATTGTATAAGTATATACAGGAACTATATTTAATGTAATTATTTACCAGTTACTTTGCATATGTGCAGGACAGCCAAGTGAATGTTACATTATGGCATATCCAATGCAGAATTTAGTGGCTGTTGAAAGGTTCATCCATCACAGGAAACAACTTGAAATCATTTTAGGGGCAATGGCAAGATATTTTCACAAAGGAAGGAAGGTATTGTCAGAACATGAATGAGAACCACTCCTGCAGCACTTATGAAGTTGATACATTAATGAGAAGATGATAAATGAGAAAAAACATGGCTATGTACCAATAGTTTGGAAAATAAATGACTGTTTGAGTGTAGTGTGATAACTAAAATGTATACAGAGGGACAGGGGAAACATGGATTATGCAGTTTTGACCTAAAAAGAAGAATGAATAGCCAAAATGACACATTAGTGTTGTGATAGAAATTCTCTTCCAACTCTCATCCTGCTCTTTAACTGTGTTTCAATTTTATTTCCCCAGCTTGATGATGTCTATTCAAAACAATATGGAAGTCGTTTCCTTCGATCTAAGATAAACTCTTTCAGGTATGTGGCATCACACTTAATCTAACATCCAAGAAAGAAAATAATAAATGTTTCTATGGTACTGTATTAATTAAAATTCAGCCAGCAAATTAAAGTATAAGCTCTCCTTATCTAGACAACAAAGTTATCTGATTTTTCACTTGCTTAATTAATCATTTTAACATCATGTCTGCAATATATTTTTAATTTATCTTTAGATATAACAAATAACATACAATAATTATATTAACACTATTTTCTCTTACAGTGAAGGTTCCGTTGTGGTAAATGCTGAGCTAATATTCCAAAATGCCAGCTCAGTCCCAGAAAACAGTGCTGTGGCAAATGTACTGGCGGAGGCAGCGTCCAACAGTTCCAACTTCTCCATTCCACTGAATGTAACAAGCATTGTTGCAACAAGTAAGAGTTGTTTTATAAGTTTCGTTTTGTGAAACACAGTATGGAGAGCTGCATTTCTTTTACTTCTCCCTAAGCTCCTGCAATTGCTAAAACAATCTGAATTTCATTGTTACAGGAATAAGTACACCAACAGCCACACCTACATCTGTTCCTACTATGCCTATCACCTCAGCTGCTGTCAATGCTACAGCTGCTCCATCTGCTGCCCCTAATGTTACAACTGTCCTGACTACAGTTCCAACTGCTGCTCCCAATGTTACAGCCCCTCCAACTGCTGCTCCTAATGCAACAGCTGCCCCCACTGCTGTTCCCCTCCAACTGCTGCTCCCAATGCAACAGCTGCCCTACAGCTGCTTCCACAGCTGCACCAACTACGTCAACCACCACTGCATCAACAAATCCTCCTACATCCAGTGAGGGAACCCTGGGTCTTGCATTCAGTCTCAACCAAACATTTACATCAGATCTCTCAGACTCATCCTCAGCTGCATTTAAGTCTTTAGCTGCATCAGTGGTCAAAGAGGTAAGATGTTACTGTAGGCTATTATAACACCAAGCTTTTTACCACAAAAAACATTCTATTCTGAGCAAATTCAAGTTACTCTGTGAAAATGGTATTCTATGACTATCAGAAGATAAAGATATATTTTAAATATTACTGCAGAAATTAGTCAAGTTGCTAATGTAAGTTGATGTAGGTTAAAGATAGATTGAGTCCAGATCCCAGTATGGCTCCCTCTCCAATGTCTTCACAACTAAGCAAAATCCTTCCCCTCATGGGCAATCAAGAAATGTGTGAATTTGTGATAAAATGTTCATCAGTGCTTGTGGCCATTTGTTGTGTTTTTTTATTGCAAGTGACTGTAATTTTCTCTTTCAGGTAAACAAAGTAGGTCAAAAGGTGTATGGATCATCGTACAGTCGCTCCATTGTCAACAAGTTCACGTAAGACAAAATTTCAATCATTGTCTAATTTTTGCCAGATGTGTGCTGGTCACTTGCTTTTACCAAGTGTTACTTTCTGTCTTTGTCACTGTAGGAGTGGATCAGTGGATGTCGACATGACTCTTGTGTTCACTAATAAAAACTCAGTTCCTTCAGCAAGCAATGCAACTTCAGAATTCAGCAGTGAACTCACTAGCAGCTCTTCCTCCTTGAACATTGTATCAGGCAGTGTTAGTGCAAGTAAGTAATTGAAGACTTAGAAATCAAATTTTATCTGTGTTATTGGTCTAATCAAATTAAATTAAAAGAATGTTACAGTGTCATATTAACTGATAAATCATTTGTATTGGTGCAGCTTCCTCTTCTTCTGCTGCTTCCACCGCTGCACCTAATGTTACAGCCACCCCAACTGCAGCTCCAACTGCAGCTCCTAATGCTACAGCTGCTTCAACTGCAGCTCCAACTGCAGCTCCTAATGCTACAGCTGCTTCAACTGCAGCTCCAACTGCAGCTCCTACTGCTACAGCTGCCCCAACTGCAGCTCCAACTGTGGCTTCTACTGTGACATCCACTTCCACCACTACAACAACTACGACAGCTACAGAAACCACCACCACTGCATCAACAAATCCTCCTACATCCAGTGAGGGAACCCTGGGTCTTATATTCAGTCTCAACCAAACATTTACATCAGATCTCTCAGACTCATCCTCGGCTGCATTTAAGTCTTTAGCTGCATCAGTGGTCAAAGAGGTAAGATGCCTACACACAGTGTATTTCTAATAACAATACCTTCAACTGCAATTATATTTTTGCATTGATGTAGATTAACCATTCAGCCTGTTCCCCCAATTTTCATTTGGAAACCAAAACTTCAACTATTATTCTTGGAATTCCTGTTATTCCCTTTTTTCTTAATTTGACAAACATTTTTGGTAGTACACTCTGGAAACAATCTAATCTAATCTAAACAATTTATACAGTAACAGTTCCATTATATTAGAAGGCAATTCTTTTTCTCTTCTTACTGGCTGCAAAACTCAGACTGAGCCCAGATCCCAGTACTACTCACTCTCCAATGTCTTATACCTTAGCAACTCCCCTTCCTTTAAGGCTAATCAAGAAATTTGATTGCTCTTCTAGCTTTTCAATAAGTACCTATTGCCATCTGTTGTATTTGCATTACATGAAAGTAATGTTCTCTTTCAGTTAAACAAAGTGGGGAAAAGGCTGTATCCATTATCCTTCCTTCGCTCCATCGTTAACTCATTCACGTAAGACTTAATTTCAATCATTGGCTAATTTTTACTAATTTTTGCTTCACTAAACTTTAACTTTTTGTCTTTGTAATTGTAGGAGTGGATCAGTAGTCGTCAACTCAACTCTTGTGTTCAAAGATAGTAACTCAGTTCCCACTGCAAGCAATGCAACTTCACAATTCAGCACTGAACTTACGAGCAACTCTTCCTCCCTGAACATTATACCAGGCAGTGTTTCTGCACGTAAGTTATTGGTTTGATTCAAAAGTCAAACTTTATGGATTTATAGTTTACATTTGTTAATCTATTAAATAATTTAAAGCATGTTGATATGTCATATTTGTAATATTCTGGTAATTTTAAATATAAAAGTAAAACAAAGGCACAGGTTTGGGGTCTAGCTTTCTTTTGGGCCCTATTTTGACCTTGTGAAGTTACTCTTAATCCAGAGAATTTCACTACTTACTTCTAATACTTACTTCTCACTTCTAATATTTCAGAGTCAACATCTTCATCAAGCAGTGCTCCTCGGCCCACGATGGGCTCATGGGCAATCTTTTCACTAACACTGCTGGCTGTGGCACAGATTCTATAGCCAGTAACCAAGGCAGATGATCAATAGCTTTTACTGGGCTATCAAGTGTGGGAAAAAGCAAGACATAACATGTGTGCATTATGAAATTTACCAATACATTATGTGGTAAAAGGATATGTGCTGTGTGTCAAAGATTGAGAAAATGTTTCAGTATTTTCCACATTTGATGTTACAGTCAGACCAAAAATACCATAATTGACTTGGCATTTTTATTGCAGTTGCTTTTCATTGCATTTGTTTTATTAATGCTTCTTTATATGGTATTTTTCATTGTGGTATTGTTAATGTTTTAAAAATACAAGAGGATAATGTGCTAAATATTTATTTCAAAGTAAAAGTATTGTGCAATTCAGAAGGATACAGTTTACAGCCAGTGCTATTTTTCATTAATGTTAGAGCTTTTAGACATTTTAAACCATGAAGATGATCTTTACCTGACCATAACCATGTAACTTTGCATAGCTAATCATAATGACAATACAGCTGCCATGTTAGCATACTTTAGGAAAAACTTGTAGCATTGAACATTCAAACGTTGCCACTGAACATAATGTCAGGCTTTTCAGAATCACCCAGTATCAAGTGAATAGTATGGCATGTGTTTTACATGACTTGCTGAATGCTGGTCTAAAAATGCCCAAGTACTGGGTGCGCCTGTATAAGCATGTATCATATGTTAAGGCTGAGTCCTTACTATAGTGGCCTGGAATCAAATTCAGCCTGGGCCCTTTGCTGCATGTCATTCTCTCTGTCTCTTCCCTGTTTTTCTCCACTGTCACTATCAAATAAATTAGAAATGCCAGTAAAATAACTAAAGAAAAATTCCAGGTACTATCATATCATTTATAAAGACTTTACATTTACATTACATTTTTATTTTAATTGATTGATGGTTCATGTTGAATACTGGTTCTTCCTGTATGTCTGTGAAAACAGAAATACTAAAAATATGCATCTTTGTTGATCAAGTATTAAAATGTTACCTTTAAAATTGCTTTGTTCATTTAAAAAAACAAACATATGTTCCCTTTTATATTAATAAGTCAAAAGCATTAGATATTTAAACATTTAGAATTAATGGTGTGATGGATATGTTTCATATCAGTTTGTGATTGGAACTGAATAATTTTTAAAGTTATGTCTCTAAGTGTCAGCCACAAGGTTTATGATCTCATATGTCTCTCTTCACCACCTTAAATCTTAAACAGCAAGGTGACAGCATTGAACGTGTGCTTTTGATTATAGTCTCACATAAGAACCCATTATAATGATGGTACCTTGCTGCTGCTTGGCCTGTGACTGCATTATCGTAATCTCTAGAATGGTGACCACATCCTGCATTTGAGATACAGAGAACAATAATAAGTTTAATACTGTCAAAGCAAGCAAGCTCATAGAGATGGTTTAATTATTTCTTTAATGGCTAATTGTGTGAGGTTTGGGGTTTGAGGAATCATTTATCTAAGCAAAAGACTGTGACTGTTTGTGCATATAGAATATTGTATACATGATATTGCTGATGATGAACGTACAATCCAGTTATTTCTATTAGCAGTGACTTGCCATTTTCTCATGCTGTACATGCAGTAGGAATGGCACACCAGAAGAGGGCTGCATTGCCCTGAAAATGATTCAGACTTGTGTGTGTGTGAATTGCTTTCATAGTCAAGGTCACACAGCCCTAACATTACCCCCAGCTATGACCATGACTTTCCATGAAATGGAAAAAACAAGAATCGATGGGAAAAACAAGAACAATAGAATGAAGAATAATTTATCTGAATTTATTCGCCTTTGAGGAGCCAAGTCTGTATGGACTTTTTGTAATCCACCATATAAAAACCTAAGAGTAAGAAATTAAATCTGAAATTACTGTTATGCAGATGTGTTTTCACGTTATTTCTCATTTTACTTCTTGCTGTCTTAGCAGATATTTTATACCTAAAGATATACTGAATCCGTACACCACAATGGCCATAATAATAACGGTAGCTTATTGATCAAAGGTAATTGGAATTACAGGAAGAAAATGTGTAAAACCAGAAGAAGCCTGTTCCTTCAATGAAAATAAAAATACATCTACAGCACTTGTGCATTGTGAGGTTTAAGAAGTGTGAAGGAAACTGGCTGATCAAACATATCAAGAATGACAACTAAGTAGCGTCTTTATTAACATTAAATTGGATCAACCATTATAACCAACCAGATGTCATTAAATGGCTTTTATGGTCAGTTATGGAAACCAGTATACGTTATGTAAGTTATGTTTATGAACCCATTTAAATATAGTATGCCGTGAATCCTAATGTCGGTGCGGACTTACATAGATTAGTTAACATTTTCACCAATCTTTAGTATTAGCGACAAAGGAAGCAATGATGTTACTGTGCCGGTGGGAGGCAGCAATACACTAAACTGTGCCTAGTCTGCCAAAGAAGAAGAAGTAAAAGAAAAAGAAGAAATGGCTAGGGTCTGAGCATGCGCAGTAGCGAACGCTCCTGTGTGCGCTCCATGTGCTGAGGCGCTGAATCAGTGTGGAAAGGGGAGACCGCTCGGATTTGGACCATTTCATAAACTCTGGTGTTATCTTCTGAATAATAGTTTGTGAATTTATGTTTCATACTGTTCCCGTTGTTGGCAAGCGTTAGCTAACGTTTACTAAATGTTTACTACACATTAGCTGGCTTAGCTAACAGGCACTGAGCAATATTCTACTGGCAGAAGTTGTTGAGGCATGTTTTGGTGGAAAAGACTAGCTTTGAATTCCCACCATCATCTCTGGATCGCCTGATATGACAATTGACATGACAATTTTAACTGCTCCAAATCGAAAGCACAAAGTCCCAAATTTGAAATGCAGAGGCAACTTTTTTATCCCCAACTAGACCCGAACGTGTTTCGGTTGAAGGTTGGAAATTTATAATGGAAATTTCGAGTTACAAACAAGTGAACATGTCACTGCAGCAATTGTAAGTTCACTTGTCACTGAAGCTAGGGCATAGGTTGCGTTATTCATGTGATGGTTACATAGCTACATATTTTTTTCTTTCACACACAGCATGAGTGAACACAACAGTTAGGGTGTTTACTTTTAGTTGGGTCTCTGTTGCCTTTCTTTGTTTAATGACTCTAATGCCGCTGCAACAGAGTCTTTTCAACATGCTAACTCACGATCATAGTCAAATTTATATAGACTCGAGAAGCCATCAGCTACATGCAGCCTTACTTCAACTCCAGTGGTAAAGTCTGCAAAGCTGCAGTTGTTCATTGCTTTTTGTATTTGCTTGCCCCCCGTACCCCGTAAGTACTTGATGGATGTGCAGTATTTACATTATTAAACAGGGAGTATGCAAGGTATGGGGTGATTTTTCAGGTATTAGTATGTATTTAGGTATAAGAGGTGGGTGGGAATAATGAATGGCTGATGGCCTGACTGTGCCATGGGTGAGAGCTGTCTCTTAATCCTTGTATCTCCCTTAAAAAAAAGTTACACCAATGTCCTTGGAGAACAAAAATGTCTACATCAAAAAACTGCCATAAAGATACTGGAAATGAAAAAAAAAACCCACAAAAAAATCAATTAATTTACATATACTAAATGTTAAAGGGAATGGATTATCCCTGTCTGGAATATGGCAATATCTAGCCACTTGATTGATTTTGATGGCATAGCTTAATGATTAGCACTATGTCGGCGGGTGCTTGACTCTCTGTAGGTTGTCTTGCTATTGTAATAATCAACTTGCAAAACATCTCAAGTAATCCAGTTCATTTATTGTCAGAAATTAGAAAAAGGATTAATCCTTCACATTCATTTTTTAAAATTTGATGAACTGCGATGGATTGGCTCAAGAAATACACATCATGTAAGATACATGCTGTATATTTCGTACAAACTACAATAAATGTATGTTGCTACCTGTATTGTTCTTAGTATTTTACAGTAGCTCTGGGAATCTGTAGTGCTCTGTCAAAGGACTTACTGTCCCAATAATGTGACTTTCATTAGATAATATAAATCTAACTTTCTCTCTCTTTTTTTCTTTTTCTGTTCTTTCTCGCTCTCCCTCTTGCCTCAGCTGAGTGTCACCACTGTCTCCACTTCCTGTAACCATTATTTCAAATTAAAACCCCTCTGCTAAGTTGTGTAATTGTGCCTTTGTGACATTGCAGCAGTGGCAATAATTTTCCAGGGACCAGCCACTGGCACAAAATGTTTATAGCAGAAACACTGCAGACATAAAGTTAATGTTGTGGTCCTTGCTCAGTTATGAAATCCTACCATGCCGAGGAGTGTCTCTCTTGCCGGGCTGTTGACAGCATGGTCAGCTGGTTTTAACTCACCAACATCAGTAGTTTCCACTATAGCTGTGTGCATCCCGTGATGGGTATGCAGTTCTTGGCAGACAGGTAGAACTTACTTGACACCATGGCTGAGAGTTTCCAAGGCCAACAGAAACAAGTCATGCTGCCCTGCCTTGAGCTGTCTGCTGTTGCTCTGCCCTTCATTTCCATCATGTCTCTGTTTCTGTCACAGTTAGTTTTGTGGTTTGATCATTTTATGACAAGGCTGTAAGGTATACAGCCTGCTACACTGTTGCTCCTGAACTACTGTGTGTGAACTGTGAGGCAGCTAAAAGAAAAAGGCGACGCGCCATTGACGGACATTTCTGTGAGTCGAATCAGGGTCTTTTAGCATTAGACTTTGCTTATTTATGATAAGTCAAGATTTTTTAAAAAGTATTAACAAGGTCTGAGCTTTAAATGTACATGCATTTTGGGTGCCTGGTAGTTCACGTGGTAGAGGTGTATCACATACCAAGTCTGAGTCCTCACCACAGTGGCCAGGGCTTGATTTGGAGGGAGTCCCTTGCTGCATGTCATCGCCTCTCTCTTCCCCCTGCGTTTCTTGTCTCTTTACTGTCAGTATCGAATAAAGCAAACATGCCCCCAAAAATTTGTATCATTTTTTAAAGATGCATATGGAGATGATGAAAGGTGTATTTTCCTTGTTTGACGTGACAACGAAGCAGCAATACATTGAATTAACTCCGTTTACAGTCCATGTCACAGGGTTTCACTGCTGAGCTTAACAGTGCTAAAACTGGTTGCCATGCAGTTGTTTTGTATTCTGCACAAGAAGAAGAATATCTCTCTCCCTTGGATACACTACATAGTATAAGCCAGGAAATTGAAAGTGAGGAAGACTTCAGTACTTCTGTGGTGTACAGAATGTTCCATGTATGGTTTTTTACTTTCTTGGAATGTCTGAAATTTATTTATGTTCACTCCAGTCTTTGGGTTCATGTTTAGGTTAATAGCCTGAACATAAGTCTGTGAACATAAATCTGTGAACATAAACCACACTTCATTTCTTTGAGGTTCTTTATTGGAGATCTACAAACTGATAAAAAAATATATATTTTAGGCCTATTGATGTTCATAAAACTGCTAAAAGCAGGTATGAGTGAAGTGAAAACCTAATGGGTAAGTCTCGAGGACACTGTAGGTAGGACTGATGACACAGTGGCCCTGTTCAGACCTGGCACTAACATGCGTCTTTGGTGATCTGATCACAAGTGGACAGCTCAAATCCTCAAATCACTCAGACCCCTCTCTTAGGTGGTCTGGGCCACATCGAAGGGCCATCTCCTCAAATCACGTATCAACGTTTTTTTGTTTGTTTGTTTGTTTTCCTTTTAACTTGACTCGCTCAGCAGCTCCTGCCTTGCGCTCTCTCTCTCATGCGCACACTGACAACAGACTTATATCTCTCACTCATATTTTTTGTTTCACATGATGTTTGTGTTTATTTGCAAATTATGTAGGGAACATTTTGAGACTTCAGATTTTGCATGTTTTGTTCATTACAAACATTCTTGTGTTGTTAAAAGCAAGTAATTTGGACAGCTTTATGTTTCTCTTAAGATTTATATTTTGTTGCAAATTATTAGTATATAAACATAAATTCTAGGCGAAAGTGTGGCAAATTCATACAAAGTCCAGAACAAGGAATTATATAAGTACCGTTAGTTGTCACACTGCGGTGAGGTTTGTCTTGTCTTGGGATTTTGGTCCTGTCATTTCCTGTTTTATTTTGAAGGATTTACTCTCCTCTCGTTTCAGAGCACTTGCCCTTCCTCATGTGTCACCCACCAATGGTAATCCTGATTATCACATTGGCTCTCACCTCTTCCCATTCTCTAATGCTACTAAATAGTCTGTGTCTCCTTTATGCAGCCTTGAGTGTCTTTGTCCAGTTCACAGACTTACCTCAGCCTTGAATCCACAGCCACAGTGTTGCCTCAGTAAGCCATTGTTCCTCTGTAGAGTGATTTTTTATTTTATGAATTTTGATATCTAGTTTCTTGCCTTGTGTCCAAGTACTTTCACAGTTATTTGATTTCCTCCTTTTGGAAGCGATTTTGTTTACTCGTTTATGTTCATAGCTTTTCTGGGTCCTCGTTTTTTTTAGGAGAGAGTTTTATTTAGAGCTTTCTGGTTTCCTCCTGTGGGCGTTTTTTGTAAATCCTTTCATAGCCTTTTGTTTGCCTCCTTTGAAGTGACTTTTTTGTTTTTGTATTATCTTATCCGCCCTAGGATTTTATAGCCTCTGTTTCTTTGTCACTCAGTGAGAGAACTTTTTGTTATTAATAAAGTCTGTTTTTACTTACGTCATCTCTGCGTCTGAGTCCTGCCTTTAGTCTCGGCCTGACGTGCCTCTGGCCAGTATGGACTCATGAGACTAACCAGCTGACAGCCCGGCGCTGCAGCGCGAAATCGCCTCTCCAGCAGGAGGTTTCAGGCGGTGGCCTGTAGCTAGGCCAGCTGTGGATTTCCAAGTCAGGACTTGATCAAACCTGCAACAGACTACAGCCATCCACAGCACCTGTGCCTCCAGATGCCGCCAGCGGCTGCAGTTCGGGCCGTTCCTTGCAGGCAGGAATTAAATTGGCGCCCCAGAACATTCTGAGACCAAGGGCGGCCTACAAAGCCTTCCTGATTGACTGCTCTGTACATTTTAGACATTCCCCCATGCTTTACCGGAACCGTTAAGATAGCCTTTGCGGGTCTCCCATCTGGCAGGCAGAGCTAGGCAGGCCATGGCAGGAGTGGGCTCGAGTCCCCCACTTTGCAGTTCCCTCAGACTTTAAAGGCAGCACTATGAGAACTTTTGACCCTGTGTCCACAGATGGGGAAAAAGGCTAGGGAGCTGGCTGACACAGGGCTGATCGCGCCGGTTTGTGATATACCATCCACTTCCGCACCCTGGCGGAAGTGGTGATTTAACTTTATATGGCGCGTGTTTCCTGAAGGGTCCTGGCCGGCTTCCATACAGGAGCACTGGTTTCCTTGGACCTACCTCCGGACCTGGACTCCCTCAGCACCGCCCTCCGGGACTGACAGCGGATCCATGAACTCAAGCAGCAGGGAAGCAGGCCATCATCAAGGAGAACACCCGCACCTGCACCTGACTGGCTGGGTCCGTCACTCCCTCTGGGCAACGTCCTCCTTTCCCCACAGCTGGGAGGAGGGCCCAGCCACAGCTCGGCAGAGGCACGGCTGGCGTAAGAGGAGGCGGCGGCGAAGGCAGCAAGGCAGTGCTTTACTGCGAGTCAGACCACCTGTTGTCACTGCATCCTGCTAAAAGGCCCAAGGTGGTGAGTCAACTCACAGTTCTAACATAACCGCGTACTCGCGCCCATCAGGTAAAGCATCATGACATCTGCATTTCACTTGGGGAATTGCTGTGATTCAGGGCTGATGAAAGTCTCATGGACTGGGATCTTTCTTGCCCAAAAGCTCAGTTGAAAACTGAACAATTATCCAAGCCATTGAAAGGCCCAAGCGCGCCCTGGGCCGGGACCGCCAATATTACAATGTGACTCACAAGACTAGACAGTCAAAAGGATTGTTGTAGATGATCACCATGAACTCATGCATTTTCATTTGTTTACGTTCCCACCAGCACTCACTCATTCTAGGCTTCCGTGGTTAAAAGAACACTTCCCACAACTGGGAACAGGAAATCTTGGGATGGGGAAGGACTGTGCGACCACTGCTGAGTTCAACTCGTTTCAGGAGAAAATATGACAGCTTCTTAACCTTCTCTCTCAATGTTACCACAGACCCTGGACCTCTGACCTGAGATCAAATGCCCTCCTGCTACCACCATCTCCGGGAGGTTTTTAGTAAGACCAAGGCCATGTCACTCCTTCTCACGAACCCGTCGACTCGCCATAGACTTGATCCTGGTTCCACCATCCCCAAGGTGTTTGCTCCATCTCTGGTCAGGAAAGCTGACCCATGACAGAGTACATAGAGACCTCACTGGTGAGCTTATTAGCCTCCTCTCCATCACAGCTACCCGGGGCCGGGTTTTTCTTTGTGGCTAAGAGGCGGGTCTCTAAGGCCCTGTCGATTACAGCCTCTTAGCGATATTACCATTAGAAACAGTATCCATTACCTCTCATGTCATCTGTCTTTGATCGGCTCCAGCGGAGCAAGATTTTCATAGGCTGGTCTCTGAAGCGCTTACCACCTAGTCAGAGGTCAGGGATGAGTGGAAGACAGGATTCAACACACTAGTGGTCACTGCCAGATATTTAATTCATGCCATTCGGACTCTGTACTCACTGTCTTTCTGAGCCATGGTCAATGACATCCTGAGAGACTTCTAAGACCATTTTGTGGCCGTCGCAGATGACGTTCCATATACCGCCTGGCCCTAGAAACCCCACAAAACCACGTAGCCACTGTCCTAGAGCGACTAGAACACAAACTCTATGTTAAAGCAGAAAAGGCGGTTTCAGCGCCAGCACCATCTCCTTCCTGGGCTTCATAGTAGCCCTGGGAAGATACAGATGGATCGGCTAAGTCAACATCAGCCCCGCACAATGTGCGCAAGAAGGTTCAGCAGTTCCTCGGTTGCTAACTTTTACAGGCGGTTTTCAGAAACTTTAACAATATGGCCGCCAGCCTCTAACCTCCTCAGTGCCGTTCCTGGTCCCCAGAAGCAGAGCCCGCCTTCCAAGACCTCAAGACCCGCTTCACCACCCAGGCGCCCGATCCTCACTGTGCCAGACCACCAGCGGCAGTTAAACGGTTGAAGTGGATCACCTCAACCCAGCAGAGGATCGGTCCTCTCAGCTGATCGGAGCAGGATGGAAGATACATCCTGTGCCTTCCTGGCTGTCCCGGGCAAGCGGAACTATGATGTCGTGTCGAGAGCTGCTAGCGGTCCAAGGTGGCCCTGGAGGAATGGGCACTGGTTGGAGGGCTGAACACCCATTGTCGTCTGGACTGATCACAGAACCTAGGTATATCGTAAAGCCAAGAGACTAAATTCTAGTCAGGCCAAAATTTGACTATTCTTTAATCGTTTTGCCTTTACTCTTTTCTTTACAGGCGGGGTCGAGCGTCAAACCAGGCGCCTGTCCGACTCGACCCTGAGCCTGTTGCCCGGGGGCAGGCCTATCCTTCCACTGGCCTGTAGTACGTTGGGCGGTTACTTGGCAGATGAAAAATGAGGTTAAACAAGCGAATGGTGAGGCTCCTCCACCTAGTGATGGGTGCCTGAGTCGATTGTTTGTCCCTGTTCAGTCTCGCCCACAGGTGATTACTGTTACATCGCTGCTCTCCTGTCATCCGGGTTAAGCGGACTATGCCGCCATCTCCCGGAGGTTCTAGTGGCCATCATGGAACGCCAGGTCAGTCACGTCGAGCATGTTCGGTCGCCAGGAATGAGCGTCCTCCAAGTCGCAGCGTGGGACTACTGCGGCACTTTTAATCCCTCGACCGTCGGCGACATATCCATGGACTTTGTCACAGGGCTTGGTCTCCCAAATCATACCACCGTCCTCACTGTGGTGGACAGGTTTTTCTAAGATGGTCAGATTCATGGCTTGCCTAAACTGCCTTCCAGCCAAAGGAAAGCGGCTGAAATTATGATTATCATGTCTTCAATTGCGGTTTTTCCCAAGGACATCGTCTCCGACCGGGGCTGATTCGTGTGTGCTGGAGGAATTCTGTCGGCTCATGGAGCTAAAGGTAGCCTGACTTCAGGTTACCACCCAGTGCGGCCAGACCCGAGCGCCTCAGTAACGACGACCGGCCTTGATGTCCTAGTGTCCCAGAACCCCTCAACATGGGTGAACACCTGGTCTGGGTTGAGTATACTACAACTCTTTGCCCACCTCAGCCACAGTTTCTCACCCTTCAAGTGTGCTTTTACGGCTACAGGCCCCCTGTTTTCACTGACCGAACCCGAAGTGTCAATTGCCCTCCATCACTCAAATCCGCGGTGCAGCATCTGGTCAGCCGCCCGACAGGATTCATCATGTAGGAGATCGGGTCAGGCGGCAGACCACAGAACAACCCACCCACCATGGGTCAGAGTGGCTCTCGGCCAGAACCTCCCACCTCAGAGTCCTTCCAGGCTGGCACACTTGGTGGTCAAGTTCATCACCAGATCATCGGTCCTGCTTCAGTAGCCTTCTTCCCGATCCTCCGCGTCCACCACTTTCATGTAAGTCAGGTAAAAGCCAGTCAAGGTGACCCCATGGTCCCGACCCCCGCCCCCTCCTCCTCAGGGTGGTGGCGGGCCGATCACAAGTCAAGAAGCTGCTGGCAATCTGTGGCGGGGCAGGAGCAAACAATACTTGGTGGACTGGGAGGTTATGGACGGAGGAGAACAGTGATTCCTCACGATTCATCTTGGACCACAGTCTCATTAGAACTTAGAGCCGTCATCTCAAGACTAGTCTGGACCGTCTGGTGCTTGATCCTAGAGAGGTTCTGTCACACTGCGGTGAGTTTGTCTTGTCTTGGGATTTTGGTCTTGTCATTTCCTGTTTTATTTTGGTTACTCTCCTCTCGTTCAGGCACTTGCCCTCATGTGTCACCTGTGTGTCCTGTGCTCCATTGTCTCCACCTGTTTCCCATTACCTCTCATTGTTGATAGTCTGTGTCTCCTTTGTCTTGTGCCAGAGTGTCTGTCCGTTCACCAGACTTACCTCCAGCCCTTGAATCCCACAGCCACAGTGTTGCCTCCAGTAAGCCATTGTTCCTCTGTAAGGCTGATTTTTTGTTTATGTTTGATATCTTAGTTTCTTGCCTTAGCCTTAGAGTACTTTCTTAGTTGTTTGATTTCCTCCTTTTGGAGGCGATTTTGTTTTACTTTCGTTTATGTTCATGGCTTTTCTTGGGTCCCTCCGTTTTTTAGGAGAGAGTTTTGTTTAGAGCTTTTCTGGTTTCCTCCTATTGGGCGTTTTTGTTAAATCCTTTCATAGCCTTTTTGTTTCACACTCCTTTAGAGTGACTTTTTGTTTTGTTATCTTATCCGCCCTAGGAAAGTTTATAGCCTCTGTTTCTTGTCACTCAAGTGAGAGAACTTTTGTTGTTAATAAAGTCTGTTTTATTTACGTCATCTCTGCGTCTGAGTCCTGCCTTTAGTCTCGGCCTGACATTAGTCAGTATTACAGTGTTGATAATTAAATGTTTAATCATATGTGATAGGTCACTATTTGCACTCTAGTAGCTGCAACAAAGCACGGGAATCAACCTGTGCTCACTCCACTTTGAGAAACAAAAGAACAGATGTGCAGCCAGTCTACCCTCTCTGTAAAGCACACTTGCATTACACATATGAATGTCTGATCTGAAAAAAAAACACTAGTTATTGAGCCAATGTGCCTTTTATTGCACCCTTCATTAAAATCCCCCATGTTTAATTAGAACACATCCGCCACACTTGAGCTACGTCTGTCACTGGCAGAGGCCCAAGGTATTCAAGCTCGGCAGCACTGGCTGTGCTCTGCTGCACACTGAAACACATGAAAGGGATGATGAGCTCTGTTTCAGGGGCATATAGAGTAGAGAGTGAAGCTGCACCAATACAAAGCTCATTTAAAATGTGAAGTCAGTTAGTATTTATGCTATACGTATCTATGCTCACCTCATACAGATGTGGACAAATTTGTTGGTACCCTTATAACTTTTTGAAACAATGCTTCATTCCTGAAAAGTGATTAAATCAAAAGCAATAGTCTCATATATTCCTGCCTGCCTACAGTATGTGACAGAGAAAACTGATAAAATTGTGTAAAGATATTATTTATTGTTTATTTTACCAAAATATGCTAAAACTAGCCTGGACAGATTTGTTGGTACCCCTAAAAAAGATTATAAATCATTGCATTCTAATCATCAAAAATTGTTTAAACTTAATTAGTGTCACATGTGTCTTTCTTTTTATCAGCCAATTAGCCTATTTAAAGAGAGAAAGCGTGCCACTGTGTAGTTTGGTATCATTGTGTGCACCACACTGACCATGGACCAGAGAAATCAAAGGAGAGAGTTGTCTAAGGAGCCCAGAAAGAAAATTGCAGATAACCATCTTAAAGGTAAAGGCTATAAGACCATCGCCAAGCAGCTTGATGTTTGTGACTACAGTTGCAAAAATTATTTAAAAAATATAAGGTCCGTGGGACTGTAGCCAACCTCCTAGGATGTGTCTGCAAGAAGAAATGCAAACCCAGGTTGATCAGAAGGATAGTGCGGATGGTAGACAAAAAGAGAATGAAAACATCCAAAGCCATTCAAGCTTAAGTCCAAGGTCACTGTACATCACTATCTGATCACACCATCTGTCACCTTTTAGACAGCAATTCCAATCCTTGGAAGAAGACCCAGGAGAAGTCCATTATTGAAAAAATAACATAAAAAATCCAGACTGGAATTTGCTAAAATGCATGTTGACAAGCTAAAAAGTTTCTGAGAGAATGTCCTTTGGACTGATGAAACAAAACTGGAGCTTTTTGGCAAGTCACATCAGCTTTATGTTTACAGATGGAAAATTAAGCTTTAAAAGAAAAGAACACCATAGTTAATGTGAAACATGGAGGGGTCTCACTCATGTTTTGGGGCTGCTTTGCTGTGTCTGACACAGGAAGCCTTGAATCTGTGCAGGGCACAATGAAGGCTCAAGACTATCAAGGCATCCTGGAGAGGAGCATACTGCCCAGTGTCAGAAAGCACAGCCTCAGTCACAGGTCATGGGTCCCAAAACACAGTGCTAAAAGCACTGAAGAATGGCTGGGGGAAAATGGGCTTTTCTTAAATGGCCCTCTATGAGCCCTGATCTTAATCCTGTCGAACATCTATGGAAAGATCTGGAAAATGCAGTGTGCAGAAGGCACCCTTCAAACCTGAGACAGCTAGAGCAGTTTGTTCAGGAAGAATGAGCCAAAATACCTGTTTTCAGATGCAAAAATCTAATTGTAAACCGTGATTGCTTGTTGGTGGTGATTGCTGCTAAAGGTTGTGCAACAAAATATTAAGTTAAGGGTACCATCTTTTTTGTCCATGCCATTTTCTTTTGGTTTGTTATATACAATATTCAATTGAATCAGAAATCAAAAGCAATGTCTGATTTGTGTTAAGCATGGAATAAACAATGATTGGTACCAGTAATTTTTGTCAGTTTAAAATTATTTCAGAGATAGTTGTTTTCTTTTTCTTGGAAGGGTACCAACAAATTTGTCCACATCTGTATGTACTTATAACAGAAATTGTTGTGTTATTGTCAAACATTTTGTCATTGTTTCATTATTTCTTTTTCCAATTTCTTAATTTTACAATGCTAAATATTTAGCCAAAACAACAGTATACGGCAGGATGTTAGCGTATTTTGCTTGTAATTCCTTGGTCTGGGATAATTATTACTATTATTACTTTGTTTTCTTTTTTAAACATAGTTTTTTAGACAACAATTACAGCAGTCAAAGATTTCTTTGAGCCAGTCCTCACCATGAGTAATTTGTAACCTTTTGAGCTAGACTGATTGCAAACTACCAATGCCTCGTGAAGTTATCACAATTCATACTGAAGGGGATAAAAATGTCTAAATCAAATATCATTGCAATCCATCCAACATTTCTTGAGACATTTTACTAAAAAACAAATATGTCAATCTGCAGGGAGAGCCAGAGGATCACAAATGTCAGTAGGATTGATCTTCTGTGGACTGTGAGTATCTGCGCAAAAATATCATGGCAATAGAATAAAAAGCATTTATTTTTCTGCAAGAAAATGAGTTGTTTTGTACTGTGTAGAACATAATGTAGTCTGTAGTCATAATGACAATTGTAGGTCCTCATTTTGGTTTGGTGTCAAATCTAATTTTATCCAACATGATTTTTCTTGCACTACTATATTAATATTGACAATTCAAAGTCATTTCAACATACTGTACCACACTGAGAATGGTGGTGTCATCAAAACGTTACAGAATGTAATCTTTCTGGTTGTTCTTTCTAGAGTTGGCAGGGGGTTGGCAGCAGTTTTTTTTTTACTGTGATTATTGTTGTATGCGTTCTCCACAGCCCCCTTCCCACCTCTCCCATCCCTCTCGTCTCTGTGTAAAACCAAGGTTGACAAACCTGCAGTATGATACAGGCACGAGGACAGACGATCATCTCTTCTTTACAGGTGAGTGACATTGTTTACACGTTTTTGTGGTACTGCCTGTTGTCAAGCAGTACAATTAATAAACCTGATTTAAAACTGGATTCAAAAGATCTTGTTTGAAATGCTCACATCTTTAAATAAGTTACTTTGAATCATAGTAACTGAGTACAGTAACTTATTTTGGTAATATCAGATGGGAAGATGCAGACAAATGACAAAACTAATATCTGTTGTTTATTTTGAACAAAATCTACCATGGTATTATAATCAGGCATCAAATATGACAAACGAGCAGAATTTTGTATACAATAAATAGTCCATCCATTTGTTGGCTTGACAAGACGACAGTATGCAAAGATTTTGCTCGGATATTGCACTAATTATTGTCAACAGGCGGTGTAAATCATGAAATTGACTTTACAAAGATGATTTTGTGGGTAATGGCAGAGAAGATGTACTGTAAAAAACAACAGACTCTATTAAATAGTTTATTATTATAGACTCTGTTATGTTTCTTTTTTAACGGAAAGAGAAAGATTAGAGGGATGAAAGGGAGCAGTCACGGGGGGGGGGGGACTGCCCTTGCCATTTGTGCTCAGTGCCAAAGTGTCCTCTGAGGCACTTTCACCTGCTCTCACTGAACAAATGATTAATATGTCAACAGCTGTTTTTGGTTGGAAGAAGCTAAAATACACATAATTAAAATGTTTTAAAGGGGATGGAAATAATAGGATTTATATATAGTAAGTTTAAATGAAAACATTTATTTATTTTACTTCTTCATTGATAGTGATAACCTAGGTGATGTGTGTTGGTTTATCTCAACAAGTCTTCAAGCCAAAACAAAAATCAACATTTTCACTCAGCATCACTTTGCCATCACTCACAGTCCCTGTGGTGTTCATTAAAATCTGTTCCAAGTCAGCTGGAACATCTGCTCCCTGTTCACACCACTGGCACTGGAAATTTAATATTATTCTGTTCATTGCTGTCAAATGTGTTTTGCTGTGTGACATACTGTAATGTGCAATGCCTGGATACAGATGGCTAAAATTTGATAAATAAGTAGTTGTTCCCAGAGGAAAACACACTTCTGAAATTAAATGAATTACTAATGTTCCAATGTATTTTGTGATAAATGTTATATGCAGGGTGTAAATATCTCCATAAGAAAATGTGATTGTGGTTACACACCAAAAGACCTAATGACAGCTGATGTTCATTTGTAGAATGCCCTGTCTTAAGGTATTATCTGACACTTAAAAGTATTTTTTTCCCCCTTGGTCTAGAAAACACATCTTACATCATTCTCCTCGTAATCTGTGTTGATGAAAAGAACATCTGGTTTTGCTCACTACACCAAGCAAAGAGATGGCTTTTTAGATAAAGCAGCTACACCAGAGCAAGGGCTTTTCAACTCCATACTCTTTTGTGATCCGTATGTCAAACTGAAGCTTGCAGCTTAAAAATTAACTAATGACAAGTTACCATGGAGCAGCAATTGGGTCTGAAACAAACAAAATTGTGGGTGGTTTGTCCACCTTTTCACTGTTAATGTAGCATGAAGGAGTCCAAGCAAACGGCTTTGAAATGCCTCACTTACTGCAATGGCAAAACAAAACAGTCAGTGCTTACAACTTGATCTGTGTGTTTTGACAGGTTTGATTAGACCATGGATAACAGCAGCTTGGAATTGCTTGGAGATGCTAACACATCTCTTCAGATTGAACTTCAGTCCTGCACTACATTGAGGAACCAGGTCTCTCGTGTTTTCCTGTATTCCTTCCTCTCTGTTGGCATCGTCTGCACAGTTGTGGGAAATTTCCTGGTGGTCTTGTCCATTGCCTACTTCAAGCAGTTGCAGTCACCCACAAACTCCTTCGTCATGTCCTTGGCAGTGGCTGACTGTCTTGTTGGTCTGGTAGTGATGCCTTATAGTATGATTCGGACTGTGGAGGGATGCTGGTACTTTGGTGCCCTTTTTTGTCAACTTCACTCAAGCCTTGATGTTATGCTGTGCACTGCCTCCATATTCCATCTCAGCTGCATTGCCTTCGACCGCTACTATGCTGTCTGCAACCCGCTAGTCTACTCTTTAAAGATGTCGCGCAATCGAGTAGCTCTCCTCATTGTTATATGTTGGGCTGTTCCCATGTTCATTTCCTTCGGCCCCATAATGCTAGATCTTCATATTGCTGGTGTGGATATCTTGCTCCCTAAAGATGTGTGCCTGTTCTTGGTCAGTCGCATCTATGCTATCATGGCTTCCTTGGTAGCTTTTTACTTGCCGATGGCTATCATGCTAGTAGCCTACTGGAAGATCTTCAAAGCTGCCAAGCGGCAAGCCAGACAGATCAGCGCCATGGAAAGCCAGATGGCTGCTGGAGTAGGCAAAGATTCAAGCAAAAAACAAAGACACCGAAATACAATGAAGAGGGAGAAAAAGGCAGCAAAAACTTTGGGTATCATTATGGGAGTTTTCCTAATCTTCTGGATGCCCTTCTTTACAGTCAACGTTGTGGACCCATTCATTGAATATAGCACAGAAGTGGTTGTCTGGGATATATTTTTGTGGCTAGGATATATCAACTCATCTCTAAATCCCTTCCTGTATGGTTTTTTCAATCGTTCCTTCCGCAGGGCATTCCTCATGTTCATGGGCTGCAGGGTATGCCTACCTGGATCCTCCCCTGGGATGGAGCTATCTCACACTAGGAAAGATGCAAATGAACGTGCCGATCAACCATAAAATACAGATAAATGTATAAATACAGATCTGCATATTTTGTGTAGATGAAGATAGTGAGTAGTAAGGGCTATTTATTTTTGGTAATAAATGGCACTATTCACAGAGTGCTCCAACCACTGTTTTTTAACATCTGGGTAAAAAGTTTGAATTTGAAAAAATTATTATTATTGGTGTTAGGATTGGTGTTAGATTAGATTAGTAGGACGGGAGCTGCCATCAGCCATGACTTCAACCATGATGTATGATATCACCTCTTCTTCCATGTAAAAGTGATGCTCTGTGGCATAAAAAGGGTCTGGCTAGGCCCTGCCACAAAAGCCAGTATTAGCATTTTCAAGTGAATAAGCTTTGGATACCTTCCATGTGTTGCTATGGCCTTGGAAGAACAGTTTCCCTGTGTAGGAAATGTGGCAGTGATACTAGATGAAAATCCAACCAGAAAGTGCTTGTGAACTATGGGAATAATTTGCTAAAATTATATGCCATTTATATGCCAGTCATCACCAGGCTGACATCTACATGTAATCCTATATTATGTTTATGTCTACAGCATACAGATTGCTGTCTGTTAAAGTTGAATAATTCAAATGATCACCACATATCTGTTAGCTACAATCAAACTGGCCTTTTGATTTGAAATCTTATTTTTCTATAATAAGGGAAGCTTCAAATGGATCCTAGATGATGACAGGCTAGACAGGGCCTAGAAATTGCTTCCACATGCTCATGCATATTCTAATTTAGTTTTTTAATTCTATATATCATATTTGTATATTTCAATTGTTGTTTCTAACAGTAATATATGGATGCATCCTGGCACAACAGATGAGGATGAAGGCACACAGTTTTAGGGGAACTATGGTAACATGTCAAGTAAAATGAAAAACAAAGCACACATTTCACTGTGCCTCCCATTCTATTTACTCTGGCTATCTGTATAATCTTACTGTCTGGTTTGCTACTTTAACTAATTATGCAATCTTTGCCTTCAGCTGCCTTGTAGATGCATTTTGCAAGTGAAGAAGGAGCAGTAATGGTTGCAGTTATTGAGCAGACTACAACTTTGGACATGGCCAAGAAGAAAAAGTTAAACTAAATGAACTGGGCAGCTTATTACATAAAAGTTATTTTATACAAGGGTAAATCAACACCAATTAAATACAATTTTGTATCCCTGTAAACTGCATCTCCATAGACATTTCAAGAAACTTCTACTTCTGGCAGAACCCCAGTAATTAACATAAAATGTGGTATTGTGACAGATGCTGGCCAGCTGATGATATGGCCAGTAATGTTGCACACTTGAAAAATCTACCCCACATTGAGCAATGAAACAGCAGTTTTCTGCCTTGTGTGGTCCGCTGTTGATTTAGCCTTTTGTTGTTTGAAAACTCCTGCACTAGAAAACTAATGAATAAACTGAAATTGAAATATAAATACTTGGCCACCTTCAGTGTGCTCCTGCCAGGTTTCGCTCAAAGTATAATAATTTAAGTGGCATCCATCCAAAACAGCTTCTCGAAATGGAGATAAGCTGAAATGACAAAACTAAGCATAGTTTAGAGCCAAAGTTTGAAATACCTCTCAAGTCTAAAAAAAAGACACCAACTATTCACTGTTGTATTTATTGCTGATACAGTTTGATGGCATTTTTTAAGTTATATGAAAAATGAATTAATAAGTATGAGTTCAAAACACTCTGCAACCCTGAAATAACATTCTCATAGAACTGCTATTAAGATTAGCCATATTTTAATCTAATTTTACTGATTTTATATTTGAGGTTATTTGTTTGGTGTGTGACAGTGACTCACACTAAAAGCATAAATGTTTAATATGAACAATTTTCTTTTTTCTTTTTAGCTAATAAAACAAAGATGAGATTAGGCAAGACTATTATGTATGTGCCAGAGGTATCAGAGGTACTTGCAATAAGTGGGTAAGGCAAGAATCAAGTTTCACAACCCACCAAGCCTTCTCCCATTATTGTGATTGTTGAAATTAGGCCACGTGTAATCATAAGGCAGGCTTACTTTGCTAAACATGCATTCCAGATTAAGTCTTTGAAATATAAAATGAGTTCCTAAAAATACTGCAGTCTCAGACGGGTGTCGCAGAACCCACTTTAACCAAAAATAAAAACAACAAAAGTAATATTAGATCTCAAACTGTTGTGACAAAATGGCAGGTAGAGGATAAGTTTGTGTGTGAAGATGCTTTATGTATTGATTGTTAATTTATAAATGTATTTTATAACACTTTTTTTAAGGAGGCACTATACCTGTCTTCTTAAACTCCATACAGACTAAGACTATAAAAAAATTGTGAATGTTTGATATTTACAGTACTTTGAAAATCTAGGAAAAGCCCCTCCCCCACCCCCCCATACATGTTGTCCATCCAACTCTTACACAGGAAAAGACACTCACAGATTCTTATATAGCCCAGCACAAATAAAGTGTGGATATCATTGCGTTGTTAAAATGTACAGTCTGTGGATTAATATTTTTGAAGAGTTTAATGATTTTATCTTAAGCTGTGTACAAACTGTAAACTTTTGCAAGAGTCATTAATAATTTAATTCTGAAACACTTGTGGGTAAGATCAAGTCTGCTCCTTAAACATGTGTACTGTACACAAGTTTTATGGCATATTAAATAAAGCACAACTGATGTGAAAAATAAAAAATACCATACAAAGTCATAAAAGTCACAAAAACATTTTTCATGATGTTTAAGAGAATGTTTGTTGTAAAGTTGTGGTATAGACTTGTGGGTGTAGATGGTACATTAGGTAAAGACCATCTTATAAACTGTATGGGTGACCACAACATACTGTACCTGAGTTAAGTTGGTAAATGTTATGCAGTAATTATAAGTCACTGTCCAATGACCTTTCAGATTGAAAATACAAAACTGCTGTTCAACCATACATCTACTGTATCTATATATTTCACTTGTTTGGGAATCGTCCTATTACACCAGTCAACTGACATGTTTTTGTTTTTTCCCTCCAGGTTTAACTCAAAACAGTTAATCTGTTGGTTTTGTAATCTTGCTCAGTAAGACATCCACTTGTACAGGAATATTGTTTTAATATTGTATCTCCATTGTCATCCCAAAGCCACGGTCACAGTATTATTGTACGTTTTTCTTAATTTTTTGTGAGTCAGCAGTGTGGTGATTTTTACTAATACCACAGTTTCACAAACATAACGGTAGACTAATTTTGACCAAAAGATGGGGGGAAAAAGCAGTCAACTTAACACCAGGCTTTCTCAGACAGAGCTATGGTAACAAACAATCACATCTGCTGACAACTGACAAAAAGAGGAGAACATGACTCAATTTATGGTTCAACATTGCTGTAAAGTGAGCAATGAGAGTGGAAAGAGTTTCTGGAAACCCTAGTAACTCCTTGAAAGCACAGAATATATTATTTGCTGCTATTACCTCACTGTACTTGTAACCAAGCCCTGCAAGACACTTAGATGCCCACTACCCAGAGTACATAGCAAATTAGTCTTACTCAAGATAGTCAAGGACTCAGCTTTGTGAAAATGATGAACTTAGATGTTTCTCTGCAGTCTTTTTTTTTTAAAGCTCTAAGGCATAGTCAAAGCCTATCTTTAATAAACCAGCCCCCCCCCCCCCCCTTTTTTTTTTTTCTAATAGTCGTTGTGTATGGCAATGATTTCTGCTTGGATTTCTGTCTTAGTGTTTTAGTCCTTCATGGGGTGTCCAGAAATAAGAACTGTTCTCTGTATATTTTCATCTTTTTCTTCATGGGGAATTCTTCCTGTCAATTATTAGTTTTGGAAATTATTACAAATGACAAAAATTCAATTCTGTTATTTGATTTTCCCAAGTTCAAGAGAAGATTTGTGTAAATTCATGATGGAATGAGGCTAATAACAGTAAGCAATTGAGATTTATTATTTATTATTTCTCTCTCTCTCACTTTTTCTTTCTGTCTGTCTACTTTGCCTGCAGCTCAGGCCTTATCTGAGTGTGTGTATGTGTGTGTGTTTCTAAGTGTTACAACACATCAACAAATTCCCATTACATTGTTTACCTTGCTGAACACATTAAGATATTGCCTATTGAGTATTTCCTTTAATTTTGTTAAAACCGAAGCATAAATTTGACTAAGGTAAAAAATGTGCTGGAAGTAAAACAACCAAAACAATAGTGACATCTGCTGGATGGGGCAGATAATTAAAGAAAAAATCATTATCAATCATCATTACTGAAAAACAATTATTGGCTCCGTGTTTTTTCTCTCCTTTTTATTTTACTTTTCATTTGACATAAACATAACATCAAAAAATACCAAAAAAAGCAGGTTTATTTCACATTAGCACTCACTTGGCAATGCAAATTACAGTTAGGTGGGCCAAGTAGACTCATGGGTTTTTATTCAAACAAGTGTTCATAGCAATGCCAAGTTAACTTATAAACTTTCCAACTTTTAAAATAAATACTGTGCAGCATCTTTAGTCTTAGCTGGCCTCTTATCTTTACAATGCCTTGTCAGAACATAGAAATGGCAGATGTCACAATCCATTAAACAATAAAAATTGCACTTTTTTTGTTTCAAATCAGCTGGACATCAAACGAAGGAGTCACCATTCAGTGGCAGTCATCACACAGTGTCAGCTGGCTAATACTTGAAAACATGGAGACTGACTGATTTGAAATTTAAAGAAATAAGTGTAACAACAACAATGACACTGGCTTATGTTAAATGTCTTAACAAAAGTGTGTACACCTGTCAAGTGTGGGCTGTTGTAGCAGTAAAATAAAGTCCAAGGAGTTGGCTACTTTTGTGTCCACTTCCAAAATGCAGCTTTAAGCAGTTCACAAGAATTTTCATCTAAATAAACATGATGGTCATGAGGGATTGAGATAAAGTTTTAGTCCTATTTGTGCTGGGGTCAAGCCATCGTTCTCAGTCCATAGCTTTAATCAAGCTTTGATTCTCAGATACTTTGTGAACACAAAATTATGCCCTATCTTGCATGTTCGTCCAATATTGCCCTTTGAAAATAAATAAAAGATTCTCTGGTGACCCTCTAAATGTCAGTCTCTTTCAGGCCATAGCAGTCTGCCAGATCGTAGAACTGATAACTGCTCTGCTCACAGGAGTTGTAAATCCCCATAGAGACCGTGTCCACTATATCAATCCGGCCCACTGCAGGTGTGGTGCTTTTTCCTGTCCCTCCCTTGATTTTATTTGACAGATTGTTCACTTTCTCTTTGAGCTGGAAGGAGGACTTTTGCAAGGGCGGAAACAGACTCCATCTCTTGAAACCTAGTGAGCGCCCTTTCCCCTTGTGTAACAAAGAGCTGCCACAGGATTCATGCACAGCATAGCCAGGGTTGTAGTCTGCTCTCTGATCCCTTGTCATCCCCTTGACAGCTGTCCGCCACCTCTGATCATAGAAGCGACGCAGGACCCTCCGTCTATGGTGACACTGGCACCTGAGGAGCCGAGTGAAAGCCCTCTGGAACTCTTTGCTGGAGCAGGGGTAGATCATGGGGTTGATGCAGCTGTTGAAGTAGCCCAACCAAAAGACAACCTTGAAGACAGTTTCAGATGGCTTCAGTGCCGGAATGAAGGAACCTATAGAGAAGAAGGTAAGATATGTGAGTAAATGTATATGCACAGGATATGCAATACAGGATATTGCTGTCAAACCTCTTAAAAGTGCAGAGCAGTTTAATAAAAATGCAGGTGTCATCAGAGAATTTATGTGTCAAACTATATCTGTCTTAATTCTTTTTCAGGAACTGGGTAGGAAAGAATTATCAAGGAGACCCTGTATCTGCTTCTGTGCCGTTTGACTCATACACTACAAACAACACATAAGTGTGTGCACAGCTGTATTACACTCTTAAGCTACATGCATACATTTTTCAGCCCTCTGACAGTTGGATATTCTCAGCATTATTTGCGTAATGATTTATTGTGCAGCAGTAGCTGCTTGGTTGTGTTTATTAATAGGAACAGAAGAGGTTCTGACATTTTGTGGACTTTTATTAATGGGACAGGTATTTACAGAACACGCTTTCAACCACAAGCTCCAGTGTGAAGAGCTCTTTCTATAATGTCTTTGCTTGAGTATGAGATGTTTTCTTATTAGTGCCTCATGTTTAAACCATTTCTTGACCACATAAAGGGTGGTATGCTTTCTATGAAGGATAAAGTAGAATGTATGCCTTATTTTGTAAGATGTCATGTCATGCTTGAGGGAGATGCCTGATAACTGATTCATGATGGTTTTAAAATTCTACATACAGTATAATATACTGCCTTGGCTTGCTTTGCACATGTCTATACAAACCCTGTCTTTGCCATCTGTGTTTGTATGATGGAATATGCTACAGTGGACAACCTTGATTATTACATTTATCAGTTTTCTTTCAGATGGTGTCGTGTGAAAATGGAACAGCCTTATTTCTCAGGGCATTAATTGAGCAAAGGCATAAAAAAGACACTTCACAAAAGCAGAACCATTTTAGCCTTTTTAGCATTCTTGCATATAACATTAAAGAATGGTTTAACATAAATGAGAACATAAAAGTTCTGAGTTTAAAGCTTTTTTATGAAAATTGCTTCTTGTACAGCAGACTGCTCATTTCTTTATATTTGTGATGGCAATTTTGGTCTGACACACTATGACATGCTGTTTTTCATGAAATGTTGCTTTTTGCTCATTGCTTTTCAGTTGGTCTTGTCTCCCCAGGCCTGGATTTAACACAGAGTTCACCCTGGACACAGAGGCAGCATATCACAGTACTAATGTCAAGTCTGCACTGCCTGGGCCCAGAAGTCCATTTTCATTTCAGTTCGGTTAGTACAATGTGGAAATATATGAAATGGCTTGTATGTGATTTTCAGAGTAATGGTTTCATGCTGTTTTGACATTAGCCACCAACGACATGCTGGGCACTAACAAATGCAAACAGGAGGGATGTGCCATTTATTCAGAGACAAAAACTGAATAATAATACAGAGTTCTCCAGCGTACTTGTAACCTCTGCAGCATGTACAGTATTTTATAGCAGCTGCTACCTGGGTCTTACTTTGCTTTAATTTTTTCACTTTCAGGATAAATAAATGGATTAACAGACCCTCTCACTGAAATGACATCACCTCAAGGGGGACAGAAAATGATTCACCATTCTGACGCACAATTGCAGCAACTCTTTTTTTAATTTTTTTTTTTTTATTGCCTCTGAGAACCATATCTTTTAAGTCTGGTGTCTGCAAGCTGATTGCCATCTTCAGTCCCTTCTGAGGATGTAATTTTTAAAGTTCACATCAGCTCGTACCCCAGCCCAAATCCTAAAATCAAGCAACAAATGAATGCTTTGAATACACATTGAAGCTAGATGAGGAGTCTGGGGACCTGTCCAATTTTTGTTAAGCAGACAGAATCCTGATCAGTCCTCAGTTTCAGAGCTTACAGCATTATCTCCTTGACATTTAATGTTCTGTGTGAAGATCAGCATTTGACACTGGGCTTTTTAAAACTCAACCTTGTATGGCCACCAAGGGCCATGCTGGTCCATTGAATACATGCATTATGGTAAGCATTTGTAGTTAGCCATACTGACCAAATGACATATTGTAAAGACCATAATAGCCATAGCAATACTTTCCAACTTGAAACTTAAAAGATGTAGGACATTGTGCCTTTATATGGGTTGGATTTATTTCAGGATGGAGGGGAAAGCTTTAAGGAAAGCGAATTATAACATTGCTGGGTAATTAGTGCTAAAATGCTAATTCTACATTCCCTGTGCAATATGGTTGTGTTTGATATTTTTTGCATTACACCGGGAGAGAGACACTATTCAAAGTAATGCTGAAAGGCTGTTTCTCTTTATTCCATCGCTCTCTGGCAATAAAAAAAATTGTATTCATGAGTCGAATGCACTAATATAAGTAAATGGTGCTAGGGCACTCTCACTAGAGTTTTAGATGAGTCAGACTACTCTGTCTAGATTTGCATCATCACAGAGAAAGGGCCTGATTGGCATAAGAGGTGCTAAAAGTACATGTCTGCCTCTCAGCAAAAGGTTACTCATTAATGATGTGTCTTTACAAAGCACTGACATCAATTTGTACGACTGACCAAGTATGGGTAAGCAGGGCAAGGACCTGCAGGTTGTTGCTGCACTACACTCATCAATCAGCCATTTAAGAAACAAACAGCAATTCCCCCCAGGGACAAATTCATTAAAACAACAATGTAACACTTTATTGATCCCTGCGGGGACTTCATGTTTTAAACTACTTCGACCAGGGAGTTCAAAGTTCAGGGTCAAATTAGAGAACGACATGTCTGAGGGGATTCAACGGGGCAGATGGTTTCCATCAAGGAGCTTAAATTCCTGTAAAAGTTTATTAGGCTTTAACAATCACAGATCATAAAGGTTATCTGTGGTCTGACTTGGTTTATCATGCAAATTAGAGTCTTCTACCATCTACCGGGAATCAAATATTTAAAACAACAACTTAAGGTTACATCAGACATATTTCTCTAAGATAATGATTCGTTTTGGCAGAACTCCCTTTTATTTTCTCTTCTGAATACTGATTTACTAAGTAGTACCACACAGGGTAATCAGCCTTGAGATTCTGGAAGATGTTTCCCAAGAGCAGGCTGTGATATGTGATCACAAAATAAAATCAATATGTTCAATATGATAATTTATCATATAATTTATCTTATAATTTAAAATTTATATGATTAGAGTTTGTTGGTTATAATCAACTCAGAACTTATGTTTCAGAATGGCCTCGATGTGTAAATACAAGTAGGTGATGAATGTAATAACAAATATAATGCCCCATTGTGTTAAGCTGTGTTGATTTGTACTAATACTTTTTTGTTTGAAACTCATTCATGTCTTGACTCATTTTCAGTCATAAGGAGAGGTGGAGCATCTATCTGTCTTTGACTTCTGGATACAAATAAGCTTGCCCTTTCCTTTCCCATTGAGTGAATTAAGTGATTAGCAGCACCCATTTAATTTCTAGCACCCTCCCTCTCTCCCTGCAGGCTTTGCTCTAATAATTTGATTCTATAAATTTAGAGGTGCAGCAAGAATGAGAGTGCTGTGAGTGCTATACCTGATAAGATACTGGCCATTTGTTCATAATGGCTTCTACAATCAATTCCTTGAAATATATGCAACATGAAAATTCATGAGGCCACCGTTAGTGTGTGTATGTGCATGTGAATACTGTTACTCTCTGTAAGAGCAGCTTTATATGGATGTTGCATTCTACAGTTTGATTTATGTATACCCATAATGACTGGCATTGGTCATCCCCACTGAAAGGGCTTTTCAGCCATCTGCAGTGATCAGAGATTATTTCTTTATTCGTCTTTTATGTCGCCTTCGTTCAGATCCTTTCAACTCTGTTGGCTCAGTATTAACACCTACATTGTTATTCTTCATTGCTTCATTCATTAGCTTTCCCTACTACAGATGTGGACCAAGACAACACAAAACCCTTAAAAAGCAAATACAGTGTAGCATAATTTTACCATAATGTGTGAGACTACAACACAGGAGCTGGAGCCTGGAATGAGCAGCTGTGATGCTTGCAAAGTACTGGGAGCATTTAGTTTTAGAGTGCTCATTACTGAAGAATGTCAGTCTATTATGACTGCTCTTTTAAAAATGTGATATTAGCCAGCCCACAGAGCTCTCAGAAAAATTGCAGACATGAAAACAAGCCACATTCATGGTCACGTCGCAGATTTGCCCTTCTGACCAAAGGATTTGTTTCTCTAACATTATAACAATCTTCATTTTAATCAATTCCTGGCATAGTTCCTAAAATAAACAGCAAATGAAATCCAGCATGTCCCCTTTTTCTGTTTCTTGTCATGCCTACATCTTACTGTACAGATTTTTATAGTTGATACTGTAAGTTTTCTTACACTGTAGTGTTTTTAGTTTAATACTAGCCCACTCCAGCGGCCAGTGTGTTGGGTTGTTTATAGAAATCTACGCAGTTCGTTGGAGGAGCTGCATAGACTGAGAAAGTTTAATCACTCCAAATGACGCAAAGGCATTAATTATTCAGTTTAATCAGTTAGTTAGAAAGAATCTAATATTACCGCAACCGATTTACATCTTACACATGATAATTGAAGGAGAGAATCGTATTCAAGTAGGCTACAAGTGAAGGCATTTAAGGTGTGAATTTTAAAGGATTTGTATACTTGATATCCTTGAACTGAGAAGAACTATTCTGACATGGAGGATACAGGATTATATGAAACTCTAATATCCCCCGGGACACCTGCTGTTAGGGAAAGATAGACGCGCTCGCCACGAGGAAGAGACATTTAAAGTTATGAGACATACCCATCGGCAGAAAGAAGAAAAAAGGCAGCCAACAGAGGATAAACATCCCCACGACGATGGCGAGGGTTTTAGCCGCCTTCTTCTCTCGGGAAAACTTCATCAGTCGCACCGAGAGCGAACTTCGAAACGGGTGGTTTTTGCTGCTTTTCGAGCTGGCCGGACGCGCGTCCTCCAGCACGCTGCGACAGTGTATCCGGAGGACCACTTCTATCGACTTGTTTCGCTCTCGTTTGACGCCCGCTTCCAGGCTCTTAGTAGTCCTGCGGGCCACCACATAGACCCGAAAATACATGATGAGAATGACCATGAGCGGGAGGTAGAAAGAGAAGAGAGAGGAGAAGAGCGCGTAGCCCGGCTCCTCCGTGATCCTGCAGATGCTTTCGTCCACAGGCGGCGGTTCCTTCCATCCCAGGAGCGGTCCGACGGAGATTACCGTGGATGACACCCAAACCAGGACTAAAATAGCTACTGCCTTCCTCTCTGTCATAATACTCGGGTACTTGAGGCAGTATTTTACCCCTATGTACCGGTCGATGGAGATGATGCAGAGGCTGAGGATGGATGCAGTGCAGCAGAGCACATCCACCGCTGCCCAGATGTTACAGAAAACCCGGCCGAACGCCCAGCATCCCAGAACCTCTAAAGATGCGGAGAAGGGCAGCACAATAATGCTCAGCAGCAGGTCTGCCATGGCTAAGTTAACAATGAAGAAGTTTGTGACCGTCTGCAAATGTTTATTGCACACCACAGACAGGATGACCAAAATGTTCCCAATAATTGCAACCAAAATGAAAACGGAGAGAAAGATTCCAACCCCGACAGCCTGCGAGTCCAATGTGAAGTTCCCACACGTCGAGATGCTGTTGTTTGGAAATAATGGGTCCAAAACAGATCCATTGAAGGCTTCAGCAAAATAGATCCCATAGTTGCTTTCGTTCCTCAGGTTAGAGTTTGGCATTTTGAAACGCCATAAAGAGAACTTTAGGGTAAGTTTTCTAAAGAAAGCAGTGTTTCGAGCACTGTCTTCAGTCTCATTTCAGTCTGTCTCTCTCTCCAGCAAGACAATTAGACGTGCGTCCTCGCAGTCAAAATTTGCCACAGGTATAGCGAAGGATATAAAAAAAATAAATAACAAAAGTCCATGGCTATAGGCGTGCCTGATAATATAAGTGATGTCTAAAAAACTAAAGTATTCAACTCACTCAAAAAACAACTGAGGATTGGATTCTGGAGGAAGTAAAAGCATTAATACTAATAAAAAAATCTAACATCCATTTCAGCGCATTTCTTCTACGCGATGGTTTTCTACTGGTGGCATCCTTTGTAACAACTCCCTGCTCACAGAGTCAGAGCTGGTACAGCAGGTCTGAACCCACAGCTCCACCCACACGCCACATATTTACTGTTGCGTTCACAGTCTCCACAAGAGAGCCTCACTTTAAACCTGGTCACGAATCCTATATGACACACTAATTAAAACTGGTCTGCCACGTTTCATGTTTTCATTTGACCTGTTTTCATAAAAAGGTGTTAGGTTTTTGCGTGCACAGTATGCATTTCTTAAAGTCGTGTATTGCCCTCATGTAAAAAAGTATAAGTTAAAAAAAAGAAAAGAAAAAAAGGACAAAAGAAAACTCCTCAGCACCGGCTACCTGAAACAACCTCTCTCCCCTCCTGCAATGACAAGACAAAGCAACATTAGTCAGGCCATCTAAACTGCCACAGGGCATCAATAAGCCAGCACTGACCGCTTGAGTGAAAAGTGCCTTCAGGCAAAGCTGTGAAGTTTCCCAGTGACACTGCAGCTGCCATCCCCAGGCCTATAGTGTGCATAACTCAAGTAGGAGGACAAGCCTGTGCAAACCGCCAGGGAGCCTGGAGGAGAGGAAAGGTCAAGAGCCAGAGTCACAGAGCGGACAAACAAGGCATGCATGGGAAAACATCAGCCCAGGATGCTAAATTACTGCTTTCTCTTATCTGTTGTGACATACAGCTCCAATTTATATTTATATATCCATATATATGGTCTAATATTTACTGTGCATGAGTCCAATTTTAGATTTACAGAGGACAGTTACTATTAGATTCTTCTGTGACAGGACTACTGTTGCATTTATTATGTTGAGTTCCCTGCTGACTGTGGCTTGCACATCATCCCCTGTTGTTTGATGTGGAATTAAATGGTGTAATCACCTGAGTGTACACATAGCAGTTTCTTGTGAATTTACCTGCAAAATATTTTACCTTTAATACCAGTTACTGCTGTAATAAGCAGCATTGAGGGCCATCTAAACTTCTTTGTTGTTTCAATTGAGAACACATGCTTATTTGTTGGGTTTCATCGCTACACATAAAAACCTCCTGAGAGGTGAAAGATTTCAGAATATTAGCTGTCACCCCATTTGTTAGTCTTATCTATTTCTTCTTATTATTATTACTGCTTAAAATGATTACATGATACCAGACAACTTTGCTATTCTTAGATCCTAAAAACTACTGTGGCAAAAATGAAAGTTTAGCCGGAGAATGTTGATATTGGATGATTCTGCAAAACTCCAGTTAATGTTTTGTGCCAGTTGTGGTTGTTTTTTAATGCTTGTTTTCTGCATCTTTGCACGGTAACTCTGGTAAGGTTAAGGTTACAGAAAATTCATGGTTATGGCAAATAAACTGTGGTTAAGTAATGATGCGCTACATGAAACCAGCCAAACCTCAACTGCCCTTACTGACAACATTAAGGTCACACTACTTCCTGTGCTGATACTGAATGTTAGCAGTGGGTGTTGATGCTATTCAGACTTGATTCACCTTTTATCAGTTTGTTGTCAGCTTTATACTTAGATTCACCTTTGAGCTGAATGGCAATTGTCACTTGAACATAGTTTACAGTTAGTATGGTTCTAACATTTAGCAATACTTCAGTAATAATATTAAAGTACAGCTGAGTCTGAGACAAGAATTTGGTCAGTGGTTGATTAGATTTGATAAGAGTCAGAAGATCACTAACACTTATTTGAATTTATTCTTTGGGGACCATAGATGTCTGCACCAAGGCCATGCTAATCTATCCAATCATTCACAAGATGTCACTCTGGATCAACTGAGCAGTGGACAGACAGAATGATTGCCAGTCAGACCAACCATTGCACCAGGTTGGCTAAATATCACATATGGTATATTAGCAAACTAGGTCTAATATGGAGTCAGTGGTCTGGCTGAGGGCAGTAGCACTTCTGTTTCTAGTCACGGTGAGTCTGCTCAGCTGTCAGAGCATATCCTCATTACTGAATTTATAAAAAAAGCTACAACCTCATCCAGCCCACCTGCTCCTCCTTATGAGAGGGCTAAATCTGCAGTCATGCAGAGCCAACTTTAGGCCACATACAGAAGAGATTTTCTGATGGCACAGAGCATGAGCCTGTCAATGATAACTAGGTTTCAGATAATGGTGTATGAGATTAATTGCAGTTATGGGTTGCTAATTGTTCTTTATTAGAGAATTTATGATTGCCACTCAACCTTCTACTTATGACTGATTACTGTCTGAATTTATTATTTCAGATAGTTAAAATGACAGAGGCTTTTTTTTCTTACTCTCTTCTTTAAGGATGTTTGAGGGTGTTCACATCCATATTGGGTTAACTGTGTAGGATGTATAGCCCCTTTCATACACACAATCACCCCCTTTTAGGAAAGCGCAACAGGACAATGATCCTAAACTTCACCAACACCAAAGCAACCAATGTGTTTATTGAGGGCCAAACAGTAGAATGTGTTTGACCACCCACCTTAGTATTTGTTTCACTCACTGAAAACTGAAAACAGACTAAAGGCAAAACGCCTCCTAAACATTAAATGTGTTAGTTGGCTGCTGTACAAGTCTTGCAGAGCAATACATTGCAGTCCTCCAAAACTGAAAAAACATGAAAAAGTGCTACACTATTAATGATGTTGATGTTTAATCCACAAATTAAAGAGCAAAGTGAGCACTTTAACCTCATAGCCATTGTTTGGTTTCCAATCCATTGTGCTGAGAAGCAAAATAATAAACTACTCAGTGTGCCCTAAAGGTCTGTGATCTTTTTTTTCCTTTCCTTTTCTGTGTTCCCATCACTCTGTCACATTTGTGCGTGATCACAAAAAAAGATCTGTGTGCGATACACAACCTCATCTTCATCTGCATTCCACTCACCCTAAAGGCTTTTGACCTCTATCGAAATGCACGGTATTTCCTGTGATAATGTACTGTATATGTACAGTAGAAAAAAACACCATCAGCCTTCCTACATATATACTGTACATGCATGAGCTATTCCATCCTGAGTCATCTGTCAAAAACTCTACCGTCAGTGTGTTGAGAGTAAAATATATTTTGAGGGATTACATTTATCTGTATTTGTGTGTGTGGTTTTAAATGTTTGATGATGATTTTGGAGGCTGACAAAAAGGAGGAGGAACAGAATTCTGTTGCCTACTCACATTGTGAGTCCCATTTGTGATGGTGCTAACCCAGATATTTGCACATGTACACATCTCACACACACACACACACACACATACACGTAAACACATTCTTTCTCTCTCTCCCCTCAGACTCTCAATATGGTAATCTGCCCTAGACTTTGACTGTGTGCCATCTTATCAGTCCTCAGCAGAGCGTTGGGACTCAGTCGGCCACAAGTCACGTCATGCTTTGATATCACTTCATACATGACTGTTCAAAGGCTCGAATGTTTGAAAAGGTCAAATGGTCAGAAGTTTCTCATACTGCTAGTCGGCTTGCTATATATTGTAGCCAGGAAGACAATTGACCAGCAAGTGTGTGATATAAAAAAATAGAAACATAATGCCTGTTCACTAATTTTTAAATATGAATTGGTCTGCTTTTGGTATTAGTTGTCTGTGAGCATCTTAATATGGTGTAAGCAAGCAAGGCTGTAAATTACAGCTACTTTGCATCAAGGTCGAATAATGATCTTTGCTTTGTTCTCAGGTTTCACTGTACACCAGCAGCAGCATCATCAGCATCATATGCCTCTCACCCTCTTTGCATTCAAAAGTGTTGATTTACACCTTGTAACTGTGCCTCAAAGAGCACTCTAACAGACAGGGAAAATTTGTCACATTCACTGTTCTGTTTTAACAGTGTGGAAATGGATCCATTTATGACACTTTGCCTATGCTTAATTAATGCCATTACAAAAAGACACCCACCTCCAGGTGGAAAGGGTGGAAAGAAGAGTTTCATTGGGGGCGCATTACATAATTACCACCTTTTAACATAAGAATGCTGTCCACTTTGGCTTTGACAGACCATAGATTTCAACTATATTTTTATATTCATACTTGCAGGCATACTCTTTACTGGAAATTCAAATCTTGATTTATTCTTATGTATGTGTAGTTTTTGATTATTATTTTCAGCACAAATGTTTCACTTGCAGGTAAGTCAGGTAACAGATAAAGGTATTTTTGTGATCCCATAAGCTCTTGAATTAAGTTGTTTGAAACAGTGTCAGATAAGGACTCCGTTATTATGGCAGCTGTGGAATGCAAGTTGTATTATGATTGTCAGTTTGGATTGGCATGTTATGAGATTATTCTGTTTGTCTAAGAGTCCTAGAGGCCATGCCACTGGACCTGAGATAGACCAGAGTGGCACGCACACAGGGGAGAATCTGAATCATTTGGAATGATGTGCTTTAAGAATTAGCAATGAGCTACACTGTCTCAGATATTCTCTGGAAAGTCACTTTACAGATTTGATCATTTTCAGGGCAAATGTAGAGGACTAAATATTCATGCTATGAACAAGGAGCTTATAATGACAACATCTGACTGATTGTGTTGTTCTGTTGGTTGTTCTGAAGTTATTCTAATGGTTCCAGTTCAGATATTTGGCGATATAACAGGCACTGACTGGGACCCAATATTTAAATAGGGGATTAGGCCCTTGTTATACCTTTTGTTCAATTTAATAATAGCACTCATGTATGGTGCACAGTACCTGAATCATATCTTTAAAAGGTAGTTTTTCATAATGGTAGTACCATTTCCATAGCAATATTAAGTATATGGCCATAAACTTCCAACAGTGCTGCTGTATAATAAATTGTAAATACTGTGATACTGTGCACATGAACACTATAACACACACACAATACAAAGTTGGTAACAGCAACCTTCTCCCAGTGTGGTCGCTTCATGTGGCTGCAAAGAAAAATAACACTATTAAAACGCAGTGTAGTGGATTAATGAGACACATCCAAAAGAAACAAAGCATGTCTTCTTGCAGTTGGATGAAATTCTGCAGGCTGTTTATTGTTGTTTAGACAGGGAATGTATGGAACCCCAGAGAGTCAGTACCTGGTGGGCAGTCTGCCTCTCAGAGACTGTCCACAGATGGATTGTGAGCTTGCCAGGATGCTTCCTTTGAATGTTGCTTGCTTGAAAGCGATCTTAATGGTGGCAACAACAAAAAAAACCACACAGGGCGGTTGTGGCTGGCTCAGGTAGGAGAGGGGGGTCATTAAATTGTACCGTTGGTGGTTGAAACCCCACCTCCTGTTCTCCAAATGTCAAAATATCCTTGAGCAAGACACAGAACCCCACATTGCTCCCAACTAGCAGACCAGCACTTTCCATGGCAACCATGTGTGTGGGTAAATTAGAGGCTTTGTAAAATGCTTTGTACTTCTCAGATTCAAAAGTGCAATACCATTTACATGACACATCGTTTGTATCTACCACTTTACCAATGGCAGTTGGAACAGTTGTGTTTGTGGTAGATCATAGATCATCACCATGTGCCATGGTGTATATATATATATATATATATATGTATATATATATATATATAGATAGATAGATAGATAGATAGATAGATAGATAGATAGATAGATATAGATATATACACACTGCTACTACCACAGGTATTTTTCCTCTGGAGAGTAGACTTGAGCCTGGACAGTCAGAAATCTGCAGGTGGGGGACCATCTGTTTGCTGGAAACCAGCCATGTTACATAAATCTACCAACCCAAACAATACAGAAGCAAAATGACAACAGAAAATTGCAACACCAGCTTAACAACTGAGCTGTGAGCAGTTGACATGAGCCCCCAGAGTCTTTCGCTCTGTTGGTTTTAAGGAAGAAAAATTGTCAGGGAAAACAGTGCTAAAGGAACTGCTGGGCCGAAAGTCATTTGAAATGTTGATATGTTTTCTTGTTAGGGATGCTTTTGGTGTCTTGTTAATAGCGTGATACACCTACGGCAACGTGAGTTCTCACTGTAATTCAATGTTTTCTGAAAAATCTCAAAGTGCTTTACAGTTTATGAAAATTGATGTAGTTTTCTAAAAAGACTATTTTCTACTGTTGCATGCCCATGTTTTTAAGGTCAAAACATATAAGTCTGTATTTCCTCATAGGCTGAGGTTTTAATATGTGCCCTGGAGTATTGTAAATTGAGTAAGACTATACAAAACAATTCTATTTTGAGGCCAAGATAAAACCAGGGTTGTCTGGGTGATCTGAAGTTCATATTGATTTGCAATTTCCCCAGGATAAGGTGACTCATGAGAGTCAGACAGAATAAAATCTTGCCAAGAAGCATAAACATCATTTGCAAAATGGCTATCCACTTAGAAATCTTGACACAAAGGGAACATGGTTAAAGGTAGCCCTACGTTTCACCACACAAATTACAGATGATAATGAAGGATGTCTATTTGAAAGGACACTTCCATGCCCTTTGGCTAACAGGCTTAAATATAATAATTCTGTTGGGTCCAAAAGAAGAAGTTTAATTACATGCTATCACGCTGTCTCTCTTTTATTTTTTGTACAGATTATGAAAAGGAGAAGAAGCATCATCATCATCTGAAGTCTGACAAGAAGAAGCATTCAGGTAAAGAGACATATGGTATGTAATGTGACTGCAAAGTTTAAATCTGTGGAAAATCACAAAAATTGAATAACAAGCATTTTTTTATGACTTGCTGGGCGGAGGAAAGAAAATCCTCTGGTGTAACACCAGAGACATGGCTTTACTCTCTCTTAGACATTCAGCCTGATTTTGAATGTGAAACTGTTTTTTATCTGCTCATAGAACTTTACTATAGAAACAGAAACAGCACTATGGAGTTCTGTCCTCTCAGATACCAAGGTACCAAGTTATGAGATTTTTCATCTAGATTAGACCAGAGCCAGCAGCTTCACAGGCGAAAAACTCCTTGAATTTTGGTATATTGGGACATGCAATAAATCTCTACACTCTGTAAATTACAGTTCTGGGAATGTTTTGGTGATTCACTGCAGCCTGAAACATTTATCAAAACTGGGAGCACAAGTTATAAATAGCTGAAAATGCCCCTGTGAGGAATTTAATGCACAAACAGTACATCCATTATAGTGTAGTACAATGTAGTTGCAAGCATACAACAATATATTTGAAGAAGTTAATTGAAGCCATAAATTAGAAAATTTATTTTGAGAGTCATTTAAAGTAACTATGAAGTAACTATGAGCGCATCACTAATAAATTGTTATTTATTTACATGCTACTGTTTAGGCTTTAGGGAAACAACATATTTAAAATCTTCTCTCATGCAAATATGTTTTTTATTAGGAGCATAATGGATCAATACATTCAAACAAAGATCCCCATATCAAACTGATCAGATACATCTGAACAAGTTGAAGAGTTATACTCAGGAAAAATTAACATAGATTTAAATTTAATAACTTCATAATGTCAGACAGAAAACTGGGAAATTGGGAATGTGAATGAGAAACCTGGGAAATTATTTATAGCTATCATTTCTAGCTATGTAATAATATTTTAGATGATAAACCTTTATAAGGTTCACAGTTTATTCCCCTTTGTAGTTAGATAAATGCTTACCCAATGTGTGAAATCAACAACCAATATTTACAAGTTTATGAACTAATAAGGAGTATAAGGAGTTTCCCATCAGATGTTTATTGCCTAATATCCTGTGTGATGTCAGAACTTGGTTATGTATTTGTGCTGTTCAAACTTCAGTAACTCAGTATTCTGTACATCTTCTACTGCCACTCCACGTACTCTTCAGGAGTAGGACGTCCCCAGATGCTGCTGAAGTCAGGGCTGCTCAGTGAGTGCTTACTATGGACCCAGTTTTCAGTGAGTACGTGTGTGTGTGTGTGTATGTGTATTTGAGCTTGTTGCTGATAGATTGAACACTGCAATAAGGGTTATTCTCATCCAAATTCTTTCCAACATCATCTCCTATTTACATCCATTACACTTCTGTCTGATGATTTAATCACTTCCTCCGTAATTAGAACTCATGCTTCCGACCTAATTACAAACACAGTCATGTTGCCCCGGGTCACTTTCTACTCAACCCAGAAACTAATTCTGTAAGGACCTTTTGGCTTGTAAATTTTTCAATCAGTTGACACTGTTCACTTAATATGAATCTAGTGTGAACCCCTGTGACTTATCATAGACAAAACTACTTGTGTAGTACTTGTTTTGTCTACATCAACTTTTGTACATCAGTGCACACATACTTGCATACTTTTGATTTGCCATAGAATAAAATGAAGAAGCTGCAAAAAGATCTGAAATCTTGTTCATTTTACAAAGACCTTCTAAAATGGCGTGGACAGAATTATCAGTACCCTTTAAAAGAGGTGATAGATTAATGAACTGTTGTAATATTTTAAGCAGACTGTTGGCTTCAGTTAGTGTCACAGCTATCTTCGTCTCACATTCAGCCTATTTAAACTGAGAGGAGTCCTCATTGTGCTGTTTGGTGTCATTGCGTGCACCACACTGAAGATGGGCAAGAGAAAGAAAAGAGCAGAATTGTGTGAGGGGATAAGGAAAACATTTTTGATAGAGCCTCAGCTAGTCTTGAATGCACTCCTGTCCATAGACACCCAGCCCCACCCCTTTTCTTCCCTTCTCTGGCCGCCCTTTCACCTGGAAGTGCTTGGCAATGAACTGCACCAATGTGGGCCACATGCTCAAACATACAAAGGAATAGTTGGAAGAGGTATGTTGCATTGTTTGCACCTTGTAGTATATCAGGGTTTCATGTAAAAAGATATTTATTTTCTCGTACTCCAGGTGACTCAGCTTTGATTGGGTTTTCACAGGGCAACAGAAAAAAGGTATTTTAATTTACATTTCTTAATTTTGTTGTTTCATTGAACTGTCTTACTAAATTTGTAATCATTTGGGCAGAAGAGTGCTAGACTGGTTCTTCTTAACCTGGTGTAAAGCCACCACTATATTGTCTGCAAACATTTTTTTAAGTTTGCTATTATTGTTGTGTGTGTGTTGGGGGTGGTTGTACACCACTATAGACAGAATTTAGCCTCCCATCTCCTGGTCCTGTTCAAGTATCACAGTCCCCAAAACCTTCATTACTTCTCTTAGTTAAAACCTAGAGACCCCATTAAACTGTTGGTGTTCTGTTAAGATTTTTTTTTATCCATTAGAACTTTTAAAAAAATGATTGTATGCTGTGTTAACAAACACAGAGTAAAACAACAAAACACTCAGTAGCATATATTTGAAACATGGTCAGGGTAAAGGCTAGTTCTATTTCTAGAGTACACCCTCTGGTGCTTCATGAACAGGTCTTCGGTGATGAACCGTGGATTATAGTGTGTTTTCAGGTCTTTAACCCTCAGACAACCTCGTCTGTGCGATCCAGCCAGGGGTGATCAGTACCTGATTTGTGTCCAAGTGGAGCACTAATCCACACAGTAGTCCTTTTACTCACATACTGTGCTCACATACTGTCATTAGTCATTTCCTGTCACCTGCATAGCAACCAAGCAGGAATAAGTGTGTAGCTGAAAGGGAAATGTTTTGCCCTGTGATACCCAGACATGCCTGACAGAGGATCAACACTGATTTACATTTAACATTTAAAATCTGCTCTTGCCCATTGTCCCATCATCACAGTGAGACCATCAGAAGGTCTGGTTGCTATGAAAATAGCAGCTTGACATTTCTCATATGATTTTGGATAATTAAGCTATTATGGGTAACATGTTAATCTTGAAAATACACTTTTGCTGTCTGTGACAAGGACAGCTTAAGAACCAACAAGTGATATATATATATATTTTTGTTCTTTTAACCTCCAATTGAGGCAATTTCCCTACCAGCACTTGTAAGCTGGCTCCCTTTGGAGACCTCAGTGATAAATTTGCTACAGCAGCCAGCATCAGTAATGAGAACTTAACCAGTTTTATGCTCCCCTGAATGTACTGAAACTGAATTTTGCTCTAACAGGACTCAGCAGCTGAGATAGGAGCGCGTAGCTGGTCAGTTTTGCAGCATGAGGGTCAGACAGCACAACAGCAAACTTGTCGGAACTTGATTGTAACAAGAATACTTAAGCGCCACAAAGAGAGAGGGGACAGAGGGAGAGGGCAGGAGAGGGCAAAAATCAATGTCTAGCAGTGTGGAAAAAGTTGCGATGGGGAATCTGGGCAGAAACTAAGTGAAGCAGGGCAAACGCGAGAAGAACACTAAAACGGTACACTTCCTAAACAAGTTTCAGTTTCTCAAAATCTAAAACATGAAACATATGCAGTGTAATAGTATCAACTATTTTAAGAATTGTATAATTCTTTTGGGTAATGTTTTATGAGGAGAAAGTTGAAGGATGCTTTTGGGTACGGATATGTAGGATGTTATACCCTTCTCTGACAACCCAGCAAAACCAAAGCAGGTCTGCTTTTCCAGATTTTCACTTTAAGAAGCAGGAAAAAATAACCTTGACTTGGTATTGAAATTGAAACTTTTTCCTCTATACAAACTTTCTTTCAAGCCAATCCTGAGTTGTGTGGCAATATGTCAGTCAGATGTATGCTGCAGTAGCCTATTGATCTTTGGTGCAGGATACCAGTGGCATAACAGCGAGCGCATGTGTATATATGCATGCTTGCATTTATCCTGATTCAAGCTGTACAGTTTGTCCTGAGGGATCAAGGTAATATTAAGCCTGGAGCCATACAGACCTACATGAACGTAAATTCCATAATGTCAAGTTGTCTCAGAAGCTTATGGAAATGTCAATGAGTAAATCTGTCCAGAGTCAGAGTTCACACGAAGCAAATCCTATTCTGCTCAGCTCCAACTTTTCTTCTTCTAAGGATAATTTTGTCTAAATAAGCCTTGTTTTATGCATAAAAACTGTAAGTTGTTCCTTTCAACCATACACAAACCCACACTGTTGTCACTGTTGTTCCCTATCAGCTTTGCTACAGAGACACAGCCAACAAAAGAAAGCTGAGTTTATCTTTTTTCAAGACATTCTAGTAAATTACATTGCTAAATGGTGTTACACAAGTCAGATCAGCAATGGCAAAGCAGGTGACATTTAGCTGATTTATGTCATTCTAGTCTAACTGACACCTAGTCAGTCTCAAAGGAAATCCCACATCTTGTGATCTGGATTTTAATAATCCTATGAAGGCATGCATTGCCAAGACATAAGCAGAGTAATCAGCTGCTTATCTGTTTTCCTACAGTGTTTGTCCTATGCATGTAGGTGCACAGTTATGCAGCCAGCTACACATAGTTTTAATAAAGGTTGTGTTTACGGTCACTACACAGAAATAAATCGTGTTTATGTACAATGTTGCTCTTTATTTGTTCTAAATGCTGTGCCTGTGTTGTCAAATTGGTAGATATGTTTTCTTAATTTGCATCTGTTTTCTTGCAGGCCATGTGCTGTGGAAATGTGCCAGCAGTGAGTTCTACCAGCAACACAATATCCAACTGAAACCAACCGAAGGTGACAAAATGATACACTGGTGGGATTATAAGCGAGTACCCAGGACAGCTCAAGAATCGGCACTTTAGATAGCCTTCACTGAAATTCAAATATGACCCGACTAAAACTCAAATTGACATTGTTCGGTTGGGATATTCAAGCAAGGCATATTATCTTGACTATAAAGCGGGATGAAAGAAAACACACAAAACCATACAAGCACAAAGTCATTAACTGAAATTTAGTGAAGATGCCACTGTAATGAGACAAAGAACAATGTTTGATTGTTCAGTAATTAGTATTTAGGAGAGAGGGACGTGCAAATGTTCCTCAGCCTTCTAGCATCTGTTCTTCCAGATCTTCCACTGATAACCAACAGGTTTGTCTGATTATTCTGAAGTCTATAAAGAGACAGTGGAGTCACAAAAAAAGATTTATTTGATCATCTAAATTTGAGGGCAGTTTCTGTGCGTCTTGGAACCTATGGGTGCACAGGTGTATGTGTTCATTTGATGATTAAATTTCTCCTCAGTCCTTGTTGATTGCCTGTTTGGTTCTAGTGATTTGTGGCAATTACTGAAAATTATTTTCACTCTCCAACCCTCATAGCTGACTGGGGATGAATGACAGGTGTGAGAAGCCATGGCAGTTATGTGATTTGAAGTGTATCCACAAAACTAAACTAAAAACTAAACCTCCTCAGTCACGTTGGAGCTCACACATTTCTCCAAATTGAGGTGTTAATTTGTGTTGTTCCTTTTGTTAATAAATCCCATGAAAAGACCAAAACTGCCCATTTCAGTACTTTATGACTTCCCTCTGCTGTTTTTGGCTTTAAGCCCCAAGGCCACTGACTTCCACTGAAAATATAAATCTTAAAAAACTGCTCACAAATACATAGTTTCCTTTTCATAAAAGGCTACATAGAATCCTTAAAAAATCTGGGCACTGTAGCTTTTAGCAAACATCGCTCAAACAGGAGTAAATAGATTTGCCAGGGACTATTTTCAGCTGCGGATAAATACACGTTTAGTATGCTAATGAGTATTTATGGTCGCAGATGCCCATGTTTGTCGTAATGGAGGAACATATCAAACAGCCTGTTTGGTGTGCACTTCTAAGTGCTGAAGGCAGCGCGAGTCTGTACAGGAACTGGTATCAGCATCAGCTGAGTTGAGCTGACTTAAGTATTGTGGCTTGTATGGGGTTGTAGTACTGATTGATATCAGCAGTGAGGGCACACAACTATGGTAAGCCCCGAGGGGATCCATGCCATTCAGTCACCACTTGCACTGTCACGCAGTACTCAAGTAAGCTTTTTGTATTGTGTTGTAATGCTTTCATTTATATGGCTGGCAGTTTGGTAATATGTAAAAGGTGAGTAGGCAGGAGAAGGCAAGATCTTTTTTTTTATGTCACACTTTGAGTTGGGGGTTATTTATGGAGTATGGTTGGAGTACAGTTATTTTCTTGAGGCATTACCTACCAGTGTGTTGAAGTCCTGAAATTACAACATGAAATGTATTGGTCGTTTGGCCCGCACTAGGCAACAAGAAGGAACAAGTTATATGAGGCTTTGATCCCTGTTAGAGGATAACATCTGATATATTGACAGTAAAATAAATAAATAAATATCCTTCAACAGATATTATTACTTCCATTACATGTGCAGTGGAACAGATGAGATTCAGTCTTTTTCCTTTATTTATGTTTTTATTTTTTTGTTCATACAATCGCCATTTGCTATTTATGCTGATCAATTTTAAATTGTAAACCTGAACAGTTTAATATTATCAGAGATGTATATTTGAACAGACTTGTTTGGTATTGTTTCACTAACAGATAGCTGTGCTGTGAATTGATCCGCTGGGAGGCATTTCTCATAAAATCACAGTTTATTCGTTTAGGATAGCTGCGACTCTAAGAAAAACATTTAATAACAAGGACATTTCCCACTTATGGGAAATCGCCACTCTTCTTCTTTTTGTTCCTTCCAGCAGTTTGCTTTTATCTGCTGTGTAACATTTACAATAACAAACATACTAATTAGCCACTGTAACCTCAGCCTACAGAGGAAGAACAAAGCCTCTGTGGTTGCTATGTCTTGGCCTCAGAGTGTTCACACAGGTCGGTTCACATAACCTCAGTTTTGCGCAGAGGAACTCAGCAGTGATATTTTTCTCTCTCCCATAGCCTCATGTGGTTGCTGCTCTGAGCATTTATCTATGTGTGCATCTGTTTGGCACTTGGCACTTAGCATTTTATCATGACATGTAGCTTAGAAATCTCAGCAAAATGGATACAGTGATTTTTTTTTCCAGCTGTCACTGAGAGTTGGCAGGTACCAAATTTTACCTCTCCATTACAATATCCATACATCTTCAGCCGAAGAGAGCTGCACAGAGGATGAAAGGGGCATTTGTCTCTTTGTTTTAAGGCACTAGTGTCCTCTTAACTTAAATTCAAATCATTTATTGGAGACCTGTAGTCCAGAGTAGAATAAGATTAAAGAGATGGTGGATAAAAGTCTACAAGACAGGAGAAACAGGAGAGGAGGAATTCCCTACTGGATTCTTATACATGCTGTGGGATTCTGGCTGACTCCATCTGCTTAATAAGTCATGACAGATAACTGACAACGCTTATCTTATCTACAGGTTACTTCTGTGTGTGTGTGTGTGTGTGTGTGTGTGTGTGTGTGTGTGTGCTTCTACAATTTTTCAGAGGGAAAGACAAGTCAGTCTGTGCAGCTAAAAATAGCTCAGGTCATTCATTGAAATTCCACATGGCACAGCTCCAACCTTAATGGACATGTACAAGAGAAATATCTCTACCAAGACTCCATTTCATTTCTGAATCAGAAACAATAAGGAAACAGCACTTTGTATAATTAGGTATCCTCAGTCAGTTAGAGAAGCAGAGAGATGCAGCCAAAAGAAAGCCACACTGAAACAATAAACTTTCAATTTCCTCAGCACTCCTGTTGAATAATGAGATGTTGTTTGAAAAAAAAAAAAAAAACATTTGGCAGACTTGTGATTGCAGCTGAACTGTGTTCGAATCTTTTGTCAAAGAGAAAGTGAAGACTGTGTTGGACCATATGTGATGGAGGAGACAAGGGTTTGCACAAAGTGGTGGTTTGTGGCAGGAATAAACACAGAAATCTATGAAATCGTTTCTTTAGAAAACACAGAAGTCAGCTCAGACCCCAGCTCTCTGTGACAAGATGAAGGAACATGTCCACTCAGGAGAAGTGGAAAAAAAATTTTGGGGACAAAGAGACAGAGAGAAGGAGAAATAGAGTTGGCATTGTTTGACAGTGACATATCTGTTTGATGTTCAGTCGATTGTTTCTTTTCTGCTCTTTTCTTTTTTTCCTTAATGCCTTGGAACTTGAACTAAAAATGTTACACAAGTTGTTGTAATGGTCATTTTGAGCTTTCTTTGCGCACAACACAAGTCAAAATGTCAGTTTTACATGCTGTGCATTTTTAGTTTGAAGTTCTCTTTTAGTCAGGCCCTTAAGGGAGATAATATATTGTATTGCTAGTGCTGTGAGCAAAGGTAGAGCCCTCCAAAAGGTTTCATACCACCAATCTGAGTATGGACTGAATATGGTCGGAATAAATGGCTGGTGTACCTGTAAGATAAAGTCCTGATCACACCATAAAGTTCCACAACAATATTCATTCACACATCCATATGAAATAGATGGTCCTAAAAGCTTTGTGACATAGTGACTATACACATAGGGTTAGTTGTTAGGCATGCTACTTGCACATTAACGCTGTATTGGATATGCAGTGTTGTTTACAACTTTTGAGTGTTCAACTGAAGATGGTTGCTTGATTGCAGAGCTGGCCATGTTAAGTTTAAAAAATGCTGTGAATTGACAATTCAGCATGATATTCATTAAATTTAACTAGCCTGAACAACAAAATTTGGCTAACGTGAAGCATCCAAGTTTATTTAGTTTTGGACATATCGATATCCGAGCTTTCAGAAAAATCTGAGTTTCCCAGTAGGAATTAAGACTTGGATGTTGACACAAACGCTATTACATAATTATATAGTTATGTAGTCGGAAACTGGTAGTAATAGTAAGTCCAGTGTGACATGAATGTGTCCTAACAATGTTCTAGCCAGCTTGGACAATGCTTGCTTCTTGCTTATGAGGCACAATAGCTCTCAAAGCTAAAAGCTAGTGGATAGCAAGTTAGCTGGAGATTATTTTCTTTTCCTCTCTGATCAGTAAACCTATAGTTTCATACTGTGAGGCCCTCTGATATTGTTACTGTGACACCACAAGAGTATAATAAATAAACTGTATATTCATTCAGTGGATATCACTTGTCCCAAGGTGTGCCTGCTGCTGCAGGTTAAGTATAAATAAATGATGTGAAGGTATTGATTGATATTCCATGAACTTCTCTGCTGCAGGGGCAGAGTACACTCCAGCCTCACCACCATGAATGAAGAATAGAGGACACAGTGAAACCTTTTTTTCTTTTCCTTCTTCTTTTATACAAGAAATATATGCTTTTTTGCTTACATACAGTATCTCTAATGAAATTTTTGATTAATATTAGTATATATCTCTGTATGGTGTGATATCAAAACACCCAAATCTGTCAGATGTATCCTGTTTGGAAAAAATCTCCATACTATGTCAGAACAGCAAGAGACTTTATATTATACTACATTGTAGTTATATATATACACATACAAAACAGCATGAGCCCAGTGATACAAGTTTAATGCAATTCAAATAAACAGAATACTTCAACACAACTTTCCACATTCACACTACCTCTGCTTGCTGTGGTGCTGCAGAGGATCACAATGTGGAGAAAGTTTCAGATGTCAGCCGTGACACACAAACAATCAAAAGTTCAGCTGTAATCCATCAGGCTTATTCAGTTTTGATATGTGTCATTAAAGAAATATATGGCTGTCACAGCCCTTCTGCGTTGCCCAGGAGCGAACTCATGGCTGTTTTGATGCACCGTCCTCTGTCATCTTCTCTGTGTGTGCATATTCTCAGCTCCTGCTTCATTCTATGAATAACAACTGCCATCATCAACATAATCTGTCTCATGTCTTCATGTCCATTCCCTTTTAGTGGTCATGAAGCCGTAAAATATCTTTTTAATTGCACCATGGACATTGTATACTTTATCAACCCCCTACAGCTGTTTATTCTGTCTCTCTGCTTGTATAATGTTTTTATGGAGTTACTAATTTGGAAGCTGGGAAAAATACACAATCAGGCCTTCATGTGTCCTCTCTTGCTAAGGTGAGTACCTGCAGAGGAAACAAAACCACACACACTGTGTCATTGACTCAAAACTACAAAATTTGCTCAAATACTGTTGACAGTTCAGGGTGGGTACAACAGTATAAAAAACACTTATTTTCCTTGCCTTTTAAAAAATGTTATATTCTTTGTGATTTGTAGACTTTTATTATGTATGTTATTTATATGTTTTAACCTTTTCCTGTTTTTATTCCCATCTTTCTCCTTTGTTCTTCCAGTTTCTATTTTTGTCTGTAAAGCAACTTCTCATTAAGTTTGCTCGCTACATACAGTGTCTCTTTCTGAATTTACCCTACAGATATTGAAATAACATAATATAGTGCTCAGTCTGATTTGTGTGAATTTGCACATGTATCTGAAAGAACTGCATGCCGTTTGCTGCATACATGCCTATTAACCATTTGTTTCTGTTTTTTCCTGACTCTCTGTAGTTGCATTTCATTTCCCTGAATGACCTCCATTTCCAAGAGGTCAGTACAAACAAGGGTGTGCTATATCATTCTTTAATTAGTGCATTTGTCATATTGGCAGACTGTGTGTTCTTTATTATATAAGTCAACTCCATCCTGTGTGTGTTTGTGTGTGTGTTAGCCACATGTGTGAGTATTATGATGCCCTGCCAACAGTGAGATTAGTGCTATGCAGAAGAGGATATGGTTCAGATAAGGTCCACAGCAGCGGGTGAACTGCAGCCTCAGGCCGCTCTGCTGAGAGTCAGTAGCACACCACAGAGAATGGCTTCATGTTGATTTTCATCATCTCAGATAAATGCACTCTAAGAGTCCAGACAAACCAAGGGAAAGATTTGTCTGAGATGTTGACTATATTAGCTGTCACATTAATAGTCATAGCTCTCGGTAAATCAAAGAACCCTTTGTTTGCAAATAAATGCAGTGTTCCTCAGATTCAGGTGACTATGAGGTGATGGATGCCAGGAGCACTGTTTCCAGTGCTCAGTGCCTATTCCAGGGTTTGTGCCAGTGCGTAATCAGTGCCAGACACGTCTGTGTGCCCTCACAGATGCTGTGCAATTGAAAATGTTTCAGTGGATCTAACAGAGCTACAAATTGTTTTGTCTGAGAGTAGTACCAGTTTAAAAGATTCCCTAATAATAAATAAATCCCTCTCTCTACTCAGTCTTTATCCATAAACACCATGACCACAATAATGTATATAGATAAACAACAACAAGCCTGGCCCTCAATTATTTGAATTTTTCGTATATAGGGGATGCATTTACTCAAGTTCAACATCTGGCACAGAGTTGTGCACACATGTGCTAAAGCAAGCCAATGAGGCAGTTCAGCTGATTCATCTGCAGTTAATATGAACATGTGAAGCATGAAAAAACCTGCCTATGTGCTTCATTTAGTCACTGCAGGAGTCCACATGTTCTGTTTCTGTTCCTCTTTTCCTTTATGCAGACATAGTTTGCTTTAAGAGAAACATAAAGCCTGGAGTTTTTCTTCATCCCATTACACAAGCAAGGTAATCTAAGATGCAGCTCCTGCCAAGCCCTGGATAGACCGGCAGGCAGACATGCAGGCACGGCAGACACCAAGAAAAACATGCCTTAAAGAGATCAGCATGTCAAACCTTAGCTCTCGTGTGTTGTCCAACAGCCAAATTTGAGTTTTAACATTAGCTTAGAGCTGTTTTCATTAAGACCTCATTCATCTGGATAAAGTTGTCTGAGCCTGACTTTCACTTGCTGTCCAAAGCAGGGATACAGACTATATAGCTACACCCCTTAAATTGGATGTAGTGAAAATTAAGTCAGAGATCATTAACTTCACATGGCAATTAAGAAATCATCAAGTTTGAAAAACATCATCATTCTTGCCTTTCCAGCCTTTGCCAAGTCTGATTGCTTAATCTACATATTTTGTTAAAGCATTTGTAGATTTAATTTAAGTTTTTAACACATGTAATCTTACACTTGAATAATATGTTGGACAGTAATGGTACTTGTATTTGGCTGGAGGGCGTGGAGTAGAAATATTTTTTCTATCTCAGTATCTGAGATTATACTCTGGGAATAAACTACAGTGTTTGCTCCCTGCTCCCCTGCAACAATCCTGTAGGTAAGGTACTGAGAATTGCTGATGAATGTCTTTTTCTTTTCAGTCCTTACAACACCATATAGATAAATGTGTTCATAAGCAAAACAAACAACAACAAAAAAAGGAAAAAAAGAAAAGGGAGGGGGCTTCAGTGACCTCCAGGATTGGGAGGTGGTAGGAGCACTGGGACTCAGCAGCATCATCCTGTTCCACTCCCAGAAACTATAAAGAGAGATTAATCCCTTGGCTGCCCTCTCGCTGGCTGTGGGAAAATTCTCCGAATATCATTAGGGGAAGCTTCCTCCTTCTGACCATACACAGAAAGTGTCAGGAAACTTCAGTAAAATCCCTAAAGGTTTTAGCCTCAGTGCAGCAGGTTAAGGAAGTGTTACAAAACAAGGAAAGGAACCATTCCTCAATCTGTCACAGCACCAGCCCTAAAAAATAAAAATAAAATTATCACAACCTACAAACACCCGGCACCTCTTTATTTTCGAATATTTATGGTTTCATACATTTATAATGCATTAGGGTAATAGTACCAAATGTGACAAGAATATGTTACGAGCAACATGAGTAAATATTACATCAATAAAATATATATTATCACACATTTATCAGTGATTCCAATACTCCAAGTTTCATTTCTGCCTTACTATAAATTGTGTATTCCTCTTCATCCAACAAGTTCCAAATGTCCCAAAGGACCATTTTAGGTTTCAGAACAATGATGGACCAGTGCTTTTATCTCTTTTTGTGTTTATTTTTTTTGGTGTAGAAGGCACTTTCTAACAAATTTCTGATTTGCCTATTCTTTCTCTCTTGTTTGTATCATTGCTTCTGCACGGCTTAATATTCTCAGCTCAGAGAAATATAGAAACATCTGATCAATGAAAAATCGATAGATGTGTGCTAAGATTTCTCAATATGTCAACATCAGTCTTGATGCGACACCGTGATGACCTGACCGCACACAAAACCCGCGATGGTGGCAGCTGCAGGCGACAAAGGCAAATGTGAAGGATTCATTGATATCAACGCCAAACAGTGCAATGCATTTGTAATGTATAGAAGATATAAAACATTAATATTAGGAACAACACAAAGGGCAAGGACAAATTGGCCTTTGCTTCATATTTGTTCACACTGTGTATATCATCACATTCCTTCATCAAAACAACAATCATCAAACCCTCACTAAAATAAGGAAAATGTCATCACGAGGACTTTCACAACAGCAATTCCTCACTGCGCATTTTTGAGGTGACGAAAGTTTGACAAGTTACAACTTGGAGAGTATAAAATCACTAGATTGAACTGTTGTAATAATGGGTTTCATGATAATCTTAGTGACATCTTGTAATCAGCCCCGTGTCAAGGGAACAGGTGGAATTGGCAAAAGCGTTAAAGAAAAAACGAAATGGAAGAGCTAATTGCAGTTTCCACCCCATATGAAGCTAGTTTCAAGGCCCTGTGCCTACAGCACTGCTGTTACTGGACCACCAACTGGCTTTTCCTAAAATTAGAAGAACAAACATATTTCAGATTATAAAAAAAATCTGTCTATAGGCACAAACACTTTTGTTCTGCTGAGCTTGCTGTTAACCACATACAGTACTAATGTGCATAATGCTGCTAAGCTAACTCATGGCATTGTGAATTCCCCTCATGGTGGGTGCACTAAAATTAACAACCCCATTCATTTCAATGACCAAGGCGACAAAGATACATTTGCTCTCTGTCATCGTAAATGGATCCTGCCTCGACATTTTGTCTCCGTAATGTTCCCACCTGGTTGAACTTTGTCCCTTAGAAATGCTGAGACTCACTCCATACCTGGCAGCAAATGTAAGAGTGGATTGGCCTGCTTGTTTGGGAGGTAATTGTTTCTATCTATTCTATCTATTCTACAACAGGATCTTCCTGCCCATGGCAGTGAGTTCAAGGAAGTCAGTGACAGAGGAAAAGACAATAAGAGTGTTATAAAAGACACTTTTATTTTCATTTTGAATAATACTTAATATTCTAACCTTAAGCAAGTCTCCACGTCTCACCTGTATTTTTCCAGTGCATATAAGTAGCTTTGTCCTGCCAATTCTGGTCCACCACAGCTGAGCCTTAAAGAACACGCTGAGTTTGATCGCCGCCACACTGAACAAAATTTCCTGTGGGAAAGCAGCCTGATTACCCACTGTAGCCGAACTATTGGAGAAAAATAAGATGATGATTAACACTCACATGTTAGGAACTGAGAAGGTCAGAGATGTTGCATAAGTAAAATGGATGGGAGAAACATTGTAGGCGGCAAACACCTTTTCTTTAAGTCTACCTTTAAAGAGGTGAAGGGTGAGGAAGCTTGGCCATAGATGATATCTTTGCTTTCTGTTCCAATTTTGCTTTTGCTCTGGTCATCATACCACCAGTTCCAACAACGATGGCATTAAGAAGAAAATGGCCAAGCAATTAACCATTACAAAGTCAATAATCAGAGTTCTAATGCCAAATAAGGCTATAATTTCTATCTTGTTTTTCCTGATCTCATTGCTCAACTGCATGACTCAGACATGTCTAGCCATAAAATTTGTTAAAGTATGAGTTTTCAGAACCACCTCCTTGGCCTCTTTCCACGACATTCCTACATACATCTCGACTTTATGATTTCCATCCTGTCTTACAAATGTTTGGATAAGGCTACACTTTGTGAAGAAGTCTTTAGATCCTGAAATTAGTTAATAATGAGTTCACCACAAAGTCCATGTGTAGCTACGTGCACGTATGCAGACTGCCATAAGATTAACACAGAGTGGACCGTGGGCTAGTATCTGATTACAGCACATCACCCAAGGCAACCAGTTGCTGTTGTGGTCACAATCCTGCAAGACCCTCACTGCACCACTAGGAGCACAAACCTGAGCCAGGCTTGGCAACAACGAGGTTTCAGATGACTATAATTTTTCATAAAATGAAAAGAAAGTAGCAAAATATGGTAAAATATGAGCGGATACACAAGGAAAACTAAACTGTAATGCCAACAGCAAATCCTCTGCTCTGCTTTTAGTGCGAACACAGACCTTGAGGTTATTCACTGGACAATCCCTCCATAAACAGAGGCGTTATGCCTCTGTTTGAAAGAACTTTATGATATGCCACAGGTAATTAAACAAGGGTTATCATTTCATGTATTTTATCTTGTGTATTTACATAAATCTAAAAGCTAATTACCTTGCCCCTTCAACTTGCTAGAACTGTAAGAATTAAAGGAATTTAATTATCGTTTGACGATACTGTAGTAATTTATCAGTACGCGGTAGGAAATTGGCAGCAGCAGCTTTCATTTGGAGGCAACAAAATCACAACAACAAGATGTTACAAATCTACAGTATTATCGAACATGGGAAGTAACTTTTAAGAGAGCAGAGTTTTTGTTTGTGTTTTCTCTCACACACACAAAACACAGTGACATTTATTTATATTTTGTAACTGATAACAGGGACTTAGCTTGTTAGCATATAATTTTTACTGGTAAATGTCTAAAATTAATATATATATATACACACCATGGAAATCTCATAGGAAGGCAGCATCCTTTCATTTGATCTTCTAGTAATGCTGTAAGTGCTTCAATGATACAGTTTTACACATTATTAGGTAAAGCAAATATACATATTTGTATGATCAAGGTATTTGGTAGTATAATTGATTTCATAATGGGTGGCGGTCAGTGGGGCAGGTGAATTAGAGATGACGTACACTGCCTTTTCTTTATTTTAGTGCCAGCAATTATATTGATGAAATAGTTTTCTTGGCCATATTCAGAGACAAACTGAAACAGTACTCATTGAATACATTCAAAAACAAAACAACCATTATAGAGGTTCTTGTGGTACATTTAAAAGCAATGGGTAAAATCACTGAGTTTATGGTGGCGATCAAATAATAAGTGTACGGGAAGCAGTGAGCTCCCAGGACCCCAAGACCAGGATTATTTCCATTAAATCAATATCAAAATCAGTTTAAAACTGTTTGTGAATTCTATTTTGCTTTACCTCCTTCATGTCTCACCACATTCCTCCCTGCTCGTGATGATGCTGACCACATCCACGACATTTACGTTTTTTGTCCAGGACTCATGGTAGCAGTGCTCCCGCTTTGCAGCCCTCTGCATTGAGAAAATGCATAATAGCCATTGAAATTAAACTATTTTTTTATTTACTGGGAACCCCTGGGACACTGTCTGGGGCCTTGACAAGCAGCAATGTAGAATCCTTGTGGGCAGTCGAAAACCCCAGACAACATCGGGAGCTCACCACGGTCAGATCAGATCCGCTGAGCTATTCTGTTAAATAGACTAAATTGGTTTTAACCCCATCCGCTGTTAGCATAACTATGATCCCAGCACGGCCCTTCATAGAGCTCTCCGTCTTTTGGGTATATTATGGGTATGTGTGCATCCATTATTTACATAATAGTAATTTATGAACATATTACTGTATATTGTGTTAGAAGTATATTATGCACCATGCATATTTTACTATAAACATACTATTTTAGTAACCCAGGGACAGGTATTGATTTTTGATCTGGCAAGGATCTAAACCCATCAAGTATCACAAACAATGCTCTGTTACTTTGCCAAGCACAGCATTCCTTTAGATTGCTTGGGCTGTTAATGAGTATTCACTGTTGTTTGAGAGTTAATCTCAACAATGTCATGGAAAAGCACTAAAGTGATATTACATGTCTTCTTTTGAATTGTCCTTTAGGGCCATAGATTTCCATACTGATATGAGGAAGCAAATAACAGCTCTGAGTGTTCAGTGGCATGAAATTACACCAGCGAAGTGGGTCTAAATTCGGACTTTCTGCTAAGCGGAGGGAAAACCAGGCAAAACTTTTCCTGGAAATGAGATTCATAGTTGAAGCAAAGATTACTGATGCTAAAAAAACTTCTATCAGTACGTTCTTCTTCCATTAAGTTATTTAACCTTGAGGCATGTAGGGAGAAACAACTGGGTTGTGGAAAGTAATTTAGCAGGAGAAAGATAAGCTGTGAATGATGCAATACCTTTTTGCCCCAAAGTGACCTTTAGATGCCAGTGAATCATTTTCAAGGTGAACTCAGTGTGTTGATTTCCAGCTGATAAATCCTCACTTTTACTACCATGAATTCTAGTAGAGCAGCTGTGAGAACAATTTATCAGTTCAATGAGTTAATCTTTCTCTAGGGAGCAGGGGCGATGAATTATTAAACTGTAATTGGCCGTCTTTGTTTGATGATAAAAGAGGTGACGGGAGGCTGACTCTTCCACCAGAGGCACATTTTCTTTCCAAGTTCCATCTTCAATGCTACAATAGTATTCTGAGATTTAGGGTTTCCAACAGCTTACTGTGTTGTCTTATAAGAATATACAACTTGCCTTTGCCATCATATATCTGCATATTTGTCATTTTGTAAATTATCATGGAGGTACTCCTATATATGTGCATGTTGTCAATACTTTGAAGTCTGTATTACCAACTACCTTATTTACAGAAAGAGGGACAGGGGCCACTCGTCAGTCATCATACACTAACATCATGCTGTGTCCTAGGGAAGATGTTTGTGTAAAATGAGAGGACAAAAAAGAAAGGACAAAAGCAGAAAGGCGAAAACCCTGCTACATTTGAAACCCAATTTGTATTTTGTTTTCCAAATTGTTATGGATCTTCAGCAGATGCTCAACTGGTATTCTGGCGATTGGTTCGGCGGTAACCCTCCCACAGGAGCCCGACTTCAAATTAGTGATGGCACTAACTAGAGATACAGGCACGGTAACCTGTTTTGGGGGTCAGATGGAGCTGAACTCTCCATCCGTATTTAATTAGTTTCACTAGCATGCAGATAAAATGTTCTTGTCCATATGATGCTTCTTAACACAAATCTTACCAGAGCTAATTTAACATCTGGATAATATCCAGAATGGATCATTCCAAAACATTTTTCGCTCAGCTTTTGAGTGGTGGCTTTACATTCCCTACCTATGCCTGAAATCAAATCAGTGATTAAGTGTGACAGTGAGGAACAAAGTGTGTGCTTTTAGCTATTGTACCTGACTACTCAAATCAACCACTTGATTGACACCAAATACTAAAATTAAAACAAAAGATGTTTACTACTAATATAAATAGAAATACTAGAAAAACATTGTGTTACATATTATTTATCTGGAACATTTATCAGAAATGGTAAATTTAGCCTTACTAACTGTTTTCAAGGTATTCATGAACTTTTATTCTAGAACATGAAATATATTCTTTGTTAATGGATGATAATTTACAGGGGGTTTATATTAGTTAAAACAAAGTCTCTCTCTCTCTTATAACCATTGTCCAATACGCTGTTTTATGACAAGAATGGCAGCATATTTCTCCATGCAGAAAAGATCGCTCAGAACTCTGTAACACAATTCAGGGACTACTCCGAGCAAACCAAAAGCTAGCCAACCATCTTGTCATTACTGCCGTCTATTCCTATCACAGTCACACTGCCCAGTTGCTGCACAAATTTATAACAATCTGAGATTCCTCTGTTGTGTTCAATGACAGGTGGCTCTTGCCTTCTGGAAGGTGTAACCCAGCCTGGCCAGTGCTTGAATGAGAGTAGCATTTCACAGACATGAGTTCACCGTAAGACTGAGTGCGACCTGACTGTAAACAGGGCCGCCGAGTCATTTCGCGTATGTCAGGGCTGGAGGTGCGACATCCGGGCGTCTACACCTGACTGATGATGGGGTCTGGATGGCAGTGAGATGAAGGTGGATGAAAGGAAGATAGATGTCTTGAGGAAGGGGTGAAGGCTGCGGTGGGGAGGTAATAGTGTCCAGATCAGTACACTCATTAAGGGAGAATGAAAGGAAGAGAGTTGTTTTGATCACTGTGTAGCTCTCATCTGAGCTGAAACAGGGCCTTCCTGTCGATCATTCACGTTTCCTGAGGAATTCTAACGACTTTCATTAATCAGCATCTTTTTACAAACTTTTATTCACATAAGTATATTGACAATGGTGTGGATAACCAGTCGAACATAACTCCACAATTTATAGTTGCTATATTGGCCAATTCAAGTTTTGTATTCCTAGAGAATTCCTTAAACATCAACTATAGGGGCTACAGAGTGAGTTTTACTAGGAATGGAGTAACAAATAACACCATCTGTGATGCTGCCAACAAAGTGTAATGTGTGCTGTGCCTCTGATCATTTGAAAAAAAGAATAAAACCTTTTCTTAACCTCCAAATATTGTGCCTTATATTTCAAATTCATCCGTTAGAGAGGATTAGAACAGTCATCACGAAAGCAGCTGGAGCACAGAAGCATTAGCTACTGATTTGGCTGCAACCACTGAGAGGGCAGAGCTTCATGTGTCACAGGCTGTAATCAACTTACTCAGCTAAATTATACATGTTAGATGTAATCACGGGGTGACAGAGGGGCGTGAACTCATCTTGCCAGACCTGCCCAGTTTGTGAATAGTAAAAGTAAAAATAAAACAAAAACACAACAATGCAATGAAATTAGGCATGACGATCAGCATCACTCGACACAGGCGAAAAAACAAAACAAAACCAAAAACATGTATACCACACCTGCGAGAATGCTGAGAAGTGACCCAAATCAAACCACCCCACAATGTTGCGTGACCAAGCAATTGCATGCTGGAGTCTAATGAAAAGCTCATGATGGAGCCTCCAGCAGAAACGAAAGCGTGCTGAAAGAGAGTTTAACGTGTAGTGATGTGTGTGGGGCCTTTCTACCGTAGACGATGTTGAAAACTTTGAGGAGCGCAGTGGGACCAAAGGGATAGTGGACTGGTTGTGGTAACACTGAGATGAAGGGCGAGAGATCTTTAACCTAAAGCAGTTCACAGGAGGACTCCATACAGCGCGCAGCTCCTGGGCTGACGTTCAGACAGGTAAGGTGTAACACTAAACTCCCTGATTGATGTAACGCTGATGATGACTGCTGTGTTGATTTAATATGTGTGTATGCGGCTGTATGGAGCTGATGTGGGTTTTATGCTATCTACATTTCTAGTGTTTTCCGTCTCTAATGCTTTTTCCTGCTATGGTAAAGTGGCAGGTCATTTAATTTATCTATCTTAATATTGCTTATTACCTGCCGCTTCCATGTTCATAGTCCCTTTTATTTTAGTTGCCATTTTGTTTAATTTTCTGGGCTTTTGTCCTCTGGTTAATCCCTAATGCTGAGGAGGTATAATTGGGAGGTGGCTGTATGTATGAAACAACTGTTAAAGTGCAAACATAGATTTGTAAATATTCACCTTTAGAAGGACTTTTTCTTGGTTTGGATATAATTCTATGACATTATTATCATCATATACCCGTAAAGATTTAATTGATACAACAGGTAACCTTTTAACATTTTAACTGATCCATTTTTTGAACACAATTTGTAATACAGATGGCTTCAAGACTTTCTGTCATCACAATACATGATAATCTAGGAACCCGCCACCACCTCAGTATTAAACCTTCATTAGAACATACTGAGAACTTTCCACACAGTCTGTGGATTATCCATATTTCCTAATTCCTTGTACTATTACTTGCCAGTTTGTATATATTTTCCAATGCTTTTCTGATATTATTTGTGTGTGTGTGTGTGTGTGTGTGTGTGTGTGTGTATGCCTTGTGAGAGAGAGAGAGATTTAGGTGGATTAGTCCTATAATTACATTTTGCTTGTCCTTAAATGTATGCATGTAGTTGTCATGAACTCCACAGTGTTTATAACAAACGAAGATAATGCAGAGGCAAATAATATGCCATTTTCCGAGATCCTATCATTTAGCAGAAAAAGTCCGCCTTGGCCCCTTTAATTCACTCCACTTGATCCCAATCTCTGCTCTGTTTACAGCACCTGCTGATTTCAGATATTGAAATTTAATTTCTCCTAAGCAGTTTTCCTGATCGTTTGAATGTATCCTTACCGGCATGTGAATTAAAAAAGTGCCCTTGCCAGTGTCTCCTGGCACTCTCCTCCAGTATTACCCTGAATTGCTCTGAGTTCACTTACCATTATAGCCTAATGACATAATTTGTGTAATAGATTACCAAAATATTTGTTTGCCAGAAAATTGCTGCACAATTTTAGCTGTCAAATTACTGTTCTTTCAGTACATGTATTGTTATTCCCAAGATGTCCTATTAAAATAGTTGATAAAATCTTTTTTCTTCTTTTTTTTTTTACACATTACCTCCCCATGGACCCCACATGGAGTTTCTTATCTTCTCCTATTTCTCCCAAAGCAGCTTGGATGGCTTGGCTCCGAGAACATTGCTGGTTATCAACAAAGCTCGTAAAATGTATTGCGGCATATTTGATCATTTCTGCACAAATGTGCTTTTAGAAATTAGACCATTCAGGCTACAATTTAGGTACATGAGCTGGAGCAATTTAACATTTCGTTTATTCTCAAGTTCTGACCAATACAGACCAAATGGTTTGTAATATAACAAATAAGAATGCTGCAAACACCACCAGTGCCTACAAGTGAATCTGCTAAATGCACTCTCTCAAGGCCTGCTCAGAGTGAGACTTTTGTGGTTTTGTAGCAAAGCAAGTATTTGGCTTGGAAGGCAATGTAACTTTTCAGTTTGTGTTCCAACTTATATCTGCTGTGTTTGGTAACAACAGCATTAGTAATTCCAACAAGAATAAAAAGTGTCCAGCTATATTTGGTGTCTAGATTAGCACTAAATACAGGGTCAGCCAAGGCTGATGGGAATGTTATTAGTTTTGTGATATTTGGTCATAAACCAAATACAAAGTGAACAGAGAGAAAAATTTTGGACAGGTGATGGCTTGTTGGTGGGTCTCCATAGTTACTAAAATCATCCTGAGGAAGATGATTGTGTGCTCCAAATTTAATTGCGAACAACTGAATGTTTGTTGAAATTCCATAAAAGCCATGAGCGTCAACATTAGGATTCAACTTCTGGGGACCATGAATCTCTATACCAAATTCTTTAAAGTCATCAAATTCATCCTCTTTAGGCATCACATGGATATAGCACTATATTTCATGGCAAATCCATCAAAGTTGCCAAGACATTTCTAAAATTCAAAAATGTCAACCTACTGGTGGCTTGAGGAAAAGTCAATTGGATCTCCCAATGTCATTAGATTGATCCCATTATTCATGAATGTCCTTTACAACTTTTCAAACGGTCATCTTATAGTTGTCTAGTCATGTCAGTCTGGACCTGGTGGACAAACTGACTTTTCAGCAGGTAGTAGTAAAAAGTAATATGTGAACCAGACCTTTGGCTGTTTGGAGAATAGTTTCATGTACTTGTCTATTAGAGACTCACATAGCACCTTTGCTGTCGGCGAGAGATACACCCATAGTATAAATTTAAAACAATGTTTTCATACATCTCTGGTTTTACATTCATGGGGAACTAAATACAAATTCTAATACAGTTCTTGGGACTGAGATAAATCAACAATGTATCTTAATTGAGATAAAGTTATTGGCAGAAACGACTGACTCATTTTGAAGAGAGAAGAGATTACTACGATGAGTCTTGTGGAACCATGTTTGTGCATACCTTTCAGTAATCCTTCTTCATTCAGATGAAGAGTCAAATTCATATTCAATGATCCACTTTTACAAACCTGAATTGTATTTCTGATTAAGGAGTACATTAGTGTACATTACACATCCTGGTAGCGTTTAATTTCCAAACTTTAAAAACCAGTAAATTCTGCAACAAGCTGCACAACTTCGAGAACTTTGGATGAAGGAGGGATCTTTTGGCTGGCATTGAGGGTGACTGTCAGTTATCTTAAACTTTGCAGTTTATTCAGAAACTGCTTTGAATTTCCACAATACGTCTTAGAAATCCACAGCTCTTGCAGCATGGTCAGCGTGGCTTCCACGGTGACGGTAGCGTAAACGGCATACAGTATGCCTGTGGAGTGTAGCCACCCTACAATTGTCAGTATCAGTCATACTATTCGTGTGCATTCATTCCTCCCACACATCACTTCTCTCAGGTTTTCAGTAGTCTAGTACTAGCAGTTTTTAAAAGGTTGTTGTATTGTTATACCCGTCATATATAGATGTGAAGCAGTGAATTTCTGCATGACAACTTAGGAATAATATGCTCGTACGCTGTTGGCTGTGACACGGTTGCTAATGGTGATAGTTGGCAAAATAGAGACTTGTGCAATTCTACTAACTTTCAGTATTTTTTTAATAAGGTTTCTCGGTTTTTCCTATTTAACTTCTGTGGTGATGCTGTATTCACTTGTTTACTGCTGTGCATGGCACAGCATCGACGGCGCCACACCTACCTAGCTAACAGGGCCTTATTCAAATTTGCCCGCGCAAACTGACAGATGGGGGAGGTGGGCCCATTTAGCCTAGGACCATGTAGGTGCATGAACACATGCCTGGCCATTTTTTTTTTGCCACATACTATTTTTCTAAAATAACATGCATCTCCTCCCTTTTGACAAAGAAATGAAAGCTTGTCTCATTACAGCAAATCTGCATTTTAAATGAACAACAATAATTTACAGGTTGTATTTCGTCTGTGGGCGATCATTCAGCAGCCTGACCATGTTATTAGAATAAAATGAAACGGTGGAATATGATTTTGTCTCTAGCAACCATTTTAACTTTATTAATCGCAGCTCCCAGCCTTCCCAGTTCGTGTGCACTTATAACCGAAAACCAGGCGCAATGCAATGCCACAGTAGTATATTAAATAACTGTAACAGAAATTCAAAGGCGATCCCTGCATCACCTGATTGTATCACACTAATTGCAATAGAATTGAACGAGCAATGATGACGAAGGAAGAATGAACACCCAAACTTCTAGTATTGAATTAGTTTTGGACACTATCGCTGCAAGGGTAGATCACTGTAATTTCTGATTTATGGTTGGTACATAGGTAAATGCATTATGTATTTACTTGTTTCGTAATAATATTTAAAATAAGTATAGAACTGAGGCACTACCATGTGCTTTACAGCATGTATCGCCTGAAGTCATATTTCGGTGTGTGCAACCTAATGCTCAATTGTTTAAGAGTCAAACTTTGTCACGATGTCTGGTGAAGGTAGAGGATGAATCAGAATATTTTCATGGTTATTATTTAACAGGAGGCTTAAGATAAAGGTTCATGTTGTGCACAATATTTATAACTAAAATATATTGTTTATTAGTTTGCCAGTTATATAGTTATATTTGAATATTTTGGTTACTCTTCATTTTTACAATAAAAATGGCTGTTTATTGTTTTTATAGTTCTGAATATTTAACATGATGACACAATATCAAGGTAGAAACCCATAGCTATTTTGTGTAAATATTGTACGTTTTAGGTTTTATTAACTTAACTTTCAGGAAGTTGAATCAGTCTCCACTCCCGCTATCCCAGGCACGACGATTTAGTAAAAAGTAGTGCCGGGAGTTTGTGCATATACCTTTCAGTCATTAAAACAGTATGCTTTATTATCTTTCCAAATGTTGACCTCACTTAAGGCTGATAGCTTGAAATAAGACATGTTCTTTGCTGACCTACTGTGGTGATATGTTGATGCTATGTCTGCATTTTACTACAAAAATATACCTTTATGAAATTCGTCTGTATATGTTGTATCACAACAGTTGCAGAAATAAAATTGAAAGCCTAATAAAAATATTTAAATAAAAATGCAAATCAATCCTTAAATACTTGACAGGCGTTAGGCTAAAGTCAACTGAACACAGCGGTAAGTGCCTCAAGTGCAGGCAACATGAGGTCGAGATAATGCCACAGGCCTAACAGGCTAACAAACTGCTAGGTCTCTGGCTACAATACACGAACAAATTTGGTGAGCCCAGAGCCCCTCGGGAGGGTCTCTGCAGCATTTCTGCACATATTGCACTTCAGTATGTAGGAGTGTTGAGGGCAGCGAGTCTGTATGAGGAGGTGGTAGTGTCGGCTGAGTTGAGTTAATTACATGGGTTGATAGCATAGCAGTCTCAATGGTGAGCGCGCCCAGAGCTATGGGAATTGGAAAATATAGTTGAGTCAGTCGCTTTTCATGTTCTTTTAACTTGTCATTCAGTACTCAAGTGAGCTTGTAATAATTATGCAAGGTTGTATGTGTTTGTTTGTATGGCTGACGTTAGTTTGGTAACATATTAAAAGGCAAGTAGGTTGGAGAAGGTGAGAGTTTTCAGTATTGGACTTGTACCTGGCATATGGCTTCCAGCTTGCTGGAAGCAGTACATTCAGTGTAAACCAAGCTCACAATTATCAGTAGAAGGCCAATCTGTTCATTTTGGCCAGTGCAGAGGCAACTGGTGTGCCTTCCTTATCAATCGTTCTTAACTTATACCATTGCATGCTTGAATTGGTTGTTGATTATTGGTAGCACTCACTCAAAATGCACTTCACATTCCTTCATTTTAACAAGAAGTAGACACTTTGCACTTGATTTCTATAATAAGTGCAATAAATGTATGTATGTTGCTTTCATGCTGAACCAATACAGTCCTTATGGAACAGCACCGGCGGCAGCTCTGGCTTTCCCTTGATGTCTCACAGCACAGAAGGCTTCCCATTAGCAGCTTGTCACAGCTCAAGTCCACTCGTGTGAATGATGCTATTCGGCAGTGCGCAATAGAAGAAAGCGACTATCTCTGTCAAAGCTGCTGACCTTCCTAATACACACAAACACACACATATACAAAACCTTCTCAAACGGACAAATAGCACGGGCCAGAGGAAAAACTCTGAGGCAAAGCCAAAACAAAGTGGAAAGGAAGTAAGTCACTGATGGAAATGGATGAAAGTACACATTCAGAGCAGAGGATATGAAGGGGACGCCATATCAGTTAGAGACATTAGTCAAGAGAGTCAAATTAAAGTATATTGTTTCACAAATAAAGGGCTGCGATGAATCTGTGAACAGGCCTCAGTGTAGAGATGAGGATGAATGTATTTCTTAATCCTGCTGAGAGGAAGTTGAACTGGAATTTGCAATAAAATTATTGCTTTGCCGTACATCTTTCTTTTCAATGGTAAATGCACAGACTCTTTTGTGTACTTCTGGGTGATAGGGTAAGGTCAGATTAAGATTAGATTACTGTAACAATTTTGCGGCAAGGTTTTCCCGCTTTTGTAACTGTGTTTTACCCTCATTCTGACCTTTAAGCGTTCTGTTATCTCATTATTTAAGGCAAATGTTTCTGGTTGCTTTGTTTTTGGTAGTATTTAATTTCCACCTCATTTCTCTACACCTATCTTTCTAGGTGGATGTCAGGCTGGGGTGAAACCCTCTGGAAAAATACCATTAAGTTGAAATGTGTCACTGCACGATCAGGCAGGGATTGGCAGGAGTCGATTGTGTGTGTGTGGGGTGGGGGGTGGGGGTGTATCCGGGGTGGGTATTAATCTGTACCCAAATGATTACATGCCGGTACTTTGTGTAATGACGGGTAATATGGAAGTGTGTGTGTGTGTGTGTGTGTGTGTGTGTATGTCTGTGTTTGGGAGTGTGTGAGCCAGGCTGAGGGCAGAGTTAGTGTAGCAAACGGCCACAAATGTCAGACTTATCTCTCCTGTCTGCCACCTGGCCCCATGTTATTATATTGAATTGCAGTTTAAAAGCTACTTTCGAAACTGGGTATTTATAGTCAAGCCCATGATCACACAATGACCATATCACCACAAGGCTTCCGTCAGTGAAATTGCAAAAACCTGGTGGCCATGGGGCCACCTGAGCCCTATAGAGTGAGGGCTTTGAGGGTGGCTCAGTTTGAAGCTTGATGTAATAGTTGGAAAGATCAATGGCGAAACTCAGTTAAACATGACAGCAGGAAAACAGCAAGTTTAGATTTAGTATTCGTTGCCATCATTGTGTGTAAGAGTGACACTCAACGACAAGTTGTCAAGAAATACAAGTATGTAAAACCTCAGCTAGCTAATGACAGTCAATAACACAGATACTTCCTTTGGCGACATTAGGGACCAATGTTAAGAGGTAAAAGCCAAAAAGCGTTGTTTTTAGATGGCCAAATACCGGAGATGATATGTTAAGAGAAAGAGACTGTAACATTTATGGCTCAAGTCAACAATGTTAGTCAGCCACAGGCTGACAAACCCACGCCTCCTGGGCTGCGCAGCAATTACTCATTGGACAAACATGAAGCGTCCTTTTACCTAAAATTACCTTTACCTCATTTCCCTTTGGATTGTCACATTGTTATAAATATACATTATAAACAAAACAGACTCCTTCAAATCCTTATTATACATGATTGGTGACTGTGAATAACTGAGCCACACTACATAAATCCCTTGTTGCCTTACTTAAAAGTTGTCCACTACTTGATCAAAAGTATAGATCTGCCTCATTTTGCCTCTTTTAATTTGACGTGCATTAGAAGAAATAATCTCTCTAGACCACAAGCTTGGTGTTATTTTTATTCAATAGTATAGTAACCTCAGCTTATTAAATAAATTAAACTGTATGTTCAGCTCTCTGTTCTTGTCAATGCAGTGAAAAATAAATGTCTGCCCTCCCATTCATAATGTGCCTTTGCCTCACTCTGGGGTAGAAAATTGCAAAAACAAAGCCCTGAACTATCAGTCTTAACCTTGATCTTGGCACAGAAACTTTCCTGATTTCAACTTTTGTCCACAAAGGAAGGGCCTCTCAAAGTGTTAACACAATTTTCTCTCTTGTTTCTCGCTTTATCCCATGTGCCTAACATCGCCGTCTCTCTGCCATTTCAACTCCAATGGAAGAAGTCACCAAAAATACTATATCCCACTGCAGCTGCCATTCTGCAGACAGCTTCTGTCAAGACACAGCAACTAGAGGCCGAGGAAGGAGGAGCACTGGTGCACTTGCAATTTATCACTGAAGTAGGATTACAAAGAAAAACTTAGTTTGACAGTGGAACATTCCATTCCAGGTTTTGCTCCATGGAGGCTAAGAGATTCACTCAAACACACCAATATGGACTCACAAGGTAAAGTGTGAGATTTCAAAAGGCAGGACTGAAAAATTTGTAAACTTGCTTGTGACCTTAGTGTACATGTCCTTGTGTGCAGCCTGGTAGAGATATTCTCCGGAAAGCACCTGTGAAAGTGGCTGAGATACTGACTCTGGAAAGACATGTTATCATTCCTGTTTGTACCACATCAAGTCAAATTCACTTGTAAGTTTTAACCTGTTACAGTTAACTGTCCAGGTTGCTTGAGAGCGTTTCAGTTAATTTAAAGGTTGTTTTCACAGTACAAGGTATAAGGTGTTTGTGTGTAATAGCTAATGGGCATGATGGTATCTAACCAAGCGCTTTCAAGGAACTTCCATTAATAAGGTTATCACTGGGCAATATTTACAGTTGGTTCGCATTGCATTGAGAACACTATAACACCAAGTTCTTCAAAAGGTGTTTTATATCAAAATCACTCTTTTTTCTTTGATACTTGAATTCATAATAACACTTAATCAGATCTGAACTTGGAAAAGTTTCACTGTAAGTCATAGATCAAACCTCTTATGACAAGAGCCTCTCTACAAAGACCAGTGCCATTGCTCACCCATTTTGAGGTTAATGTATAATTTATATTCCTGCAACAATGAGAGCATGACAGCGGCACTTACTATTAATGCATGAAACAGTTGAATTAGGAAGTTTAGGGGCCAAGCCCTGGTACGGTAATTTCGGTTGTATCAGACCAATGGGCAAAGAAATAGAAGTGGAAACTTTGATTTAATCAGACAGGGGAACCATTCTAACCTTGTTCTATTAATGTCACAATCCCCTAAAAGAAAAAGTGATGCAAGCTCATTTTTCTGTTTTCATTCTGCCCGCTTGAATTATTAAATGTGAGCACAAAAAGCTATGTTTAAACTCCAAGTAAGCACCTTCATGCTCAAATCAGAGCCCAGGATATGTCAGGTTGGTAACGATGGGCAACTGGAAAGGTGGAGTTGCAGAATTTAATAAATGGAGAAGACTCTCTCTTGTTGTGAATTGTAGTGTGATTCACTCTCTAATCTCCACGAGCATGGTGACTGCCTAAGGACCCTCATGCTCTTCTCCTCAAGTGATGCTTCATCCAGTGCATTTATCCGCTGTGTAATCTTGCCCTCAGTCACAGCTTAAAACCTGGTTTGCATCATTGAGTTTTATTTGCTCTTTGTAAATGACCTCCCCTGCGGCTGCCATCCAGTCCATCAACTAAGTTAAATTTGTTTCATAAAGATTGTACATACATGCGGATTGCCTACTTTGTTATTTCCTCTGCAAACTGCATGCCTTTTCTCTTAACTTTCAGTTTTCATTGGTAGGTGTTTGCTTTGCATGCCCTCAGGACACACACATATAGACTCTGTTTGTTTGTTTCTGTGTGTTGTGTGTGTGTGTGTGTGTGTGTGTGTGTGTGTGTGTGTGTGTGTGTGTTTGCCTGCCCACTAATTTGCAAGTCTTCCCCTCTCAGTGGCTTGTGTACCGTCTCAGCCCCACTCATACAGAAAGCCCCTGGGATCAAGCAAGTTCGGAGGCTAAGTCAAAGCTTGTGGGAACTAATCTTTACCATTACATTCTCTTCCTCTTAGATCACCATGCCATATCTCAAACTGGGGGTCATCTCCAGTGTCCTGAACAGAGATCTGATGTTTGTGAGGGCTGCAGTGTACATCTCTGCTGAATGATAGTACTCATGTTGATAGGAAAACAGAATGCCATTGGTGTTTCTTTTAGAATTTTTGAAAGTGTACAAGGGAAACATAGTACACAAAAGTTGAAACTAAAACAAACCAAAACAGAGAATCTGCTTTATCAATTAAAATAAAATCTTAAATTGACTCTGAATTTAAACTGGAATACTGTTAATACTGAATAGAAATTAGATATGCAGGAAAAAAACCTCCAAAAATGTCCAGATTTATTCATGTTCTTTGTCAGGATTTGGGTTTGCATTTAAACTTCTAACTTCAACTATGATTGCTCAACCGCTCAAACATAAGAAATTATTTCTCTTTTCAATTAAACATACATGCCTTATATGTTTCTTGTTTCACTTTCATTCAACTTTATTTTACTTTAATAAGGTAGTCTTTTTGAGGATTAGGTTGCTTTCTCAAAAGGGACCTGAGAATAAGAAACATTCATACTCAACCACATCCACAAAACCAGCATATAAAAACAGCACAAAATATTAAAAAGCACTTACAAGACTCATAAAAAAATCCACACTTCAGATAATAAAGCTTTAAAATTCAAAGAGGAAAAAAGAATCTAGCTTGAGGGCAGTTCTCTGTTCATCTTGTTAAAAAGGTGCATAGTATATGAAGCCACTTCTGCCAAGGCAAGCGCATATATATGGGATATCTGAGGTTAAGTAGTTATTGTATTGTGTCCTGTAGTGACAAGATTTGAATAAAAGAAAAGAGGTGAGATAGTTTGGAGCTCTATGAATGAATGTCAGAAATTTCTCCTCAATGATAAATTGTAATACACTATGATATACAGGGTTTAGCTGCTGAATTAAAGATGAGGCACTGTGACAGTACAGAATATCTCTGTAGGCAAGTGAAAGTTGACTGAATAGTATAGACTAGTTTGATTTCAAATTTTTGACAGCCATGCTTTTGACGGTCTACTCTGACTACGCGTAATTATTCACAAAATTGTTCCAATCACCTCAACAAAAGGATTTTAACTCATAACCACCTCTTTCATAGGACCGAAAGATTCAAGTTGTCTGTATTTGCAGGGTCATTTATCTTCTGAATAGGCTCATCAAACTGCCAGGCAGTGAGAGCACTTAATTTTCCTGCACTTCCCTTGCTTGCTTTGATTTGTGTGCGGTGATCTCATATTGATGTACTTTATTTGTTCAATGAGCTGTGAATGAAACTGCATCTAATGTCTGATGTTTTATTGTCTCAGAAAACACCTTATATCTGATATAATTGAGCCAAGAGAAGACTGAGGAGATTGTCACGAGCAAAAAGGTATTTTATATGAGCTCTCTAATGTCACCTGTTTTGAACCTGACTGCAACTGAATTTTGCTTATAGGGATAATTGAAGCAACTTTGCTCAATTTATGTCACTAGGGGGCAGACAATAACAAAAAAACACAACCATCATGAAGTTGTCGTGACAAACATGTTAGCGTTACACATCCAGCAGCCACAGGTTGGCAGAGCAACATTTGGAGCCATGCTTATGAACAAATGTTAGTACAATGTTCACTCTTAATCTCTGTATTTGCTTCCATCAACTTCAGCTTTCTGAGCCAAAAATGTTCTGAACCTTTTTATGCTTGCTGTGCAATGCTGGGCAGGTAGTGTAGACTAGTTTAATCTAAGTCTTTTCTGGATTCAGCTGTTGAATTAATGGGAGCAGGTGAGACTCAACCATACCATAAGTGCACGGTCTGCACATTTGGTGGAACTGCTGCATTAATTCTTAATTCTACCTGATCGCAGTGGCATGACCAACTCTTTTTCATTGCAGTATACAGTATACTATAATATAGTATAATATAATATAGTAAATTAATACATTTTTATTTTTAAAAAAGTCATCTTTTTTTTGGTAAATTGTCTGTGTATTTTCAATTATATTTGACTGAACCGAGGAAACATCACCCTGTCATTCTCATGATTACTTCTCCCTGTTTTTTTTCAAGAACCAATTCAGGATTAATGTGACATTGATTAGACTTGACTTTAGAGCTATGGTTTGGAGAAACAGTTGCGCTTTTGTTGTTTTTAAGCGTTAGGTGTTAATCTTCCCAAATGTAAACTCATGAAACATGAAACCAATTAAAATTTATTGCTGAGGCTGCCAGTTGTGTCAGCAAAAACTTCCAAAACACAACTTGTGACAGATTGCGCCTATACTGTTGCTGTAATATCCATTCTTAAGACGTGTCCCCGCAATTTCCCCATATTGCAAAGCTAAGTTCTTCTATAGATTGACAAAAGATTGATATCTTACTCCCACATGTATCATTTGCACCCAAAGGTACAACAAGAACAAAACTTTCCTCCTTTCCACCTTCTGCTTTCTAAAATCTCTATTTGTCTTTCTCTGTTAGAGAAAGTTGTATTAACCCTCATCCCTAATACTAAATCTTCTGCTTAATTTATGAAAGAAGAACATAATGTCTTTCACTTCAACACTGCTATTGTGCTGCATCAGAAAAAAATAATGTCATTTAAATGTTTTAATCTCTTTAACAGGAACAAATTGCTGTCTTTATTGTGGATATCCTTCACTATGAGCATCAACACATTTTTCTAAGATGATAAAAGTCCCACCCTGCCAATACACAGCCTTTGTCTCTACAGAGGTTTACACAAATTAAAATGCATAACTGACTTTGCAATCAGCCCGCAATTTACAACAGGGTTTGTTGACATCCGGTAATGATCAATTGTGAATGCAAAGCGTGTTTTTTTTTTTTTAGATTGCAGCAACAATTATTCATTCATGATGTCAACAGTAAGTTGAAAGCAAAAACATAGGTTGACATTTTTCTGAGAAATATGTTCTGCCCCTAGATAACAGCTGGGCAGTGGCTATGACTCAGTCATAACTAATCAAAACTGATCTGTATAGTCCCATAGGAATATCTGTCCAGTCAGTGAAACACTGGGCACACAGCAGAACTGCTTTTCAACATCACCTGTCTGGAATGAAGAGAATTGGTCGGATTGCTTGGTTTAGTGAGCAGAGAATCTATTTTGAGCACAAAATCCCTGGCAATGAAAAAGAAATAGGGCAAAAAAATACAAAGGAAGGGGACTAATAAGGCAGCCAGAGGGCCATAAGCCAAGAAAAGTCATTACTGCATCAATACCTGTTGATAACCAGTGCTCTCTTGAGCTATTGATTTCTCATCCCTCATGTCTTTCACTGTCACAGCTTGCGGTGTAAGAAAATCACAGTACGTAAACACTTTTTCCTCAGAAGACGATCAAAGAAAATGACGAGGAATGTGTTTTTGAATTGAGTATTGAAGAAGAAGCAGGAAGTATGTCTTGTACATTTTGTTTTGAGAAAGATGCTTTTAGCTGTTTTTGTAGCTCAAAACTAAAAATGGAGTGCTCTGTTTTTTTACAGTGGGCACCAGTCAGTAGCCTCTGCTGGCTCACTTAGTGTAAACTGATGCCTTATTGAAGGAATCCTTTCAGTCTTCCAGATAGAAAAGCTTTGATTGTAAGTGAGATGTTGGTCTATTGTCCCCCAGCCAAAACCACGCTGTGTTATTCTTTCTCAGTTTTTCTTCTCCCTCATTTTGCATCCCAAGTAAGGGTTGAAGAATTTTTTATCAAGAGTTGTGACAACATTTTTGTTCTTGATTTAGTGTTGTTTGTGAGATTATGGCACCTGTCTAGCAGGATGGATGGTTCATTAGACGAATATTTAGTCATCAACATGATGCCACAGATGAGGCTTGCTGATAATTCTGAGGCTGTATTAAAACACGAAACTCAATTAAGCCTTCGTTACACGGCTGACCCAGCTAAAAATATCACAGCAGGCCCCAAAGAGAATTAATCATCATCAGTTTTCTTGTCAGAATTTACCTGGTGTCTTTAAAATACCTTTTCAGGCCAGTCTGTGTTCTACTAGGTCAGGTGTGCTGTCTCTTGGACATTTTATCAACCTTCATTAAAAGCTTTAAAGATAGATTTTTTTTTTTTATGTCTTTATCATCAGAGCACAGAAAGAAGTCCTTTTTTAAAAGTACATGGAAAAATGATACTGCCACAAACTGCTACACTGCAGAAAAAACAGTGTGAGGAGGTCAGTCATCTCCAGGGTCTGCTGGTCAGCACAAATATTCATAGCGTTGGATATATTTTTTGCCAGATCTCGATGTTTTCCACAAGTATGTTTATTTTGCATATTTTCAACCCTTCCAATTCTGCCTCTCTCCATTCCTCACACCATTATTGTATGTGTCCAACCATTCTGCCTGACCTAGAAATCCCTGACTGTGTATGTCTTCATACTACCATGTCAAATATACAGAATGCAAAATTATATATGATTTTTTCATCAACATTTTATTGACATAAGAAGGTAAAATTTATGTTCTTTACTCTGCTTATGTTTTCTGAGTTCATCCAACCTAATGATCCATCTGAAATCACCTTATTACTGTCTGTTCTGCAACAGGCTTAGTATTTCTAAATGATAACAATGTATGTTCTGCTTTTCAATCAAAGTAACTGTCTGCCAGAAACTATACAACAGCAGAATGCATCCCCATCAAACAACCAAGATGAGCGATCCATGATAAATGGAAGTGGTTACATATTGGTCAGGATATTATGTTCAGTGCAAAAAAGGAGAAAGCACTGATGTTTTCAATCTGCAGACAGATACCCCGTTACCAACATGACACTGTTTGTGTTGCATACATGTAGTGCATAGAGGTAATCCTGTTGGTTTTAAACAGCTTTTACAGTAAATTGTATAGTTTCATGACCCTGAATGATGAGTTTGTATAATGTGAAGCTTTCCTGTTCATCCCTTTTAGCCAGTGTTGTGCATGCAGTATAATAACAATTGATATGATGTCAGTTGTCCCGCAGGTGCAGCAAAACTAACAAGAGAATGAATGGCAATCAATCACAGTATGTACACTCCCACACAGTGTTAAGAAGAAGTCTAATCAGACAAAATTAGTGCGTGGGTGGACCATGGGACTGTAGAAGCTGATTCAGTGCATCACAGCGCATCCTTTCCCAGAGCAATGTTTGTGACTACACCTAGTATAGAGACAAAATTGTATATGATCAGTTCTGGGATGTTGCATAGAGAGAGCTAAAAGATGCAAGCTATTCTAAGGCTGATTGCAGGATTCTAGCTGCTGATTTATGATACAACTGGAGCAAACAACCCCCTTTAATACAGATCCTGTTTCTAGCTAATGCTTATTCAAGAGAACACAAATATTAATTTTCAAATTGATGAAAAACATGTCATTATAAATCACATACACATTTGAATTCAAAAGGAGAGGTTATGAATTATTAATATGGCTTTGTGTTGTTCACCAAAGATCATTTGAATGTGCATGTGTACTGTCTCTTAGGGTAGTCCAGGGATAAAGATGTCATTCACATTGTATCTACGTTGTTGTGTTATTTCAGGTTCACCGAAAAGGCTCATTTTCAGAGGAGATTTGCTGTGGTTTGACTCAAGTGGTGTCCTTCCTGCTGAGTTCATTTCAGTTGGTCCATAAAGAGTGACTCTATATTCAGTATACTTCACTCATCCCTCTTCTTTTGTCCTGACATAGCTTTATAGCCTTCACCAGGATAAGGTCTGCAGAATCCAGATATCTTTTTCCAATGTTTTTCTCAGTATCCTGACATCTTAATTTTCACCCGCACATACTGGATGTATGACAGTGAACCAACTATTGCTCACACTCTGGTTAAGGTAAAGTCTATTTGTTTTAAAGCTTATCTTCCTTTATTGTGCTATTTATTTTAACGACAAAACTAAAACAAAAAAAAAGGTCCAAGACTTTCATGTTTACTATCCATTTATGACCAAAAGTTTTTCTCCTTTTCAGTCTCCAGCAAAAACAGCAAAACAGCTGCAAGGCCTTGTTGAGACAGGGCTATGTTATTATGTAATGTGCAGTAACCCCCTTCTATTTATCACGACCAGGGACAAACTGTGAATGAAAAATGGACTTGGACTTTTAACTTGGACTGTTTAACCTCCACCCTCCCCCAATCAACCAACAGACAGAAAACACATTTTTCATACGGTTTTGTGCATAAAACAAACTTTGGTCCTAATCTTTTTTCAGTACACATTCCCTGGGTGTCAGAGTTGCATATTTTCATTAAGAAAGATGAAGGTGAATTATAGACACTTTCCAATGTAGTCAAGGGAAAAACATCTTTCTTTTCATGCATTTAAAGGTTAGCTCACTGTAACAAGAAGCCCTTCTACCTTTAAGGTCAAAATAGGTTGTTTTGTCAATGCCCTCCAAATTGGCCTACATGACTCTTGTGGCATCATTATGTGTACGTGAGCAGCTATACAGTGAGATAGACACACTTCCAGTAAAGGATAAAGACAGGATTTGACCTGAAGTGTTTACTGGAAGCAGCTGTGACACTGAGATCAATATTGGATAAAAGACAACAAATGTAATCATAGTGAATACACTTTAGTAAATAATATTATAAACAAGAGTTCAACTGAAAGTATTGTAACAATGAATTAGTGCAGTAATAAAGAAACTGGATTCACAAAAGTATAGACCAGCTGTCAAAGAAGTTTGGTCCCTCATGCTAGGAATAAAAAAATATATCCAGTGAAAGATCAATATTAAGTCCCTGTAGGAAGTGTAAGACAGATATGAAACACGCATACACAAGTAATACCACTTTCAGACAGCAGAGTACTCAATAAGTGTTCGACCTGGGATGGACCCATTCATGAGATGGCTCTCACCCTGTTTCTCACTCTCTCAGCTGAGACTCCAGTCTGCAGTGTAGTTTCAAACACTTGAGACACGTCACTGACTTCCAGTGAATAATTCATCAGATAAGTTTCATTTTCACCTCTTTGTCCATCTGCATGCTCGCTTTCTTGATCGCCCACATGTTCTCTCTCTCTCTCTCTCTCTCTGTTTGTTGGTATCACTGAATTTTACACTCCTGGCAGCAACGGCAGTCCATTAAACCCTGGTCAAGAGGAGGGTCAGCTGATGTGGGTTAGCCCTTACAGATAGACCCCTTATTAACCTATGTCACTATGTTGGTCTGAATAGGGTACAAGAGCATTGAGTGGTATACGTAACAGTTAGCCCAACAGTAAATAACAGTAAACTAAGAATGTTGTCTTAGTAACACTTCTACTTCAGTAATCCCCAGAAAGCTTTTATAATGGTTACTTAATGTGGCATTGCTGCCTCCTAACAGCCAGTTTATACTTCTGTGTGGAATCAACGCTGTAGGTATGGCATACCCATGTACCATACACAGAAGCCTATGCCGTAGACTGATATTCACCTCCCTAGAAATGTAACTACATGTTGCAGCGACGCAGACCGTAACAACTGTAATTGGTTGGCTTGGTAGCATCGCATTTCCCCCTACACGTTTCTGGCTCCTCCTTCTTCTCTTCCAAGAAGAACGGCAGCATCAGGCGTTTAAGCAAGTACCGTAAATCAACATAGGTTTGCCTTCAAGTGACAAAGCCCTCTAGGGGTCTCAGTAATAGAACTTTTTTCACAGCAGGCAATTTGAGTAATGAACAAATTTCATCAACAGTGACTCATTTTCATTAGTGTCCTAATAAGGCACAAGTGATCTTATGAGTTGCTCTTAAGTGTTTGATGAAATGACCAATGTTATTGTTATTCTGACGAGGACTCCACAGCTCAATGTGCCAGTGTAGAATGAGGTAAATAAGTGGAAAAATGTTAGAAAAATAAAATGAGTTTGGCAGATCAGACACTTTGACTGAGACTGCTTATCACTTAGAAAAACTGCCTTTTTTATACCTAGACTGATTCTACATTAAATTTAAAAGACAAATGCTACATTTTACAGACCAGTATCACCTTAGTTCCCAAACAGAAAAAGGTATTTCTTCACAATGTTACTGCCAGGAGCTCTGTTTCTTCAATTAACTGCAACAGGTGAAAACACAGCAAACTCCACCAGACCATCATAAAAGGGCACTGTACGTACTCCAACTTTCTTCTCTGCTTTCCAGCCACCAAAGCTGTGTTCTCTTACCCTTCACCTTCCCTTTCTTCTTTTCTTTCATGTCCCCTTGAGGGGCCTCCATTAGTTTCAATTACTGCATCTGTGTCAAATGGCAAATCAATACTAAATCATCACAGGGATCACAGGGTACTCTTACTCTTCATGCTGCTCTCACCTTCCTCTTTTTTTTATGGGCATCTGTATTAATTAGTGTAAGCTATGGTTACAGCATGTATTGCATAATGAGGATTGGTGCAGACACGTAATGATTTATAACGGAAAAACACCGGCTGGTTTGTGTTGTCAATGAGCAAAAAGTATTTGTACTTATTTCCAGTCAAGTGTGTGATTGCTGTGTTTATTTAGGGAGGCATTCATTTAATCTTTTTCACTGTGAAAAGTAGCCTTTTGCTATGGAGTCAATTAACTACAATTTTTTTTTTTTCTAAAGCCCCCAAAGCCTAAAGGGATTCACTTCTTGGTTTTTATTTCAATTTGAGTTAAACTGATAAGTAGAGGATGTGAATTACACACAAGTACTGCATTTATCCAAGATGTAGTACATATTAAAGATAATTTACTATCATTCTATTTCTGGCTCTGTGGTTTATCAGTGAGGTATCGTCTCCGGAGGTTATGCTTTAAAGTTTTATAATGTACTAGTTTAACGCATTGTATTGAGGTTGTGGCAGAAAATCTCAAAACCCTATTTGGGTGGACTGACCCTTTAATATCCCATTTTCTGCTCAGGTTTGGCTCGTGTCCTTATGCCCTAATGTTTCCTAGCTCTCACATCTTTTATCATCATCAATTCTATAGGATTCTCCATCACAAGTCTCTCAGCCTTTTGACCCAAAGTGAATTTCAAACTGTAGGTGTGGAATGAATCATGCGGGGGGAGAGAGACATGAGACAAAGAAAGTGAAGCTAAAGGGTAAATGGGCTGGAAATCAGATGCAAGGGGTGGCACAGGTGGTTCGGCAGGTCGCATGCTGGGGTGTTAGAGTGTGTGGTATCAGGGAACATGTAAGCTCATGTTTTCCTTCAAAGACAAAATTGTACACAACATCGAGAGAAACATTTTGTTTTTATTCTCACAACATGTTGCTTTCTTATTGTATTGACAAGATGCCAGTTTCTGGGGGAAAAAAATAGCTGAATAATATTTAAATGCATTACAAACACAAGTTTGTATCCCTTATCTGATTCTTACTGTTGCATTGTTTTAGAGTTGCCATGACCTTTATTAAAGGCAGATATAAAATGGATATTTGACATATATTTAAAAAATGTAAAATCCTAACTAGTGGCATCTGACCTAGCTGCAAATAAGTGGAAAACAGGTTTGACATACACCGAAGTTGGCATAACATCTCAAGCCTGCATATGCATAATCAAGTTGAGATGAGTTTTAGTGAACAGCTGAGCTCTCTGCCTGGGATGCAAATCATCCCGACACACCGATAGTCTCTGGATCCTCGCTGAAGGCGCCCTAGATGATGAACATTAAGCTCCCAATTCTGTTCTCCATCTATATATACTTTTTCCGGAATGGGATGTTATTAGCAGCATTGATGGATAACAGAAAATGTGTGTCATTCATCACTTTTATGGTGAGATTTTTAAATCTTGCAAGAATTTGGCAGATGCTGTAACAGAAGGATTTTCACTGCAGACTTTTGTCAATCCTAGTGTTACCTCTCTGCAGTGTGAGCAGACCATCGTATGAAGCAAAAACACGGTGGTCTGAGCCTAAGGGGGACTTTAAAAGTGACACTCACTCTGCAGCAAAAACACAGGCTTCCCCATTCATTTCAATGACACCATACGAATGGAGCAAAGGCATCAGCCTGCCTCTGTGGACCCTTTCCTTTTGGCTTAGTTTAACTTGCACAGTTAACTTTTATATTTTGCAGCATTGTGTTAGTTTGATGTTACCTCGCAGACATCGAGATGGAGGGGAATATCATTTGTGCTGTGATTAACAGAATGAAGCCAGCCTCAAAGGGGTATACACCACTTGTTTGTTGGCATTTTATACGTGAATCAGACTTGGTGGTTCATATCTCATATGTTTCATGTCTCTCAACTGTACCCTGTAGCAACACGCCTACACTGACACAATGTTGTTTTTCCAGAGCACTACTGACAGTATGAAGCCCCCACCCCCCACCCCCAACCCCCGACTTGGATGTGGTCAGCCAATCAAATGAGCCTGCCACAATCCATTTGCATCCGTTTCCTCTTCTTTTAATCTTGTGCCCATGTTGTATAGATATATTCATTGGTCATTCAGAAAAAAAAGCATAGCATATTTATTTCTTTTAAGAGTAACGCAATGTGCCCTACACTGAGCCAAAGTGCAGTGGTGCAAAAACACCAGAATAAAAAGAAAAACATCGGGAGAATGATAATCAGCTCAATCAGATTATCTGTATTCAAACAAAATTTTACAAAAAGAGTGGATAGAAAAAAACAACAGTGTTAAAAATGTAATAAGTGAGGCTGATAAGGTCAGGTTTGAGTGGGAGCTTGAATGCTTTTTGATAGAAATGATTGTCCTAGACACTGGGTTTGGTTTGGTAAGAAAAAGAAAGTCTCTAAAAAATAATTATTCCATGATGCAGGTGGTGCTTGGTGCCAGACAAAATAAAAAGGACACACTATCTTACTAATATTTTTGTGCTGAATACATAATAAACAGAGTATGCAGAGGTATGAACTGCTTCCAGAAAAACAAACTTCTCACTCTGACAGCACACCTGGATAGTTTCCTCCCCCTGCCATTGACACAAACAGGCTCTCTGTAATCTGCTCTGAGATAAATGGCTTCTATAGCTACATGCTGCCAGTGATTGCTATAGAAGAATTTCACACTTGTTTCAGTGAAGGGAAGCTCACTCTATAAATCTACTGTTGGAAATACTGTGACAAACCTTCATGTGTAGCCAAATTTGTGAAGTGTTTTGACACATAATTTCCCTCTGGGCCTCTCAGAGAGGCTCAAACTAATATAGATGACAGAGCTCACAGTGCTGGTGAATGACCTGAGCTGAAATCTAATCCAGGACTGAAAGCTGGAAATATTGCTTGTCGGGGTGTGTTGCTGTTTAATGATTCATCATCAAGTATCCAAAACTAGCATACTCTATACATGGCTCATAACAATCTGCAGATAAGAATAAGATAGAATTCATTTTCCCCCACATTGGGAAATGAATGATCATTTCATCAAAGTTACAAGAAATATTTTCTCACTTACACCTTAGGTAGCCAGCCAAGCAGATCATTTCAGAGGTATGTCCTCAGGTTTTGAAAAATTTAGCTGCTGAAACATCTGCTATCTTCCTAATACAACTGATGTGAATGGAATTTTCCATTTCACGGGTGTTAATTTTGTCAGCGAGAAGTGCCGAAATATATTTGCTAGCAACCTTTTTTCTCATGACGAAGATGACGCACCTGACGAGACAAAACTGATGTCATCAAACAACGATGAAATCTCCATACACTGTTGATTAAAAAGAGATGATTAAATTGATAAAACTTTTATGAAATCTCTATATTTTCATTGGCGAAAAAAAGAGTAAACGTGGATGGCTGTGATGCACGTTTCTCTAGCAGCACACCCATGAATGCACCACCAACAATGCCAACAGTGCATTTTAAAGTATGCACTTTAAAGCTATGGCTGTAGGAGGTCAGATGACATACAGTGATAGACAGATATACAGGCTTTCAGAGGCCACTAGCTTGCTTCACACAAACATTTGGAAGTAGAGAGTTCAGTAATTCAGGATACACACTAGGTGCAGGCTTTATCAATCAGTAAATGGCTTATAGAATATTTTGTCATGATGTGTTGTCATATGTTTCCGTTTTCATTCTCTGATGATGAAGTGAGAGCCTGTCTCCTGTTTTTTTGGAAAGACGTTTTTAATATAGTTCTTTTTTTCTGTTTTGGCTTTTCTGTTCTCTCTTTTTTTATTTATCTGTTTTTACCTGGCTCTTTCATTCAGCGATGATTCGATGCTGCCATTATCGCTCATTCTGTTCAGTCACAGAATTGACAGAGCAAACTTGTTTACCTTCCCATTAGAATTTAACCTTCTGTTATCTATGAAAAGTTCTGGAAAGTCAAAACTGTTCCGCCCTAAATGGCACAGGTTAGTTAAAACAGATGTCACAACAGGGGCTTGCTTTCGCGCTCCTCTCTGGTGGGAGCCGCTGCCTCTGAGAAGGTCACAGTCATTCTGCACTCTTGGCATACGAGGCCTGTCTAGTCTTGGCTGGGTGAAGGTTGTTTTGAAAAATGTTAAAAGTGGGTACTTTCCCTGGAGAGGTGGATTATATTATCACAACAAAAAGTAACATCTGTGTATATCTAACCCTGTGTCTAAACTTCAGCCCTGTCTTCTGGGAAAAATTATACACAACTGACCTGCAATCGTGATTTACACTGACTGGGAACATTTATTGTCAGCGCAGGAAGCAGTGTGACTTTCATATGCTGTACAGTAGGTCAGGACTGGGGATAGATGTCTAGAACATTTCTTTTTGTCTTATGATTCAAGTAAGTGTTGACAGTATTTCTCTAAAATAACAGTTTCTGTGATCTTAACCAAGACGTTTTAGGTGACAAAAGTAATTATAAACACCTTATTGAACATATGTATTCTGAACACATCTGCAAAACAGTGTCAGCATGCAGTTCAATGCTGATGATGAATGATTTCTACTATTGCAGCTTAGTGTTAGCATGCTAACATCTGCTGCTATATCACACGTTTTTGGAGGTCATAAACCAAGCTTTTGACCTGATGGCGGTCAGAGGATTATTAGTCATGAGGATTTTTCATCAGCGTCTGTACATTTGTCACAACATTTTGTGCCAAACCCATTTAGCAGGACCCTCTGGGTGTCATGAGTGTCTGTACAAAATTTCAAGGCAATGCATCTGAAGTTGTTGAACTATTTCAGTCTGGACCACAGTGGTGGTTTGACCAACAGGCCGACGTTCTTAGTCTTTGATGGGCTTTGCTAGCATAGCTAAAAAGACTGACAAGGAGCATTTGCAGCTATGTGCATACTGAATCAATCTGCAGAGTCTTTGCTGTGGAAGTTTTCATTTTGGTTTCCTTTCAGTCATATTTCGTGGACTAAAAAATGTTCCCAGGCAGCATTACATATCCCCCAAACAAATCTTGCCATCGCAAAATAGTTGCATGGGGATGTAAAAATGGTTCAATCAGTGTTCATTTACTGATTTCTTTTTATTGCATGTATCACACATGGCATGTTAGATATCATACATATTAGGAATGTGTGGGAACGTTTGTTGGAAAAACATTTGCTAATGAACGTTGGCACTTAAAGTCCAGGGTAATGTCTCAGTGGGCCACTCAATTAAAGCCTTGTCAGTTCCAACAGTAAAGATGGAATATCATTGTCAGTGATCATGATGTAGGCCACAAAACATGTCTTTGTCTTTAAAACACTGCAGAAAAGACAATGCACTCACTCTAAATAACTGCCATGAATATGTGTATTTCACAGAAATAATAAGAAAAAGAAACATTGGAAGTGTGTAGACCTAATACCATAGTTATTGCTCCAACTTTGTTTATCCTTCTTGCTGCCTGCAGGAGATTAAGTGAGAATTTTATCACAATTTTAGCTTGTTACTGAGTATGAAAGGACTCATCTGAAGGCAGTGCATTGCCCCGTTTTTCCATCTTTCCATCTTCTTTCACTTGATTATTACATTTAGATAAATTCAGATTTTAAAAAAATATTTCCTAAACAATAGAGGATACATTCAGAAGACCAGTATAATACAGCTGTTATATTTCTTTGACAGTCTTTGTTTTATGTTGTATGACAACATAATATGAAAGAGAAAAGTATTACTAGTAACGACGCCAGTTTAACCCATAATATAACACATTAGCACTCCCGAGATCAATGTATATTTCATGATTATTTCCCTTGTCATATCTGCTCATTTGTCATCCTGTGCTGCTCTTTGGTAAAGCTCTCCTGCCCCCTGGTGTAGTACACATGATGCAATAATTTATCATCCTGTTTGCTGTCCTTTGCTGTCGTCACGCTCAACTTCAACACAGTCACCATTCGGGGGATTAATTACTCATTGCAAATTACTCGAATACAAGACAAGAGCTAATCGATTTGAATCTGAGTCAAGACCAAAACCATTGATGTTTGTAATGGAGATCAGTCTTGAGATCAATAAATTACTGGAATGGTAGAGCCCTTCTCGTAACACAAGTGTGTAACTGTTTGGCTGGGCCCCAGTGTCTGCTGTTGTGAACTCAACTCAAAATGTTTTACTCCACAGAACTTTCAGACAAACTGCCCAAAGTCAGAAGTTTAACATGTGAAACTGGGAAGTTACACTATACTCAAATGTCTGTGTGTGTCTTAAAAGCACAAGTTATACCAAAAAGTCACAGATGAATTAGAGTTAATTTTACAGTCATTCAACTCCACAGACTGGGAATGAACTGGCTGGTAAATGTGTTATGAGGTGATGTTCAGCATTAGAGAAGTTTGTGATTATTGTCTACCACCTAGTGGCAATGTTGTATACATACACACCAGGCCAGTGTGAGTGTGAGGGACTGAAAATCTTTTCATCATTACAGATTACAGTGGTGTACATTAAGACATTTTGAGGGTGGTTTGATTAGTTTTAGCTGTTATGCTAATACACCCCATGGAGAATATTACTTGACACTGTTGCTGAATGGTATACTACTTGGCCAAGGAATGCTAATGGGCCAGGAAATGTGGATATATAAATACTCTACTTTTATGAAAAAGAAGCAGCACACATACATTTACTCTATCAAAATATACTTAATGTAACACTTTGTATGTACAGCTGTACACCAGACATTATGTTTAAATACATAATGTCAATACATGGTTTAAAAATTGCTTCTCTAATTGTACCCAACCTCATGTAGTTACCTTCTTACTGTTTCTGGATGTTGTCAGTGGCATGATTTAAGAGTCTCTGCTTTTCTCTTTCCTGTTGAAAATTACATTTTAATTAACACTTGCCAGCTCTTCTGTATAGTATCTTCTGTCAAGTAAAGGCTGATTTTCTCCTGTGTGTTTCATTATAATCTCTTTAGGCTGTCAGGCATCTTCATTGTACTGATGCAATGAGAAACTTAATAGAGCAGTGGTTTATAATATCTAATTTTCCTAAAATAAATAATAATAAAAATACTGCACATTCAGGAAAATGTTAATAGAAGAAATTACACTGAGATAAGAAGAGAAGAGCCCTCTGGGCTATGATCTCATCTCAGGAGACAAAGTACCTAAAGAATGACATTTAAGTAAAGTAGTGATACAGTAGTGTTAATGATATGATGCTGCTTATTTTTAAGCCTCTTGTCATGGCAGTGGTAAGCCCTACCTGGGATAGACTTTGTTCTTCTTCTTCTTTTTTTTTTTTTTTTTTTTTTTTTACAGCAGGTCACACTGATAGTCGTCACATACTCATTCATTCATTGAGTCCCCAGGGCAAACAGTCTTTAAGTAATTTAGGCAGCTTTATTATCTGGTTTGCTGCCACTGTCCTCAAATACTTGCCCACACAGTGTGCTTCAGTTACTCACGAATAAAGTAAAAACAAACAAAGCACCAAATAGAAAAAACAGCCAACCTGGCATCCAGTTTATAGACATATACACAGGCACAGTTTTTCTTTCTTTATCGCTCAGCCTCTTCTTGTTAATGAGATACTTGTAAAGTGAATGATTTGGCTGTTACTCTCGGGGCAGTCAGGAGGTTTATAACATTCATTCTGGTTGTAAAACCCAGTGTTCTGCTTTACAGAGGAGGCGCTTTATCAGTTCTCCCAGTCCACGTTTGGAACAACTTGACATAAATTGTGAGATAACTCACTATCATGTCGGTTTTGTTCATGGACATTGAAATGAATTTACATAAAAAACCCAAATAAATAAGACGACTGCTGGTATGTGTCTCAGTGAGGCGATGCCCATACACTTTGACTTCACTGCGTTTTGTAGCATAGACACACACACAATGTTGCCTTTTATCACACACAAACTTAGTGTTCCTCTACTCTGTCTGGTCCGGTTTTAGTTTTACATGTAGTAACATCTTAGTTTCAGAAATATTAGTAGGTTATATATTATAAAAGGAGAGTGGGGTTGTGGCTTTGGCTCACATTTTCTATTCATAACAGCTCTTTTCTTGTGTTTAAAACCTTTCTGACAGATTCTCTCTTATGGATAATTTTCTCATCATAATCTTATCTGCTCTAAGATACATGCTGTAAATTACTTTAGGAAGAATTAATCCCCTGAATGATGCCGCAGGCCATTTCACACTCACTTTAAAACAACAACAGCAGCTTACAATCAGCGAGATGATGAAGGAGGTTGGTTTACTGAGGAAAGACCTCAGCTGCAGCACAGTCTGTAGTTTTAGTCACTTTGTGTCATATACTAGTCAAGTCAAGTCAAATTTTATTTATATAGCGCCAATTCACAACACAAGTTATCTCGAGGCACTGTACATATAGAGCAGGTCTAGACCGTGCTCTTTATCTTATAAAATTTACAGAGAGAGACCCAACAGATCCCATCATGAGCAAGCACTAGGCGACTGTGGCAAGGAAAAACTTCCTTTTAAAGTAGTACTAGTACCTGCAGTGTTGTCACTAATATCCTATCAGTATTTTATAGTCCAGAAATCAATGAATTCTGATTATTGATTTTGAATACTAATAATATATATAATTCCTGAATACTGTATTCATCTAGACAGGATTTGTTCCAGCCTGTTGACTTTTCTCTGTGAGTTTAAGAAGTGAACTCTCTCTGAAAACATAATAATAGCAAGCTGCGACTAAACAAACACCATCTGTCCATTGTTAGGGTACAGAGCATTTTCTTCTTTACTTGTAATCAGACTTTGAAAAACTAACAGCAAAACATATCCCCCACAGCTAACCATATTAGTTAAATTGGATCCTTTTATTAAGTCAAAAATACAATTAAAAGAAGCCAGGCTTGGGCAGAATTTGGGGAGTGGGAACTCTGGTTGAGGGGGCTGTGTATGCAGCTCTCCCACAGGCATAAACAGATGCTTGGAGCAAAAATGACAGAGATTTTAAAAGGTTAGTTCTTCATGTACCAGACAAGAGATTACCCCTCTGGAGTCAAAGTGGTAAAAAAAAAAAAAAGAGTAAGAAGAAGAAAAGAAAAGAAAAAAAGAAAAACATTTCAACCAAGCCTGTTGTAAATTACAGGCTATTTCAGACAGTTCTGAATTCTTCTTCACCTATCAGAGTTCTGCCATTGCTTGTAATTGCAAGTTTCTACTATAATAGCCTGACTGAAATAATGTTTGGCAACCAGTATGAAATGTACTGATATAATTTAACCAAAGGCATAAATGAAATTTCTTATATAGCTGGAGAAAAAAGTATTGTAGTATTATGTTAAGATATTAAAAAGTGATTTACTTTTCCCATTACCTTTCCATATATACTTTCTTAGAAACAGTCAATCAAACAAATGTCAGTATTGTAAGAAAATTACATACTATTACAGAGTAATGAGAAAAACATTTAGTCATTAATAACAAAAATATCAAGAAAAATGAGACTTTCAGTCTTCCTTATTGGTTTCCTCCTGATAATGACTTGGAGCCATGACTAATTTTCTGACAGAAAGCAATCTAGCTGATAAAACATAATAAAATGACATGATGCAAGAGATTTTAACTTGGCCGAAGACGAAACACATCAGTTGCATCATTTTTCTTTTGTTAAAATATAAAATAGCTCGTGCATGTGCTTGTGCTCGCAGGCAACAGTGACAAATAACACCAACACATCTCTTGATATTTTCAACAACACTAACTCTTTCTGTGTGCATCTGTGTGTGTGTGTGTGCATGTGAAAGGCAGAGAGCATCTGTGTACGTGTGTGCAGGGCAGATAGGATTGGCTTGTTTTTCCCACGAGGCTGTGCATGGGCGCTGCTGTTCTTCACTGATACATTTCAGTTTCTCTGATCGTATTCCATGTCTCTATCCAGGCACACATCCCAGGCCAACGTCGCCATTTTCAAACATGCTTTTCCTATGGACTTAACTTGCTCGCAATGTAGCAGCACTTCTCTTGAATTTGAACCACAGAAATTTTGCATTTCCCTGCATTAATATGTTCACTTGGAGGAGGTGCACTTCTGTGTGCTGCAGTGACAAATAAAGGACTCAGAGAGCTTAGTGAAAGTTGTTGCAGAGGCATATCACTCTTATTGTTGTTTAACTGATGTGATCCAGGGGATCTCATCTCGCAGGCACATTTTTTTCTGGGTAAATACTTCACTGAGAGGATTTCTACAATTATAACTCCTCCACTGGACATAATTCAAAAAGCTAATGAGCTAGAGGATTAGCAGCAAGGTTCATGCTAATGGAAAAGTCATTTTACTCTGAGACTGTTAGAAACCTCTCCAGGTGGAATTAGCCTATCTACCCAGGCTCTTTTGAAATCCGCTTAGACGTGTATTAAGGTAATGATCCAAATACTGAAATAATTTTCAATCACGCACTGCAAAACAACACTGTGTGGAAGTTTTTGCCCTCTCACAAATTCATCTGTCATAGCTTCAAGTATAATAGAGTCTAAATTCTTCTCGCAGTTGTCACGTAAAGTAGATTGGCAACACGACACGCACGTGCACATAAGTCAAACATCAAATCAAGTGAAGATTTACTTAGAACTAAATAGCATTTTGGATACTTAAATATAATACATTACAGCCACATTGACTTGATGAAGAGTTAGATATTTTTACTTATGTAATATGTTTACACAAGTGCATACAGGTTCATACAGTTCATTTTAGTTTTGGTGCCTGTTTTCATTTAGTATGAAAACAGCACACGTAGGCACAGTATGGCCATGAATCAGACAGCAAAGTGCTAATATAGGAAAGAAGTGAAGACTGGTGGAGATACAGGACATATACTGTAGATGATAACTATATGATGCGCATAGAAAAAAAAAAGAAGTTGTTTGCAGCTTAACCAAAATACTGGTTTGATTCAGCACAATGCTGTGTGAATAAAGACAATAACAGAGAGCGCGGTTTGTGCACAGTCCTACTTTTCCAGTAAGTTCAAAGGCCGGCAGCATCATCACAAACTAACTGCCGTTCAAGTACTTGTGTCTTCCACAGGTTAAGTAAACAACATCAGGGAGTCACGCTGAAAACTTGCCAAGCTGACGGCTCACTTAGTAGAGTGACAGCAGATGGCTTGTCAGATCTCACCAAAACACTTTCTCTCTTTATTTTTATGTATGTACACTGATTACTAATGTCTCTGTAAAACCTAAGGACTTTTACCTATCTGCCAGAAATTTGGTAGTTTCACTGGAAGACAACAACATCAACAACAAAGTGTATTTAATGTCCTATGTTCTAAGAGAAATAACTAAATTTGATAATTTATGCTTATATATTTAAGGGTACAAGTGTCTTCTTCAGTTTAATCCATTGACCATGGTTCTCTAATGTTTACATGAGAAGTTACTAAGCGTCAAATAGTAGCCGAAGTGACTCAAAACATCTAGGACAATTCGATCATGAGGGAGCCACAATGCCACAACACAGCTGCCATGATCCGTGACTTGTGTCTTAGTAATCTTGTACCATCAATTCAGCCTCCTTCACTAACTTAAAAAAAACTGTAAGCCATTCCATTAGCTGTAATTAATGAATGGCAAAGGCTTTGATTGTTTAGTAAAAGCATCTCCACACACCGACTCCCATTGAGCTAATTGGGTACGAGCCTGTTCCAAACCACAGTGCAACAACAAAGGAAGAATACAATAGTAAACACAGCAGGCTTTGTTTCTCCCTGTCTGCTTTTGGTTATCAGATCCCTGACTCCTATAAAGATTTTTTTTTCCCATTATAGGATACACAAATGTAGTGTCATTAGAGGCTGGAACCTAACCCAGCATGCACTGGGTGAAAAGCAAGGAAACAGTAGATGATAATAGAATAGATTCACATTTGCCATTATCTTCCCACCTTCATATCAAATCCCTTGAGAAGTTTGTAATTAACTATAACATAGAGCAAGTTAGCTACTACTTCTTTATTTTAATTCTTGAGAAAAACAACAGGTTTGTTTGGCATGGAAACACACCAAACAGCTCATGCAGTGTTATTACACTGTAAATTACCTATTTCCTTTTATGTTATACTGACATTCAAACTCCCACCCATGCAACGTGTGATTGTACTGTATGTTTTTTTTAAATTATTATTATTCAATATACATGCAAATCTATGAAAAGTGAATATCAAAATGTTCCACAAAAGCCCACCTAACTGGTGACATTTAGGTTTCCACAGTGACCTGTCTTGAAGCAGTAATTCGTCAAAATATCCCTGTGTCTATATCTCCCTCCAACATACAGGGTGACAACATCACCATGACAACAGGAAAAGGTGGCACTCAACAAGCTCAGAAAAACTGCATCAGACGCACAGAGGTCGCTCCTTCAGCCGCTTATGTATTTTTCCCGCAAATGGTTTCATGCGATTGTAGCTTAATTATGGGAATACTAATTAAACACATATGTTTAAACAGTAGTTCATTGACACAGCAGTCCCAAGACTTTTGAAGTGAATGATTGCAGAGGATATCAGAGCTTTTTTTTTTTTTTTTTTTCATTTTCTCACCTTGTGTTGATGCTTGGAGATGTGAAGGTGTTACAGAAGTGTCTTGCCTGCGTCTTCTTCACACACAGGAAGGTAGACAGAACTCCCTCAGGGCACAGACGACAAGTCCACCATTGCAGGATGCAAACTGAACTAAATTGAATATGGTGATAACAACTGGCAAAAAACGCTGTTGCATCTTTTAAAAATAACAGCAGTCACACTTAACTAAATGTCTATGAGCATGTCTTTTTCCAGATTAGCATTTTTAACCTTTTTGTCTTCTTTCAGTCTAGCGTCTCTGAATATATTACAATTATTTTTTATTTCCTTCAAGCGGTTCGGTTTTCTTCTTCAAGTGGCAGCAGAGACAATTTTTTGCGAGTACTTTAGTCAAAGAGAACCAAGATCAATGCTTTTCAGACACACTGGATTTGACAAACTGAAGATATGATTTGGCAGCAATCAAGGATATCTCTGGGTTTCTAATTCTCCATCTTGTCTCAGTTTCTCATCCAAACGCACAAACAGACACACACACACAATACTAACTCCCTCTCACCTGTGTGTCTCTCCAAGGTTCACTCATTTTCTATGCTTACTGAAATGTCTTGGCATGACCAAGGAAAGATGTAAATAATTGATCAGTTGAGTGGATTTTCGTGCTGGGGTCTGGAGAGGTCTCTCAAAGAGGAGCATTGACTCATGCATATTGTGTTTTTTTTTTTTTCAGCCAGACCTTGAACACATGCTGTATTTAATGTGCTTGCTCTGTTGACAGTAATTCATTGCAGATACAAATGATGATTTGTGGCAAATGAAAACATTTGTGCTGAGAGCTAATGACAAAAAAATATTCTTTACATTACTGTAAACTGCAGGATCCATGAATGCTAAATTAAAGAGAAAGATGTATTTATTCTGAGGATCCACAGCTTCATAAAAAATTTTTTATTCAATTATTTTCCTCCATGTTTTGAAGTCATTCATTTGATACCCATAAAGCAGTTTTACACTTGCTTTGCAACATGGCTTCTTCATTATAATGGGTCATGTTATCAGTAGTGAAATGCTCAGATCCTTTACTTGAGTAAAAGAACCAACACAACAATGTAAAAGTACAGTACAGTACTCTGTTACTTTCCACCACTGCAGTGTTTTATCAGTAACTCATGTCGTCTAACTAGCTCTCTATCTTTTTTTCTTCTGCCTATTAATGACAGGTACAGAGACTGTAATGGACACAGCAGATGTTGCATTTAATACACTTCAGCATCAGCCAGCGCGATGTGCAGCAGGTAGACACAAGGAAAAGAAGAAGTGATTCAAGAGCAGGTAAGAAAGCAATTAAAATATTACTTAGTTGCTTAATTAAAGTAAGTAAGCAAATGAGAAAAGACATGCCACAAGGAGGACAGATGTGATATAGTGAGACAATTTTCATACTTTACAGTGTTAGACACCTGCAATATTTGCAGTGCTGTCTGTACTGTATGTACACAGTGTACTGAAGAGAAGGAGCTGCAAAAGTACACACTTGCTTATTGCTTGTAAGTCTGTGGAACACTTAAATCGTACACAGGGCAGCAATCCCCTCTCTTGACAAAATGTCTTTTTAGACATCACTACGTTTCTGTGTTATCCATTACCACAACACAGTGCTTTTTGCTCTCAACAAAATGTTTATCAGGACCCAGAGAAAATGTTGTTTGTTAGTGGGCTGTAATCTTGTGATCTGCAAATCTAACATTATAATAGTTAAACTGTTTTTTATTAAAGCTTTCTCCGTTAGACTAAACAAACCCTTCAGTTGTGTAAGCAGTACCAGATTTAGGTACTTTATAGCTCATTTGTTGTGTCTTCAATAAACAAACGATCCAGGCATGTGCGTGGAGGAACTGTCAAAATTCATTAATCTTCACATTTTTTACTCTCAGACTCCTTCATTTTTCCATTTATGTAAAGATGAATCAAATTAATTGGTCCTCCATCAGTTCAGTACCCGCTGCACCACCCAAAAGAATTGAGATACTTACCACCATCAACCCCTCCCCAAACAACAAATGCACAGTTCAAACCAGGAGGGACCAACAAGAGATGAGATCTGGAGCACAAGGTGTTATAGTAAGAGCTTGTAATAAGGTGCTGCAACCATGTTTCAACATAAAGCATGTCCTGAGAGAAAGATTGAGAATAAGGGTCATTTTTTACTGATTTATAAATAGTATACTAAAGTGGTGTTAACTTAAAACCACTTAAAATGAAATGAATTTAAGTTGTACCATATGGTTGATTACTTTTAATATACTTCGGCAGACTTTTGGCAGCATTTCTTAAATAAACTATTTTTTTGTACTTCTACATCAGGTATATTGACCTACACTCAGTGTCCACTTTATTATGTTTACACTTCTACAGTATAATGTTATCCAATACAATTGTTGTGTCGTAAAGTCTACTTTTATGATACTTGTAATGCTGATATTATTATCATTAGCACTATCATTAGCATTACCATTAGCATTATTGGTCAGAGACAGGATGCAAACAGTGAGTCCCATGTTTTGGTGACTCAGTAGTCCACCCTGACCTCCACTATGCAAATTCTGCCTTTCTGATTCTTTTTTTTCTTATTTATTGACAGCAAACATTATTCTTAAGGTCACAGGAGGTTGCTTGTCAGGAAAATGTAAACATAGGTCATGGGTCAAGGTGATATGTGCTTTTGGACTGCCCTTAAATATGTATGATCTTCCTTCCACAAACAACCCTGAACCATGACAGGCTGTTTCCATTATTCTGTCTCAGTGAGGAATAATAGTTAATTCATGATTTACAACGTTGGGTACGGGAGTAACCTACAACAGCTTTCTCTGGGAAATAAGGGAGGCCATTGTTTTACCAAAAGTAAAACAGCTCAGCTCAGCTCCAACCCAGACAGCCAACATGGCTAACACGGAAGCATTGTTTTCCTCTGTTAGCTCATTGTCATGGAAGTACAACTGTTTGACCCAGTCATAATGATGCTCCTGTTTTTCTGTCATTTCTTTATCCCACAAACTCCTGCATTAAGACATACTGTTTACTACTACATTTTGTATATTGCTGTTAACCTGTAGCCTTATTGTGCCTGATATAACTTGGTCCTATTGTCTCTGGAAAACTCCAGGCAAAATTATTTGAGGGGGTTTTCTTTTTCATCCAACTTTGTATAGCAGATTTCTTCCTGATCCTTGTGTTAGCCCCCCTCCTGAACCTGAGAATATGCTACTTGATTTTTGACATGACTTCTATCAGTTGCTGGAAAAACATTTTCCACTTTCACAGTTATTGAGTCAGAGCATCAGATATTCTCTACAATAACACTTCCCTTCTTTTCTTTGGCTTTACATTGTCCTTTCGGCTTTAGCCACATACCATTATCCTGGAAGTTTTCTCTCAGTTAGCTGGCTGTTTTTTTGTTTTTGTTTTTTTGGTTTCTTACCTGCACTTTTTCTATCTGATCTAAAGCTTTTGATTATCTTGCCTTCTCTTGGTGGGACTTCACCTTGCTCTAACAAGCTGGTCAGACAGGTCGTTGGAAGAGGCTTTGTCACAGAGTTGCCCTTAATGTCTATCTATCTATCTATCTATTGTTCTTTCTTTCTTTCTCTCTCTCTCTCTCTCTTGAGTGAAATAACAGAAGTAAACAGACTTTCTTAGCACTTTTTGTGCAAGCGAAAAGGAAATGCATCTATCACACAGTGTGCTGTTTTCCCAGTAATATTTCAAACACTCCAGCCCTCGCTGTCTCTCCGAGACAGTGATCAAGAGTTCTGCCATTCAGTGTTGCTGCAGAGCAATCTGTCTGCATTTGTGTAGAACTGTATTATTGACTGGAGAGAGAAAAAGACATTAAGGCAGGAAATTTATCTTTCTGAATAATCTCTCTCTTGCTATATACTGATGAAAGAAAGCGAAAAAAAACCCCACAAAGCTTTACCTTGTTCCCGCTGGTGTTATCAAGGGGAGGTACTGTTTATCATTTCTCTGCCTTTTCCACACAAAAATGACGGATTCAAGGAGTTTTCCAATTTTCCTCTGTTCTGTGCTCATTAGCGAATGCGTTCTACAATCTTGTGGAACAAAATGCATCTTCCTCTAAAGACATTTATTGTTCTCATATAGTAGCAGCATTGCAGTATTCTTTTGCAAGGGTAGCACAGTGGCCCTCTGGTTAGCAGTTAAACTGTCTGGGGGTTGAATATAAACCAGCGATGCTACACTCTGGGCAAAGCATTTGCTTTGAGACCTCCCTGGAGATCTGTTTATAAATGGATGAGAGTCATTGAACAGGACTTTGTAACAGTGTATATTTCAGATCCTGTGACAGTACACACACCATAAAACAGCCAGTACTCAAGGCTGTGTGGCTTCCAATCTGGGTGGCTGTCGCTGTCTGCTGGCGTAGTCTTTGTCCTTCAGTCGTTTTATTAGGCAAGTGCAGCAAAAACTTCAGCAATACAAGCATGGTATGCAATGCTTGACATTTAATCAGTTTTAGAAGTGCAAGTGCTCTGGTTTCCATGGTAAATCTCATGGAGGTGTGCTAGGCAAAGACTCAGTTTCAGTTAATTGATTGGATATGATACGTATCTTGTGCTTGAGGCTTTGTATCTATGATTCCATCCAATGCAGACTTCAGGTCTTTATTATTATAAGTATTAGTCGTGATCCTAATGGTAGTGGGTGTTTCTTGGCAAACCGTATAAAAGTTAATGAGATTAATAAAAAAATATCAAGGTGTTAAGTTTGAGAATGATCATATTTAAATTTGTTTTAAGAGATAATCTCAAAGGGTAAGACCTATAGTATAGTCTTTCCAAGGTTGTTTTGGGGAAAAAAAATGTACACACAGATCCAAACCTGCAGAAGCCTTTTATAAAGTAAGTGTCTGGTGCTTCCTCTTAACTGTGTTTTTTAGGTAGCTCAATAAACCCAAGATTCACTTTGTGAGCCAAATGACTTCTATAAATCAAGATTATGAAGTCAGGAAGCTAATCTTCTTGCCACATTGTTTCAAATGCTGTGGTAAAGACAAATGATGACCATCAGCTGAGGTTGGCTGTCTCCCTGGGGGGTCTTATTGTCCTGAACTACCGTCACAGTGGCAAGTTGGCAGCCGCTAGTAAATCCATGTGTCACTGATCATTCCAGGAGCCCTGACTGAAGACAATTGTGATTGATCTTTACAGGGACTGTCACTGGGACCTTTCACTGCCACTTCCACGTTTTGAAGTATCTACTGAGGCACTGACAGGAAGGTAAACAAACACAATGCCAGGGTGATAAGAATCTGACTTTCATTCATTGTAGCGTGCTAGTTGTGTAGAGTTGAGTAGTCTTATGTTTGAGCGCTGACCTCTGAGTTGTTGATGCCATGTCAAGTTTCTGATATCATCAGAATCATAAACATTTATATTCTTGTATTTGTTTTCTAGATTAACATTGTATCATTTAAGTGAAATTCTTAAGTTTTTGAGACAAACTTTATTTGTTTACTCTGTATCACCATCAAATCTATATCTGCGTACTAATACACCTGCAGTCCACATTGGAAAGTGAGCTACAGAGTTGAAGAGACTCAAAATCTTTCATGGCAACTGCTGCTATAAAAATACCTGATATAAATAAAACATTGTGATTTGATTTTTTTTTTTTTTCGTGGAGACTCATATTTCACTATTTTCCCTAAAGATGCTTCACATTACTTCTCCTCACATCAAGTGCAAGTCTCAATTTCATTTTAAAAGTAAACAGAATTTTGGTTTGCATTATCTTTTCCATGGCCCTCCTGCAGTGCAGGGAACAGGTTATAGCGCAATCATGTAATACAATCATCCACTCAGTTGGGGGGCTTCACCCTCTGTTGAATGACATTATTGCTGTACACATGTTTGCACCATTAATATACACTCAGTTGCCAGTTTATTAGGTACACCTAGCTGAAACTAACGCAGTCTAATACAACAGTCTTGCATTAAATCCTAACTTCATGAAGATGATCATGTTCAGTTTTTGTGGAAATAGTTTGGAGAACATAGTTTGTGGTGCTGTTGGATTGTATTGCTTCATGCAGAGACATGTTCCTTTGGTCTACCCTCATGCAGGTGTTGTATTAGTTTTAGCTGGGTGCACCTAATAAACTGTAAACTGAGTTTATGTAAGTTCAGTATACTATTCTTTTTGAGCTCAGATGCAGTGTGGTACATTTATAAACTCTGCACCATCATAATCAGTTATATATACATATATAACAGTAATGTGAAATAATATTAAATATGAAATAACTATACCTAGTAATATGACAATGGATGGTATACAATACCATCATAGAAGGGAATTTATGCATTGCTGGTGTACTGGCACTATATTGGATGTTCAGTTCAGTTAAAGAGTAGTTTTATTTGTGCTACAAATGTTGTGAATTTAATATTAACATATAGAAGTCAATCATATTTCATCTTGTAGGTTTGTGCATACACAGAGCAATGTGACTATGGATAGAGTTATGTGTGTATATAAAATATAGAGGTGGAAAATGTAATTGTGTGGGAATGTGTGGGAGGGGCACTTTTGTGAATATGTTTGGGGTTTTTCCAGTCGATATTTAAGCGAGGAGCATATGTACCCTTTGATTTCTATTGTAAATGAAATGGACGAAAGCTTGTGCACTGCTGTGTATTGATGAAATGGCCAGAGACAAGTCTGGCTTTCCTCCTATTTTAGGGCTTCCACAAGGAAAATTAGCTGCATTTTCTGGACAAAAGCCAGAGAAGTAATTACAACATCCCCCTAAGGCCTTGTTGGTACATTTACTCAAAGTACTGTAGGATGAATTTGTGTCTGAGAAGTAAATACCTCTGTGGAAATAAACGAAAAACAACCAACACTCGCTATGACTTGTTTCCAGTTTCGATATACAGTTACATCCTCCGAACACATATGCAGGAAGTATGAATAATTGATGCCTCTTTGTCTCTTACTGTCGCTTTTTCCTTCTTTCCCTCATTCATTGTGCTCTGTAATCTTCTGTAGTTACTGACAGCTGTGAGGAACCAAGGTAATCTGTTCTGTGGTTGTTCTCGCCTCCCTCGTGAAAGGTCATAACATTTTCAAACAAAAAAAGTGCAGCTCATCTTCTTCGGCTGATTCTGAAGCCTCTCAATTCTGTGGAGGGATTTTCTGTCTGTGAGCGATCCAGTATGACATCATCATGCAGCTTTTCCAAGGAGCTGGAGCAGTGACAAAACATGAATCATTCATACGATAGCAGCTGTGAATATGTGTTTGCATATGCAGCTCTGTAAATACATGCATGTGTATGTAATGTGATGATGAGGCAGGGATGACTTCCACTGAAGGTGATGATTAGTCTTTTCTCAATTTCCAGCTTTCAGTGACCTCTTACACGATTTCTTACACCCATGTTCTTCAGATCTCTTCCTCATGTGTGTAGAGGCAGCCTACAACAACTCTTAGCCTTACAGTATTTTCTAAAGGGATCTAACATCCAACGAGGCTAGGTGTGCAGCTGTTGCTAAGAATGTTAAAAAAAAAAAAAAAAAAAACTCACTCAAAACATTGATAACAACATCAAAGACAGACAGAACGTAAAGATAAGGAAGGATACGAACACTATAGTAAACATCTAAATCACATCTAAGGCATTATTGTAAACTAATTAACCATTCTGATTCCTGACAGTGGTATATGGTGTGGGGACTCCAATTCAGTCAGCCCCATTATTTTATTTTACAATAACAGTACATTCTGCAGACTGTTAAACAGAACAGCCATGACTGCCAACCAGATGTTTTTCTCATCCCTATGTGATACTACATCCAAAAGATTATTTTTAAGGTAAGGCAGAGAATTCTTACCCTCAACTTCTTATTTCATGATTTGAAAAAACTGTTGGGATATTATACACAGCACTGCAAGTATTTTATATTAACAGCTCCTCTTTTCCTCTTTTGATTCAGATGCACCAAAACTGGAAATTGAAATGCTAAAAAGAGCTAGGGACCTCTCCTGAAAGCTGTGTACTTGTACGGAACTTACTTACGAGCTCTGCTGTGCCACGAACTGACCTCCCTTCAGCTTCTTTGGCCTGAAGATAAAACATGCCTGAATGTAGTGTATGACATTTAAAATTTAGACCTTGCTCCTCGCATGAAAAGCTTTAGTTTGCACGTCCTGTCTCCAGAATTATTTTCTGAAAAGCCAGCGGAACATTCTAGCTTAAAACTCAGAATATAATCTTGTATAAATGCTAGCAGATGGCACAACTTCTCTCAGGGTTGTGTTTGGGATGGAAGCCTCAAACACACACACACACACACACACACACACACACACACACACACACACAGAAACAGACACAAACAGACAGACAAAATGACAGGCAGATGCTGTTTCATTCTCACATTAAATCCCATTGTAATGTGTGCATCTCTGGGAGATGCCACACAAGCTTATCTAGTCGGCACACTCCTAACAACCTTGGATGCTAACAAAGCAAGCCACTGGGTGATGCAGAAAGGGCAACATGATCACAACTATTCCACCTCCTCCCTGAGTGCATAATAATCCACAGTATGTTTCACAAACATAACTTCCCTCTCTCCTTTTTTTTTTTTTTTTTTTTGGAGTAGAAACCATTCAAGTATTTTATTAGATGGGTAGAGAGGGATGGATAAGTTTAAAAAAAGATTTGACATTATCATGCTCAGTTATTTCAGCTCTTGAAGGGATGAATATGGGCACATTCTGAGTATGCAACCATCTTATACTTGAGCTTGCTGACCCTTAGCAGTAGATAGATAATTCCAGCAGTAACATAAGCGGAGGAAAAATTGTATTACATAGATAAATTGCTTTCTAATGCAATCCATTTTGCCATAGCATCATTGTCAGCAGCCAAGCAGCAGTATCAGCAGTGAAGGAAGGTAGTGGTGTGTTGTTGCAGTAAAGATTCCACTCACTCCTGATCCACAGACCCCAGAACATTCAGTGTGAAATGACTTCACACGCTCTCCAATGGATAAAAGATGTCCATTAAATCGTACCCAATAATATATCATGTCTGACAGTCGTCTAAATTATTAATCTCATCTCATGTACTAAATCATGAACAATCTTTAATTCATGACTCGGGGATGCTACAGAGGCTAACAGCAAAAGACAGAGTACATTATGTTGAAGTACTAAGGAATCATATTTATTGTTATAAATCAAAGGGATACAAAGACAAGCTTGACCAGCCAGTGCTGTAAGGACACGTCCACACCAACAGAGGCTCAACGTCAAGTTAACAAGGCAACAAGGTTAGACAATGTCATTTTCAATGAGACATTAAACTCCAAATGAATACTCCTTATTTTTAGTGTCCCTGATTGGAAGCGGTGGAGGTAATTGTGAGCATATCTTCACCGAAATTATCATCTAAAGTGGGGTGTTCATTTAAATGTAATCATTCTCACTCTTGTGCTCTGCATTTGAAAGGAAATCTGACACAACTCTGTGCAGGAACTCTTTTAGAAATCATATCTGATTGTCACATTTAACAAGATCCCCCCCCCCCACCCCTTCTAAAATCAATTGAAATAAAGGGTGAATGGTTTCAATAATACTGCCGACCAACTGATAGGCTACATTTTGTTGATGTGAGGATAATGATAACGAGCAGGGTGAAGAGAATGGAGTCAGAAGATGATTGCTACAGTGATAATACCTCATTGGATGAAAAGATGTGCCTGAACAAGTTGGTAACAAGTGGTAACAACTCTCCTGGGACTAAAATCAACAGATGGAAAACTTTTCTGACTGACTGACTGACTGTATCTGCCTTGAAAGTACAGACAGCGAATAAGGTTTGAATTTGAATAAAATCACCCAAATATGGACATACATCCTGAGAAGTGCTGTGGCCTTTTTCTTGTTGCAGTTTTGCCTGAAATGTAATTTGATCTAAAACAGGAAAAAAAAAAGGAATCAGCACTTTTTCTTGAGACCTTCATTTTTCTTGTAACATCTGTAATATAATGCGTTTTCAGCTATAGTGAAAAGTGAGAGATCCATATCCCTGTATTCTAAGACAGTGTGAAGAATCACATATTGTAAAATATGTCTTTCAACTGCCTTTATAAGATAATTTTACTGCTTGAGTAACTGGTTGTGCTTTGAAAGTTTTCTGATAGCTGTTTACTTTTTTGCACATCCTTTGAATTATTGATGGTAGGGATAAGGGAGACTCTTCTGATTTATTATACCAAGTTTTTACAAAGTTCTCCTGATCTTCAGGGTGAAACTTAAGACTCTCTCCTCACCCTAAGTGGCAATAGTTTTGGTTGCAAGACAGTCCATAGTCATTAATTAGTCTGGCATATGAAAACAAAATGGCTCTTGAATGGCGTTTTCAACAGATGTGAACGATCGTATGTCACAAAGGACGGATTAAAAGAAACAGGAAAACCCAAATTGTTGTTCTTTTGAGATATTAACCGCCAATGACAGTTTTTTGAGAAACCGCAGCCCCAACCTTTCTCTCCTCTCCTCATCTGCATTCTCATCTCTTTGACTCACAGGACAGAGCCTGGGGTTCTGTGAGCCAAGAGACTGCAAAACTTTATTATTCAGCCCCAAAGTACACAGGGTTGGGTGTAGTGATGACCTCATTATGTTAAGAGAGCGGTAGAAGCCAGTCCAGGGACATTTTCTGATTGCAGTCCCTGAAGTGCCCGGCCTCTGGGTGGAGGAGGGGAGGGCCCAGCTGGACACTGTGGTGGAATGTGAATATGTGCTCTAAACAGATGGGGTTTTATGTAAGCCAAGCCTATGGTCTGCACTTGTTATTTGGGTGTGCATACATAAGCACATGCACATTGTACATTGTAGTACATACAGACTGGGTTAACGGCAGTGTGCCAAAATCTCAGAGGAAATCTGCACAGTGTGAAGCTGTGTAGCTTTACAAGCAAAAGAGAGCTTATCATCTTGTACCGCTTTATGCCGCGTGCCTTGATCTAAATATAATAAAGTAGTTGACAACTCCTCAAACTCAAAGATAGGTTTATTCCCAGTGTAGCTTTGCTCTAGATGGATCAGGCCAGTGAACCAGATAGTGAAAGGCTGGGGATACACTGCGAGACGACTCTACAGTAACCCCACAGTCACGGTCGCCTATCTGACAAATGAGAAATAGCTTGCTAACATGTTGTGCTGGATTGCTGCCATGCACTAAAAACACAAGCAGATGGGTAACAATGGGCTGCTGTTCCTGCTCTTTTCTTCCCCCAAGACAACAAAAAAGACAGAAAAAAAATGTTGGGGCTCAAGACAGTGTACACAACTGGCTATAACAATGTTTGCTCACAAAGAAAGGATTCACAGTTACCATTACTGATAATCACTTTTATGCTGTACTGACTCACTTTTTGCTTTTATTAAAAAGTGTGGGCCGCGGTCTTTGGTTTGAATGGCCTCCACTTTCATGTTGTAGTCCTGAATTGGTGTTTTAATACTGTTAATGTGACCACTTTCCTTAAAAGATTGTTCATTTTCAGCAAGAGTTCATCTGTCACAGCTGCATATCAAAGGTCCATCTAATTCAGCAGTGTCTCACTGACCTAATATGTTGGCTGGAAGTCTGTGTAATCCAATTTCCTTGGGAAATATAACTTCTCTGAGGCTTTCAGTAATTACCTGCTCATTTCAGACAGTTATTGTCCTCGAGTTCAACAGACTGAGCTTGAAAATAACTGTAGGCTGACATGGTGATGAGTGAGTAATTAATATGGTTTTCTGCCAAAATTAAGTGCTTTTGAAATGTATAAATAGGCTTCGAGCTGTATATGTAATGGTTTGATTAGGTAGTTAGAATATGAATAGAGGTGGTAATTATGTATAAAAGGTGAGCGATCTTTCACATCATCATGAATCATGGAAGTGTTTTACATTTCTGTATATTTCAACATCTCCCCTCATCAGGCTAGAATGATGACAATAACTGGATGCATTTCAGTTGAATTACAGTAGGTTGGCAGTACGGTTAAACATTTTACACGACAATTTACAATTTGGTAGACCTGCATTCTCTTTCTTTTATCCTTGTATCAGTGGCCTCTATCAGTGCACGTAAGTGAAATAATTGCCAAGCTTCTGAGATAAACATTTCTAAAGGAATTGAGAGATAAATTGGTATCATTAGGTTGGGAGAGCTGCGTTCCAGAATTGGTCTTGTGCGAAGAGAGTGAGGCTAAGATGGAGCAGGGCGATTGACAGGCGGATGGATGACGCATCTGTGGTTATACAAGCACTGTGCTGGGCTACCAGAGTGAAGAGGAAGCTGAGCCTGAGGGCAAAGCTCACGATTATACACGTCAATCTATGTTCTGAACATCACTCACGGCCATGAGCTCTGGGGAGAGGTCGAAATGAGTTTCCTTTACGGTGCATCTGAGGCTCACCCGTAGGGACAGGGTGAGGAGCTCCAGATAACTGGAAAGAGCTCAGAGTTGAACTCCCCCTCCTTTCCATTACATGGGAAAGGACCCAGTTGAGGTTTGTCTGGTATCTGGTTATCATGCCTCCTGACAGCCTCCTTGTGGACATATTCTGGGCATGTCCAACTGGAGGAAAACCCTGAGGCAGACCAAAACTGAACTTAATGCCCCATCTAACCTGAGAAAGCCTTGGGATTCCCCAGGTAGAGCAGGAGGACTAAGGGTATCCTACCTACCTGTTACTGTGACCCAGAGCCAGATGAGTGGTGGAGAATGTGGGGACTGATGGGCATGTTTAGGTTAATGTATGGTTTACTGTATGTAGGACTCGATGTATAGTATTTCATGCTGCACTGACACAAAGCTGGTCCAAAACTCAAGTCTGTGAAAACTTTGTCAGCTCAGGATTGTGGTGGTGTAAGGAACAATGCTACTGTCGAAGTGAACTTTTTAACAGACCCAATAATGGTATCTGCTGCCAGACGGCAGGAAGATTTGTTGTGCTGCAGGGTGCTGGTGGAAGCCGTAGCCACATATGACAGCATTCGTGTTACAGTCTGTTAGGCTGGCAGAGGAAAGTCCTGTGCTTATTTATGAAATGATGCAAAACACAGACCAGCTGTAGGTTGCAAAAACAGATACACCGCAAAATGAGCAAACTTAAAATGATTTTCAGTGCACTATGTTCTTAGAACTTCTTTCTTTCAGTTCATACTATCTACTTATAATACTTAAAGCAAAAAACCTCAGTAAATAAATACTATTCATTCCCTCATGTAAAATTACTCTTAATATTTGTAGGAGTAATTAGCAAATCTGGTCATTGGTACAGAAGGGGCACTGATTACCTAAACTTTCTCTCTCAGTGAGTTTTATTGCAGAGCAAAGAAGTCACTTGTTTTCAGCTTCATTGACTGAGTCATGATTTAAGTGCAGCTAACGAAAAACAAATATGTTAACAGTGAACATGCTGATGTATAAGTTTTCTTGTCCCATGGACACATAGGTAGACACTGTGACTGTACTGCAGCTGTTTGATCTGACAGAGTGGGAACTGTGCACCTGCTGCTGCTGAGCTTTTATGACACTGTTGAATCTGAGGTATCAGAGGACTCCTCAGACACGCTGACCCTGAGGACTGTAGGCTTGATCCAGTGATGGGTGAGCAAGTTTAATTATCTTAATGGATAAATATGTAACTGTTTAGAAACTAATACAGTTGGTGGTGTAAGTATGAATTCATTCTAAACTTTTTGTGTTTCTCATAGAAGAGGAAGAGTAGAAGTGGGAACTCCCATAGCCATCAGGCTCACCTCAGATGTTTAGTTTTGACCCTCAGGCTTTTTCTGCAAAAGACGTTTTGACGTGTCACAGTAGGAAAAGCACACATATAAATAACAAAATGCGTGATCTCTGAATTCCATCCAGCCATTTCCTTTAGCTGGCTCACTGTCACACCATGGCTCGCTGGGACACTGAAATAAAATGGAGTCATCAGTGATGCTCTCGGTAACATCTGTGTTTTTCCTGTTATGACAAGTCAAAATATCCAGTGTGGTTTTTAGTGTACTGACACTTTTAGATTTTATGTGTTCCTCTTGTTCAGGTAAATTTTTGGAATTATTAAAATGATCCAGTCAGAGGAGTTTTTCAATTCAATTCAATTTTATTTAGAGCAGGTCTAGACCATACTCTTTAAAATATGTATTTACAGAGAGAGACCCAACAAATCCCAAGTTTTTATATTTTTATTTTTTAACTTTGAGGCAGTGACACCTGATAAATATTGTATGACTTAACTGATAAATATATATGCAGAAGAAGAAATGTTTTAGGCAACTTATCTCCTAAGTTACAGACTGTACTTTACATTCACACTAATACTGAAATAATATTTGATTTTTGTTTGATTAGATTCCATTTAAAATGATTTTAGCACTTGTCTGTTCATGTATGTGAGGCTCTTAAACTACAATTAAAAACCAAGCAATACAAAAACAAAATAATAACTCCACAGGCACACAGTGCTTTAAGCACCCCACACTGGTCCACTTCAACCTGGCACATCAAATCTGCACCCATTTTGCTGATGGAAGTCAATAGTTACTGTATTAATATACAGTGTCTATCAGCATTCTTCTTCTATGGAGATTATTATATATATTATATCTCTACAGCATATACTTTTACAATAACTACTTCTACAAAAAATATTTCTGGAATATTAATATGGTATCTCTCTAAATGTACGCTATAATTGTATTAACGCACTCAGACTATTAGTTATGTTATTACGACAGCTGGAATCAGCACACACACACCCTCCCCAAAATGATATGCGTACTGGCAGGGCACATCATGGGGGCGCATCCTTACGCCAGGAATCACGCATGCGTCAAAGACGGAGACTCTCCTGATTTGACAGCCCTGGGATCCACCACTCAGCCCACTATATTGCAAGGCTCTCCGCTACTAGCGCACCATCATCTGCACCTGCCTACTCTGTTGTTGTGGTCGGGGCGCTGGGAGGGGTCATTATTTCGCAGGGCAGCCGTAGGAGGAGGAGGCATTTCCGAGACGCCGACAGAAGCGTGTAGCCTCAGATTCAGCACCACAGCATTGAGGAAAGCGTCCGGATTGAGTCGATTTTCACTGTTCATCGTGGCTTAACTGAATAGGAGGACGCCGTTTTTGTTTTTGGGGAATACTCAGTGAAACCAGACGCTGTACACAGTTTGTGGACCTGCAAGAAGTGTTATCTCCAACGGTTAAAGGTGCGTAGTTTGTTGGATGCTGTGGTTTGTCAACTGGGGTGATTTTTTTTTTTTTTTTTACATTTTTTTGCTAGCAGCCTGGTAGCATTACACTTGCTGCACTGACTGACCCGCCGTGCTGCTAACATTAGCTCATAGGCGAGGTCCGGCTTTTCATTCATCATTGTGCTCTAGTAGCTACTCGGCGGAGTAACTAAATAAATCCGCGCACCGAAATACTTTGCAGCTCATTTTTACCACAACAGGCTTCCATTGCGTTTATTTGCTGAGCCGGACTATTTTCGTTTGCTATAAAATCTCAGTGTCGCCCACTCCGCTAACGTGATATCCAACCCGCACTCCGAGCACTGCTATCCAGGGAGCCGAGTGCTGAAAGCCTGCTCCGACCGACTTCAAGTGAGCCTGTCGAGCACAGACAAGCTAGCGCTGCTGCTAGGCTAGTGGAGCGGCTAAGCTAACTGACACCGGCTACTTTTATGCTAGCAAAATAACGGTCCCTCACCTGCATTAACGACCGTTTAATGGTCCAGATGTTGGTTAGTTATCATTCAATTTCTTCACTCACGTCAGCTTCCCCCCTCGTGTATTTGCGGCGCTCTGAAATGTCTTTGATAATTTTCCCTCTTTGTTATATTGACATTCTTGCACACGGTTTAAATAAAACTGACCACTCGTTGTTTGCCGCAGCTGAATTACAAGTAATGTCAGGCTTTTGCAAATGGTTTTCAATTCTTTATTGCGCTCTCTCGCTTTACTCAAGGATTTTTAAGTAGCGAAGTACACATCCTTGCCTCGCCTCGCCTCGCCTCACCCTGCATGTGCAACGTTACTTCATAGTCAAGTCTCTATTAGCTATTTTAACAATGAGAACAATTAGTTTAAGTGACCTGGCAGGCTCCCTATAACACTGTTGATTCAAGCGTTACAATTGTCAGTGTCAGCTGTCCAACAACGTGCCATTACGGCAAATAATGTGCAACCACAGTTGGCATATTCAGCTAAAGCACTGATGAAAAACCTCACCATAGTCGATGTTGGGTTAGTTTTTGAGTGATAAATACCTTCTGACCACCTTTTATGTTACACGCTGATGCTGTGGTTAAATGTTCTCAGCTATTGCTGGCTTTGTAATTGATTAATCGGGTTTGTTTGTGCGTTGTGGTGGGCTTGTTTGCATACATGCATCATTCAGGCCAAGTGCACTCAACAATTTTGCACAGCAGCAGGACTCAGACCAGAGCTTTTGTGACCCAGTGTAAGTTTAGTGTGCCATCGTCTCTTCCTGTAACTGGAGATATGGAATCCCAGAAGCCTCTAGGGGTCACATAGTGGCTGTATTTAGAACCTGAACTTTTGATTGGCAAGGAGGCATGCTGTTCAGACTCACTGTCATGGGCATGTGGGTGTCTGCTTCATGTGTTTACCCTGTCTTTTTATTAGCTAGAAGAAGGGACAGCCTGCAAAGCATGACGATTAAAAGGCTCAGTAACACTTTAATTTAAGTCCCTCTATGTAGCATTTACTAGCAGTATGTGAACATTTCATAAATGACAAAAAAGACAAATTATGTCATAAGTAGTTAACATAATACTGCATTCATAATATCAGTACATAATAAAACAATGAAAAAATAGTTGAATCTAGGGATGCAACTAATGATTATTCTCTGAATTAATCTGTGGATTTTTGTGGTATATCATTGAATTATTTAGTCTATAACATGATGAAAAATAGTGTATCACAGTTTCAATATGGTGTCTCTAAATTGCCTCTTTGACTGCTGAAACTAAAAGATATTGCATTTGCGGTGATGTAAAACTGAAAAGCAGCAAACCTAACATTTGAGAAAATGGGGTCAGCTATTGTTTGACATTTCTGCTTGTAAAAAGATTGAAGGGACTAACTGATTATCAAAATTGTTGTCAATTATCTGTCCCTCAGTCACTTAGTCACAACGTACTTTAGCCTTTCCATCCTTTTATGTGGCAGAAAACTGCATGATGAGTAAAGAACATTGTAATTGCAGTAACTTTGTTTAACAAGAACGATATAAACTACTAAATATGCCTTTTAGTCAGTATTAACCAGAGGCAGACAAGGCAAGAGCTGTGATTCCAGGCTGCCAAGCATGGACAGACTCTTCCCTGCCCTTTGGGAAATAACTGCATATGTGTATCACTGTTTAACCATCTGCTTAAGACCATCGTTTATGCAAGGCTTATTTGTGTAACCTTTGGGATAATTTTTCAGTATGCAGTCATTTTTCAATAGACCGCATACATATTCAGGATTATGCTATCACACGAAATTGTTAACCATTGCTATACTCGCTAAAGTAAGTGGCAAGATGTTTTACAATGACTTTTTTATCCATGGGACAGACCTAACAAATATTTTGTTTTGATATCACATAGTAAAACACTTGTGGAGGTTCAAAGGTAGCATATTTGACCATGTCCCTGATGTAGCAAATCAGCCCAGTTTGAACAAGCTCTGATTCTGAAACAGAAATATTTTCAGATAGTCATGTAGCCTGTCTCTCAGTCCTCATTTAATAACACCAAATTACAGACTTCCACCTGTATGTAATCACCTACATACTTTGGCCCAATTACTGTATCCCATTTGCAGCATAAAGCCTGTTTCTGTTAGTGGGGATAAAGAAAAGGCATAATTTATGTGTGAGACTATGCAATCAATGGTAACCAGGAGTGCATTGTGTTCCCTGTCTCCTGGGAGAGGAAGTGATATTGGCTGAACACCATGGAACCCCCTCTGTTGCTGTAGAGAAGCAGAGCTTTAAGGTAGCCATGGTACCCCAGCTAACTGGAACAGGATTGCCTCTCCTTTTAGGCCATTGCTCGCTTCAGCTCTTGCACAAATGTTTGCCACAGTTTGCCACTGTTTAAGAGATGAGACATGAGGCAATAGAAACAACACAGAACAATCAATAGTTGTAGCGCTCTTGTCTACAACATCAATTTTAACTCTCCTAACCCCAGGGGTTTGTATTATCCTATGCTGCAATGTGGAACTGCGGTGACCTGACAGCACAGACTCTCATCAGATTTTTAGCTAAACATCTTTTTCCTCACATTCTCAAGGCAACATATTGCATACTTATAGTATATTATTGGTTTCTATGGATAGATGATAAGTGATGTTAAGTGTTTTTCTTGAAACAGTAACAATGACATTACAGCTACAGTGAAATATAAGGATTGATGATTGGTTTATGATGTTTGTTTTGCTACATAAAACTTCTCTTTTTCTTGTTATTGTTTGCTACTTGAACCAATTGAACAATATGTGACATGAGCATATGTTTGTTAGAGTAATCTGCTGTTTCCTTAACTGTTTATGTGACATCATCCCACAGTGCACCATAAAGTCAATAAAAAAGAAAAGAGCACTTTATCGTTTGGAGGGGGGGACAATAAAGTAGATGATCCAGCAGTGCTTGAAAGTATAGTGTCAGCAGCCGTTTGGTGCAGCAAGAAAGAATGAGGTTATTCTCTTAAGTTCCTTTTCATGTTGATTAGTGTGCTCTAAGACCACACCCACAATGCTCAGCAAAACGGGCTGCTGCAGTCAAAGTTTATATTGTTACAGCCAAGCTTTATTTTCTATAGGACTGTCACTAAACAAAATCACTCCATCCACGCATCCATCCATTACTTGTAAGTCTGCGGGGGGCAGGGGTGTGCTTTAATAACATTTCATCAAGAAACTGCTCACAAAGCATTTCAAGTCATCAGTCTGTCTGTTTCTTATACAGCTGATAAAATTGAAATAAATGAAAAGTGCGAAAGTGTGTGCTCCCGTTGTGTCATTGCTGCATGACTTGTGTATGGATGTATTTAATCAAAATTTAATATCCTATGCAGCTCAGATCTTGTATTCAGGTTGCAGCTAAAATTTTAATGGCACTTAAGAACCGTGGGAATCCTGCCCTTTTGGCCAACAATAGCTGCTAAACAGATCTGCACAGATTTTTAGGTGTAGAGTGGATTCAGAATCAGAGTGTGAAATATTAGGTTGACTTGATAATGTAATGTTCAGGTCTTAAAGTTCCAAAGAAGACACTCCTCTTATGCCACACTGATCTACTGTATGTGTTGAATTGTTGTCATGCAGCTAGTTTGCTTGTGCTATTGCTTGTGGTGAGTTGGCAGTACAGCTTTTATGGGCTGAGTTGCAGTATTGACTTATCAGGCTTTTAGTGTAAGCAGGCACCCAGTCAGTCTCATGTGATGGTGAAACTGCATAAAATGATAGAATCTCTTGGAGGCCAGCTGGTAAACTAAACTCTTGATTTGCACAATATACCCATTTTTTTTTAAAGCTGTTTGAAAGTTAAATGAAGTCTACAGTAAGGGTGGAAACTGATAAGACATTGTAGGTGATGTTTCTGTATAACAAGCCACAGTAGCTCATCAAATCTGTCAACCACAAAATTATCAGCTACTTTTTATAAAGCAAAGAGGTGTGCATTCATTGAATATTAAAGTTCATGTTTTAATTTGTAGCTTTTTAAGATCAATTTCTTCAGATATATGTAAGTCTCAAATAATCGCTCACTATACTCTATGCTATAGTGACCATAGTTGCCTTTCCTTTGCCTTTTTTAACCCAACTGATGGTGGGTAACAACATTTCTATAGTGTAAGATTTTTTGAACCATGAAAACCTTACAAAATTTCTTAAATGTAGTTTCATAACTGAATATTTCTCTGCAGGGAGTGCTTTAGAAACTAGCCGTTCGAACATTACTATTCCTGGGTTAAAAGTGACCCTTTTAAATATAGATACAGTAAGCTGCTCTGTTAAAACACAGGGTGAGAGCACATTGTTGTCATCTAAAAATTTTCCTCAAAGCTTCTAACTCTCCATCCACCGGCATTATTTTAGAAGTCCACCCTATTTCCCAGGACCTGTTTCCACAGAGTTAAGGCAACATTATGCAACAATTTAATCTTAAAATAACAGCTTCTAAATCATTTTGATGTTACATTTACTTGTGATAGGGAGAAGGGTGCCTCTTTCATTCCTACTCCACACCCGATCAATCCCATCAATGAATTTTGTGTCAGCAATTCATAGACTTTGTTTTCTGTACATGAGTTGTAGTCATGCTGTTGCAGTTTTAGTCAAGTTGAGGCAACTCAAACTGCAGGGATTAGGGCTAAATCCAAGTCCAGGTTTTATGAGTAGAAACTTCCAAGATGGTTATATCAGATTATACAGATTATACTTTGGTTGATATACTTGAGGTATGGCCATTGTGATTTTTTTATGTTAACATACAGCAGGATCTTTGAAACATATAGCCTTGGAACATGCAGTAAATCTGTGTTGGAGATCTTTCAAACTAGCAAAGCATGGAAACCAAGCAGCTCTCTTTACAAAATTAAAGTTGTTCTTTGATAACAACTTTAATTGAAGGAGTGAAATTACCTGTGATAAAGTTTTAGTCGTATCAGTGGAAAACACGCAGAGAGAGTGAGAGAGAGAGCAGAAGGAGTTTGTATCTCCCAAGAACTGAGAGAGAAAAATTTCTCAGTGAGCGAGACAGCACTTTTTCTCATTGAGATGTCGTAAGTGGAGCGTGATGCCAGGCTGCTGCCAAGCTTTTTCACTACTGTTTTAATGATTCTCCCCCAGCCTCCCACAGATGTCACAGTCCCTGTGGAAAAGTTATTGATTTTGACAAGATTGAATTGTTAATAGTATTTTTCTTTTGTTAGTCTGTGGCCCCATCGCTTCTGAGTGTATGGAGTGACAACAAAGCCTTTGTTCATAAGGAGCGGCAGGACCAGCTGAGCTAATTCCCAGAATTTATCCAGCTGACGTGGAGCAGTTCATCACCTTTATAGCAGTCTATGTCTCGCTCTAAGAAATCATGTTATTCATGAGGTCTAGGATAGCCTGAACCGTGAGCATCAAAGACTGTCTTTTTAGAGTAGATGCATGTCCAAGTCACTTTGAAACTCATAGTCATGGTAAGAAATGGATTCACTTTGGGTATATGCTAATGGTCCAGTATTGCTTGATTTTTGTCATTGGAAGCTGTCATAATGATAAGTATTTTCTATGTAGCACCAATGAATGGGCTGTTAATGTCAAGATAATTAAGTAGTAGTACAGTATTAGATGTGCTATGTGGAAATTGCCCAGGACACTTACTCATACTAACTGATCCTGTTCCACGTTGATTATTGGCAATTTACATCATCTTGTTTTCCTTTGTCAAATCTACAGTATTCATCGGGGGGTAATCGTGACATAGAATATGTTCCTGTCTTTATCCCTGCTCACTGCGAAATATAATAATTTTCTTCCTGTTAAGACGTTAATGGAGTTTTATGGAGAACAAGCGTGGGTGCAGACTTTCAGTAATGAACTGAGACTAGTTTCTTTAAAACCTTTAACAGTGAAGAGGCAAATCTCACCTCCATGGAAACAGGCATTTGCTGAATTTTGTATATGTAGCATGTAGGCATTAATGAATAGGCACTAACAATGCAGTCTGGTGAGCTGTGGCTAATTTGTGTGCAAACATTCAGGGTCTTTCTCACTTGCCCAGTGGTTGTTTCTTTAGCCATGAGAGGTCATGTTCACACACTGCTGGTACTAGAAAGTTCTCTCTCTTTCTATGCTGTGACTCTCTATCTTCCATTGTGCCACCTTATTGTTTTTCTTCTGTCACAAACACAAATCTGTGCAGAGAGCCTTGCTAGAGGCCATTCAAGTCTCTCATCCTCTCAGCCGCTCTGTCCTCCTGGTTCCTCTCTTTTCTCTCGCACACTCTCTTCTCTCCACCCCCGCCATAGACGACATCTGGGACCGGTATGGGCTCCAAGTATTGGCCCAGCTCCTCCCCCACAGTGTGTGTGCTCTGTCTTGGTGCATTAACTTTTCTATTGTTAGGTGACTGTTTTTCTTCTCTGCTCTCAGAGAAAATCTATATGCTGACCAGGGGCGATTCTAGGATTTGACATCCAGGGCTTAGCCTAGAAGCTTGGAACGGGAGGCTGGGGACATAGAATTATTTTTCCCCCCCAGAAGTTGAATACGTACATTTCATGCAATTTGAAATGAACCTCTTAAGTCAAGATAAGATAGATCTTTTCTATAAATAAACCAAAAACTGGGGTGTTAAAGGCTTAGAATGTGCCAGCTGCTTACTGATTTTCCCAGAAAACAGTGCAGTGAATGCATTTTTCAGTGTCCCTCCCACTTTCTCAGAAATTATCCTCATATGTTTGTATAGTGTGCTTCCTGCTATAATCTCTTTCACCCATAATTAACCCCAAATTTTGTCCTGAGACCTTTTCTGTCCATTTCTAAACAAGACATTGAAATCCTCCCATAACATACATTAAAGTGGATGTGCCAATTAAGATTTCTGTTTTACTGATAGTAGACGAATGATAATAACATGTATGTGATGGACATGAAATAATGTGCTAAATATGTTAAATAGACAGAGGTCATTTTGATGTGGCAAAATTGATTCATGTTCATGTAGATACTTTCACCACTGACTTGGTTTACAGACTGGTAGAAGAAATACTTGTGAGTGTGTAAGAACATGTAGCAGTTGCGTTTCCCGCCATCACTCAGTTTGACGCTATTCACGTTAGCCGTTTTCTGCCTCGGAGGGGTGTTTTTTTTGTTTGTTTTAAAACAGAGAAACGGCTGTCAGAGAGCAGAAAAGCAAACCTATCTGGATAGCTGAAAAAAATCATAGATGTGGGCAGCGGTGGCAGTAGCTTGTAGATTTAGTTTTATAAGATGTTGAACTGCTGGTCTTTATTTTTACACATTTCTCTCATACAGTTGTATGGAAATCTATCACTGCTGTTTAGTTTTGAGCTGAAATCACCATTATTACTGTTGACTGTGCATGAAAACTTGAGTGACTCCAACCTGATGCCAAATGAGAAGACTGCCTATCGATGCCTTTTAGAATAATCCCCCATCTTCACTGTCCTGAAGTTAACACACAGCCTTTTAATGTCCACTTCTACAAAATGTGTGGCTGTGCTAAAGATATCAGAATAACATAGACAGCGTAGAAAAAAAGTTAGTCACGCTGACATGTTAAACATCCATGAAAGACATTTATGGTATGCAGTATGCTCTCATGTAATTCCACCTCTAACAGTTACTTCTTCACTTGGCAGAAAATGATTCTGTAGTTGAAACTGCATTCTTCCATCTTAGGCCCTGTTTTATTTCGTGTATTATTTGGTATGTTGTCATTGCTGGACGCAGTTTTTTGACAGGATGTCACAATGACAGTTTGAGTCTAACTTGTAAAAATGATAACTTTTTCAGGTATTTGAACCTTTCATCCCAAAAGGCACACAGCACTCAGCTGTGGTAGATAATTTTACATGTCCGTAGCTTAAATGTATCTCTTTGTTACTTTGTTGAAAGTATAAGTTAAATAACCAGAAGTGATACTAAAAATGGGTTTAAATCAAGTCAAGTTTTATCATGTAGCCCTAATTTTTTTCTCACAGGGTTTCTCATTTTATAAGCCTATAAATGGGAATCCAAGATAGCATTTATATACATTGTTTATAAGTGTACATATACCACTCTCACACACAAACCTAAGCCTTATGTTGGATTATAAACCAGTATTCAACCTGTGTTTGACCTGTTTATACTATTATTTTAACAATATACTGTTTATACTAGGCCACCATGATTAACTGATGGCTGTCCTTTAATGGGTTAATCCCATGACAGGATACAGTAGTCGTGGGTTGTATACTTTCTGTTCCTTCAGTGTAGTAGTTGAGTGAGCTAAGGTTTCTCTTTTTCTTTCACCTTTGGAGCATTAATGCAACAAGCTGCACGAGAGAAACCTGCAAGAAACCTGTGTTCCCTCTTTCAAATCAAAGCCGAGCATTGTCCGCTCTGTTGAGGACAGGGTTGCAAAGCCAGGTCAGATGATGCTGATTATCCCATTCATACTGATGGCAGATGCATTATCATCCTGTCAAAACACTTGTGTGGGACGGCTATTAGAAACCTCTTTGACTTAACAATGTGCAGAAAATGGCTGCAGCTGCCTCAAGTCAGAATGGAAAGTTTTTAAATTCAGCTTGTATCAATAGTGTTTAACAAACAGATGTTAAATTGGTGCTTGAAAGGACTGCAGAGAATGAGGAGAAAAGAAAAATCTTGCCTGTGAGGCAGGGGATTAACAAATTGATTATTGAGTAAAACTCAATTAGATGGGGTTGATTTCACAGTATGGGTAGACTCTATGTGATGTATTTTTCTCAGATAACAAAGCTGTAGATTTCGCATAATTAAAAGTCTCCCGTGGACTGCTCTTGTAAACAAACAAAATTTATGTTTACAGTTCGTATACCTCATCAAAGAAGTCTATCCTGGTGGTCCTTCCTCATAAAACATGCAGGCATTCTACATTTAGTAGTAGTAGAATTTTAAAATATTTTCCTGTATCCTGTGTTGTTTACATCCGTGTTTACTTGCTAGCAGCCTTCGTCTTCCTTGCCTTTTTTGGTGCATTGCTATGTTTGTTAGCATGCTCCCATCGTTGATCAGTAGAATGTACATGAATGTGTGCATACAAAATACAAATAAAAACCACTGCTCTAATGGTGTTACTAGTGGTTCTCTATGGCTCCTGCCCATAGAGCGTTTGATAAAATTCCTGCAAGGTTGCGCGTCATTTTATGTGTAAGTAATAAACACAGTTGTTTTAAACCTGATCAGTTCGGAACAGAGATGTGATTATAGAGGAAAATAGTTATCTCCTCTTCTTTGGCCATTTTATTTATTTTATTTATTTTTTGCTGACATAGATACATTGCTAGGTAGTTGAGGTAAAAGATGGATTTGGCTGTAATTGCCCTCCAAGGGCAAGTCTGAATGATATTTGCTCGGCCAGTGCATAGCCATGCATTTAAAAGTTCATCTTGGGAATTAGTTGGGTTATACCCATGTGAACTGAAATCATATGCTTTGACTCCAACATACAAACCAGTACACTCCACTGGGTATACATTTATCCTCTGCTTTCAGATTCTCGTTTTTGACATTCAGTCTTGTGTCTGGACCTTAAATAAATACATGGATAAATACATCAATAATAAACACACAATGATCAAATAATAGTTTGTACAATTTGTTAAAGTACTGAAGGTGCTATGTGCAAATGTGTAGAGGTGGGTTAGTCCATCACAAACCATCTGGAATATATACAGAATTGATGATTCTGTTAGGTAACAAGTACCAAGTTCCAAGTAAGAAAATATGTCAGTTTCACCATAATGAGATATTTAAAATGTTGAAGCCCTCATAGTCAAACCCATTATTTACTGTTTTACATTTCCTAATAACCCCGTTACTACCGATTTTGTGTTAATCTTGCTATTTATTAAGACAGTTGTACATTTAATCCATAACTCACTGACTCTACAGCATGACCGAATGTCTTAAATATCTTTTGGTGATTGTATGTCTTGCATGAATGTGAGACATACAGTATTATGTAGGTGAGACAAGCTACGACAAGATACATAGTATGTGTAATGGATATCACTTTTTCCCCCACAGACTATTGGATTCTAAAGACTTGACTGACATTGGTTGTCACTACTTCAGTGGCATAAGTGAATAATTGTTCCTGCGTACAGTATGTAGCAAATGATGTTAACTGTTCCCTGTACTGGCATGTAGGTAGAATAGAAGAAAAATAATCTAACTCATCTTAGTGATGCACTGGTTGTTTTGCATACTTTATCCCAGTTGGTTTTTAAAGCGTTTAAAGCTGACTTTGAGACACTGAGTATGACATGTGCAACTCAGGCCTGTCATTTACAGTAAGAAATGAACAGTAACCTTTACACTAAGATGGATGCTGGGCTGTATCTGTAGGATGAAGGAGGACAGGCCTGGAGTTTGAAAAGCTGTTGTAAAACACATGATCTGACAGATACTGGCTTGTAGGAACAACAGTGTATTTCAGATTTGTTTGAGGTGACCTGATGTAGGATTTTTTATGGACACCTTCCAGCCAAGCAGTTGCAGGTGTTTTCAGAAGACTGTGTTACTGTTTTAGGAATGTTTGTTCAACGTTGCAGTGTGTGCATTATGTTTTTAAAGAAGATTTTTGAATTCCTAAGAGAACACGACTGCTTTGAGAATTTCACAGGTTGTGCTCTACTTTGATCAGCCTATTTTGGCCGCTCTGAGCACATGGCTCTGGAGAGCAGCGATATGACAGGTTGAGCCTTGACTTCTGCTTTTAGAGACTCCCCCACTGCTCCACGCAAGTGTGTATGTGCTTAACTTGCTCTGAATCTGGGTCAGTGCAGTGTTGGCATATTAACTTTCCATAATGACAAATGACAGGGATTTTAGTCACAAAGTTAGTGTCATATGGTAAAGAAGCTCTGATGCCCATTTTATGCAGTGCAAGCAGAGTTTAAACTTTTGAATATTTTTATCTGTGACAAATATGCGTGCATTTGCAAAACTGCAGGGCTAAGGATATTCTGGGAAAAAGAGTTCAGTATTTCTGAAAACCCACAATATATTTTAAAGGCATTTTACCCTCATATTGTAGTGAGACAAAGAATCAGCTGAACATTAACTAACATCGGTGGGAGTCCATCTCTCTCGGCACGTTGTTTTGCAGAATTCAGCTAATTGCTGTGTCTATGAGGAGATGTAGCAATAAAGTAAAATCTTTGGTCCCTTTGAGTGTTTTAGGTAAAATAGTAACATGCTCTCTTATGTATTAACATTGTATTTGTTACTTTATTCTCTTATGCATCTGTTGTGTACATTTTGTGTCAGAAATACTAAACCCTGCTTGTTTTAGTACTTGATTTGACCTTATTTCTCTGCTCTCTGAATGCTTATCATGTATTAACCTCATTTGTTAGTGCATTCATGGTAGTGATGTTAATCCATGCCAGCATGGACTCAGAGAGGGAGGAGTCTTGATTTAGATTCTGCCTTTAAGACCACCAGATGAGATTTGAGATAAGAGATGGTGAGTGAACTGAAATCACACTGTAGTGCACTTACTGAGCCCCAAATATGCAGTTGATGCACTTGAGATGTAGGTGCGAATGAGTCACAAGAGTTTAACATAAATTATTAAATCTGACTGACGTAGATGTAGATGAATGGCATTTTCCTCTGTTGATTCACTGTACTTAATTGACATAATTGAGCAATCACATATAATGTGACATGCAATAAGGTTCTAATCTACATTTGTATCCAGAAATACACATACCTTTATGCTTTGTGCTGATAGGCTAAAGTGGCCACAAGACGTTTCGTAAGGCTGAATAGAGCAAATTCTGAAGTGATTCACATAAAAGCTATGGGTGTGCTGAGTGGCCATTACATTTATTTTGTTGTAGTGCTTTTTATAGGGAAAAGTCATGAAACTTTGCAGGATCAGTCCTTAGGTTGATAGGCTTAAAGTTTGGCTGCAGTAACAGACAAGAGTTATGGCTGTCAAATAATATCAAATAAGCCATGTCTGTAACAGTTTGGCAGACAAGTAGAGGAAAATGATAAGACATATCTAAAAAGAAATGTAAAAGCTTTTGTAGGAACATCCAAATACATACCATAATTGATGACTGGATTGATGGTGAGAAAAGTGTCAAAAAAAGGGCTAAAAGCTGGTGGGAAATCATTTTATGATGAAATGGGCATTAGCGACACTGATAAAATCATCCTGAAACAAAAAAAGAGAAAACAAATCACAAACATACAGGGTCAGAAACATAACCTCCTTGTTAGAGGGTATTAATGGCTCTATTGTTGGTGGCATTTGGTGAATTCTGAATGAATTTTACTCATCCATTTTTATCTGCTTATTCCTTTCATAGCTGTGGGTGGGCTGGAGCCTAACCCAGCATGCAGTGACCCGCACAGGTCACCAATCTGTCAGGGTTAAGACACACAAACAGCCACACACACACACACATTTACAGTATGGGGAGTTTCCAGTTTTCCTTACCTGCAGATAGTATCTCCTCACTGCTGGAGGAAACAAAAGTTAAAGTGGTTCTCATTGTCATGTACATTAATAAAAGCTTTATGTGGAACAAAATGTTTGTTACGGTCTGTCAGGTTAGAGTTAGAAATCTGCTGATCTTTGAAGCTGTATACGTGTGACTTTCTGTTAGAGACTGTGAGTACGGTGCAGTCGCAGATGGAGCAGTGGCAGAGGGCAGGCTGAACGATGCTTTTCAACAGGAGGAGCAGTTGGTAGGGCGCAACAGATTGCGTGCTGAGTTAGTAGATGGAGGGAAGACTGGATTTTGATATGACAGCTTTGTGATGAAGATAGTAATTAAACCAAAGTATTTAAATGTGTGACCACAAACTGACAAACTACATAGAACATATTTTGCAGTTTTTACATCACTGAATGAATATCAATCACTATATCTGTGTACATTACTGGAGCACACTGATGTGGGTGAGGTCAAGTAGACATATACAAACGTATGAATATACACAGCTACAGTTAATTTAACAATACTAGAGATCAAATGAATAACACATTAGTGTGAAATGTTTATTATTTGTAGTAGAAATGGTAAGGTTTGTCTGAATACAAAACTCTTAATTTCCCCATTACAGAATGCCTTCAAACCAAGCATGTGGGACCATTAATGACTAATGATATTTTGTCCAAAAATCAAGAACTCACTAAGTGATGCCTTATGTAATATATATGCAGTGCAATAGTGCCTATAACTACAAGACCAAAACCACAGGCATCACATGTGGTGAGGACAGCAGGGGTTTTCTGTTTGTGTTAGTTGGGCCAACAGTACAAGTCACTGCCATCTGTTTTCTTTGGTACTGCCAGTAGACCGCTGGATGGTGTGGCTCTGTATGAGAGGTTCTCAATCAATACGCACACACAAAGAGAGCTCTGACTCAGCAGAATATCTGTCTTAACTGTCACCGCTGTGTTTGCCTCCTTTGTTGAGATTCACTGATCATCCTGCAACTGCCACAGCTTTTTTTCAGTTAGGCATCTTAAACACCAAAGTAACAACATAGGGCCTTTAGATTATTTTTAGTTACTTCCATTAAGACCACCATACATCAGTATTTTTTGGCAAAGTAAAAATGGCAAGAAAAACAGCAACCAAATATAAATGTACAAGTACATACAAGATCCAGTACCAACAAAATATACTATTTGCACACTAACTTTAAAGTCAGAATTTAAAACTGTGAATAGTATTCAGGATGTAACCTGGCAGAAAAGGCACATCTGTCAGCTCGTAACTCTTCATGTCAAGAACACAGTAGGTGGCTGTATAATCATTGCCTAAGCAAAAATAGCCTCCAAGTGGGAAAATTAAAGGAGAACAGAATGGATTATAACAGCAAAATTGTTACTTTGTTACTATCAGAATCTCTAATGTGGTGAATAAATGTTCAAAAGACTTACACTTCTTAGATGTCATAGTTTTTTTTTTTTTTCCAATATTCATGACAGGCAGACTAAAGACAGACTAAAATCCAGGTTCTGGATCACTGGCTCTTACAGAAACACTCACTGTGGTCTTAAAAAAGCCCTTCTGCTTCCCTGAGAGACTTTGGATTTTTCCTCAGCAGTGAGTTCACACAGGGGTGCAGCTCATGCCAAGGTAACCCTGGTACCACTTGGCCATAGCCAGAAGGGACTCAAGCTGCAGTGTAAAAGCACACATTTCCAGTAGTCTGCACTCGATTTCATGCTATGTCGTGTTGGGTTGATGATAGGACTTGATCCTGCCTGATTTTTTGTTGTGTCTGTGTTCTGTGTCAGTTGATCTGACATTGATCAAAATGTCACTATGGTGTAAATAAATCTGCACGACAAGATTTAATCCACAAGTCATCACTTCTGTCTTAAAAAGGACATCTTAATGAACTGTTAGAGGCTGAATGTGTCTGAATGTGTTTGTGTTACTTTTTAGTCATGCCATTAAATTTGGTTGCTTTCTAAATGAGATCTAATGTTGAGTTTATGCAAGTTCATACTGGATCGAACACTGCAAGTTTCCTTGACTACAAGAACCACAAGGTCAGGGTTTAGCAACTTTAGCACTGATGTAGAGCTGCAACAATTAGTCAGTGGGCTGGTAAGATGGTCAACACAAAATTAACCGACAGCTATTTTGAAAACAAGAAACCCCAAATTCTCTGGTTCCAAGTTACCAAATGTGTGGATTTTCTGCACCGTGGATACAGTTTGAAGACACTGTCATATAGTGATGTTATGTTTGTCTACAATCGCACTGTTTTCAGTGTCTCTTTGGTACAAATGAAGGGAACCAAGGGGTCTTTTATTTTTGAGCCCAAATTCCACTGCCTGTCCTCAGTGAACTCCCCTTTAATCAGGGTCGGACTGGGAAAGAAATTCAGACTCTGTCTTATCTGGTGGGCCTGGCCAGATGAAGGAATACAAACACAGACCCCCCCACACACAAACAAGTGCAAGCACACACAAACACATTTTGCAGACATGCACGCACAGTTCAGTTACCACCTGGTAGACTGAGGTAATTACTTTACATCCGTTAGCAGTTGTCTCTCTGCCATGTCATCAGCATTATTTCTGGGAAGAGCTGACATAAGCAGAACCTAAGGTAATAATAATGTTTAATGGGCAATAAAAAACAAACAAGTATCAAGAAGACCCTACATTAGGTGACAAATGAGCTGACTTACAGGGAATGACAGCTTGTGGTGAGCTCGCTACAGATGCCGTCATTACCACTCCTACATTGGTGCCGCCCCTGCATCCTTGTAATAAAACATATCCCGTTCAGTCAGCAGTGACAGGATGTTAAATGTTTGCCCTGGTGCTCTCAGCCTCTGTTCACACAACCTTCATTTCTCTTGCCAGCATTCACAGTTCAGTAATGGATATTTGGCTAAAATTAGGTGAAAAGATAGTTTTGAGGAAACAAAATCAAAGTCATTGAAAGCAATCAGAGCAGATACTTATGTAATTATGTGGTTAAAAAGTTTCATATTTTACCCTTCTCAACTCTAGCAGCGGTGTGCTTACATACCCTATCACAGTTGCGTAAAATTCAACACCAGAACAAGGTTAGAGGGGGCAGGACAGCAATGCAGCTTTGAAGTTGATTATGCAGGAAAAGGTGTGTGAAGCCAGAGAGCTAATACAATGTTGTACGGTTTGTCAGCACTTAGTTTGTAGGCTTCAGCCAGTTTATGTTCCTGTTTTTGTATTTTGCTTTCAAAGTGCATCTAAAACACAATCAGTCCACAGCTTATGTTTGTATGATAATCCATCCATCACTGCGCAAACTGAAGGCAAACATGCCACACTAGACAGTCTGTTGCAGAGCTAACTCACATATGACACATTCACATTAGAATTTAGAGTCTTCAACTGACCCAACTCCACAGTCTATGTACCAAAGCACCTGGAGTAAAACTTGTATAAGGGAGCAATACGGACATTCCACACGAACCTGCAGTGCTAACCACTGAGCATCTGTGCTGCCCATCTGTGGGGTTGTCCCATTAGAAAGTGTTTCCAAGCAAGAACTCACTTGAGAATCGACATCACGGCCGTAATCAAGATGTTTTTACTTTATCTGCATATTTTAGGTGCTCTGGCAAATAGATAGAAAATACCTATTGTGACCATGTAACTAGTTGGTACCTTTATATCAGTTGCACTTTTAGGGGGGTTTCAGATCATTCCCCTAATGAAGCACTGTGCACCTTTTTCAACTACATGTCATAAAAGTATTTGCAAGAGCTGAGGAAGTAAGGCAGTGCGATATATGATTTTACAGCCATTAATCCTACACAGTGATACTTTGCGACTTGCAAATTACGGATTGTTATTTAATAATGTTGAAAATGGTATTGATTCCACTGTATTTTTCATCATTTATTCCTTTACCAATGAGGAACACATGGCTTTTTATATCTGGAGTAGGCAGAAATGATTAATGAACAGAGACAACAGAGGGATTATTTACACCAACACACAAAGCAAGAAACCTAATTAACAATAAAGCTACAATTTGGCGAGCATTCCCTGCCAAACTCAGCAGGCACAGTATCTGCAGGCTAGTGATGAATTGAACAGTGAGAAAGTTGCTTTTCAGCTCCGACACGAATCGCTGAACAGCAGCACTCGGTGAAACTAGCAGCATCTTCACCTGTGAAATGCTCAATTTAAACTCTAGTTTTCAGTTTGTTGGTCACAAAACCCTACAGTAACTTTTTAGGCTTTTACTTACGTTGTAAGAACTAGAATTATGGGTAAGAACTAGAATTGATTCAGAGGTGTTACATTTTCTGTACATGATATTAGAAACAGCTCTCAAATCATGGAAAGATGTGCTTTATCACAGTCATACAGTATAAAATGAGTCCACATTGCATTAAAGTTGTAATGGAGGCATTATGAACACTAATGGTGTGTAGTTGGTTCGGTAATATACAGAAGCCATGAGTGCAACCAGCCTGGAAGAGCTGTTGCTAGTCGCAGACGGGGAGGCTTAATTTACTGGAGGCAGTGTGCATCACCCAGTCCTGTTACCTATCAAACTCAGCTCGCCCAGCACTAATGTTTAGTCTGATCTCGCAGTCAGGACCACACTTCCCAATTCAAGCTAGGAGGTCTCCTAAACCTAAAAACCTAACCAGGGTTTTTACTCTTGTGTAGACATCAGTTTAATCATGGAACTGCACGTGTAGCAATCAAACACATACGTCTAGATCATGATAAAAGAATGTACTCCATTATTTCTAAGACAGTAATGAAAAAAATAGCAGCATAAGGCTGTAAAAAGTGAGAACTTGTGTAGTTGTCTATAATGCTGTACTTGAAAGTTTTCTTTTTCTCGTGTTATTTAAAAAATGCATGGATTTTTGTCTATATTTCAGTGTGTAGCCTAGAGGAGAAGCGTGTTTATGCGAATTCTTGTGCCGGGCTTTCTTTTTGAGAATAAATCCTAAAAACTCTAGCAGATGGCCCATTTTCCTCCCTGTGCATTGTGTTATTCTAAACCTTCTGAAACATCGCCGTCATTCCCCCAAAAGCCTGTCCTCAGGCAGAGGGAAACAGTTGTAAGATTTATTCAGGAAATAGACGGCACCATGACAGTAAACAACGCTTGCTGTGGCTGCATACTGCAAAAACAGGAATGCATACATTCATGAAGATGCCCTACAGTACACGTATGTGAAGAAAACACAACACACACTCTCACACAAACTAATGTCTTGTCTCTACACTGTGCCTGTGCAGTCACAGAAAAAACAAAACAAAACAACTTTTCTGAACTTTCTTCATCACTATTTGCATTTTGTTTTTCCAACACAGTAAATAAATCATTTTCTGTTCTCCCTCTGTCTTCTTTTGCTTCTCTCCTGCGTCACTCACAGACGTACTCACACACAGACGTACACAGCAGATGGCAGGGCATCTCAGAAATTACAACAACTGAAATGTGACTCATGCCCTTCACCAAATACATGTTTGCTGAACAAAACAGATCTGAGAGAGAGAAATCCCCCTCCCACCCCCCAAGGGAAAGCTTTGCTCTGTGGTATGGAAATACCTTGGAATCTGTGGTAAAGGACTTTGAGGAATGTGAAGCCACTGTCACAAGTGGACAAGGGATCATGTTACTTTGAAATCAGTGTAAATCGTCTTCCTGTCTTAATTTTATGGATGTGAAATGGTGTTTCTTTTTTACTTTCTCCAGTACTGGATGGTGAGAACAGGAGGCCAAATCATCAAAACTGTGGAACAGCATGCTCGTTGCTCACCAAACTAACAGATCACATTCTGGTTTTATTAAATTTTCTGGACAGCACGGATGTGAGTAAGATGTGTGATGAAGTCGGGGCGTGTGTGTTTGACTGTGCACTTGTGGCTGCTCAAAAGGCGAGTTAGCTCTGTACACCATAGGAAATAGTTATAGGCTAATATCTTAGACCAGTGACCATCCAAAACATAGTGTGATACAGTTGTGTGTGTTTGATAAAGAGTATCTTCATCTAGTGGAGGTGGAGGTACATGATAGAGAAACCTTTTTAAAATTCATCTCAGAAATGTATCCCCAGAAAGCATTCAGTATCATCACATTTGTTGTTAAATGGTGCTGCTGAATGTGCTGAATAATGACATTACAGATGACAGACGACAGTGTCTCAGCTGTTTTCGTTCTAGCTTTGTGAGAGACTCCCTCATGCAGAAACATCGCCGTTGAATTTTATTTTGCTTCCCTGTTTATCCTCTGCAACATCACAAACCCTGTTTTTGCAGGTTTTGAAGATTTAGTTTTTATTCATACAGATGCACTGAATGTATGACAATGTACTTTGTTGTTGTTTGGAGTAAAATAAAAGATGCAGGTGTGAGGGGCTTGCGCTGACATGGTCATGACAGTTACTGATATCTCCACAGACAATAAACTACATCACATGAGTCACCAGAACATTCACTGTCACTGGCAGTCATTTAGTAGTATTGTACTGTGATTTGCATGCTGTGCTTGCAGTCCTTTGTGTTTGAGTTGAGCCTCTATTGTAATGATGACAGCATTGATATTTGATTGAGATTGTTGTGTCTCCTTTGCTTTTCTCCATAGGTTACATTCAGACTCTTAACAGCTAGATCATTTATTACAGAGCAGTGTTATCAACATGAATTTTATTTGGGCTGCATATAAGGATTATTCCCATCATCAGATAATCTGCAGATAATTTTTAAACTAATTGATTAATTGTGTTGTCCATGAAATGTTCATCACATTTTCAGAAGTCCGAGGTGACATCATAAAATACAGAAATGCGGCAAGTAGGTCCAGAAAATGTTTGGTGTTTTTGTCTCATAAGCAACTTAAACAACTAGTTCATTATCAAAATAGTTGATGAATCATTTTCTTTCAAATTGTTGCAGCTTTATATTTTATGTTCAGTTTCAGATCTACTATGACTTATCACTTATTGCTAATGTCTTGACAAAAAAGCTTTCTTTTTCTTTTTTGTTGTTTTGGTTACATAATTTGTCAAGAGTAGTTACAACCTTGTTATTTTAGAAGTTTCACTGTCACACACCAGTCAGCTTGGTTTATTACATCACAGTGGTATTCTGGTATTTTTCACAGTGCTGCTGTTTTCTCGTCAGTGGCATGTTTTGCCCGAAGCATCCTTGTCACTCCTGCGTATTTTCACTCTCCGTAGCATGTGCTGCTGGGAAACCTTTAATGTCATAAAGGAATGCTGCCACACTGGTCTTCAAAAAGACCGGCTGTCTTAGGCATCATTTTCTTTCTAAGTTACACTCAACTGCTGCCTAACTAGCTGGCTGTTAATGCAAGCTGTCTGAAACTGACATCAACTAGACTGTTACTGTAGAGAAATAGTTTGTCTTTCTGAACAGTGAAAAGAAATTCCAAAACCATATAATGCAGTGGCTTGCTGTGTGCATTTATCAGACAATAGCCATCACTTTCACTTGTATTTTCACCAACTAATTTAATTAAAGATATGTACTAAAGATACATTTATGACTGTAAATGTTTTGCCCCATATTCACTGCAGCACAATTATAAGCTTGTCAATTCACACTTTGACAATTTTCTATTTCCACTGTATAAATGTTCAGGTTTCATCAGAAGAAAATTAAGACTGTAACACTAGCCTAACCCCTTCTAACCCTCTTCATCCCATCCCTCAAACCAATATGTGTCATTTTGAAAATATCAGAAATCACATGCCTCATTCCCTCAGGTTTTGTCAAACTACTCTGCATGAAAGATTGATGAGCTGACCCATGCACAAGGTCTAAACCATTGTCCCTGCCGAGATTTCCTTGCAGGAGACAAAAATGAAATGACCCCAACGTAAGTGAAAGCCTGCAAATTTTTTAAACTCTAAAGATCCTGCTCTTTGGAGAAAACTATAATGTGAGGGTTTTGGTTTCATCAATAGTGCCAAGTTGCCAGATTTCCTTGTGCTCATCCATCTTAACCCACTGTGTGTAGTATTAGGGGCCTCTGGCCCAGATCTGTCATTCTTATTCACATTCTTTATTCCCTTCTGCCTCATTGACATTGGCAGTAGACTGGGCCAGTCCCAGCTGGTCCATTCTGAAGTTGCTTACTGTAGAAACACATCCTCTCAGTAACAACAGACTGCTACCCTCATGCCAGCTGTTCAGTCCTCACATTCACCTAATATAACCCCACTGAGCTTAAGGGTTTTATATAACTGCAATGAAAAAATATTCCAAGTTAAAGAGTAGATTGTCTTAAGAACTGCACAGAGCATATTGCAGAGCTCACCTCCACGTCACTTGTGACTTCTGGTTTTGCTGTTTTCTACAATTCAGAGATGAGGCTCTTGGGAAGGCAGTCGGATTGGCTGAGTTAGCTAAACTTAAGTTTAATTTTATCTCCCAGCGTTTTTTTTCCACCTTTCTTGGATGTTTTTCTTAATTTGGATGCTTTCATAGTGCACTGCTACAGTAAAATGCAGTGTTGGTACCTAAATGATTGTGAGTAATCAAGATGCTGCACAGACTCTCTCAAAAGCAACATGGACGAATCTTGGACAAAAATCCACTGATTGACCAAAATAATACAGTCTGCCCTGAATTTACTGTAGCCTTACTCAATATGTTCCAGCTTTGGAGAGATATATTGCAATGGTAGAGTTAATTAAGAAAGTAAATTAAAGAAACGTTTGGGGAAGTGGCCAGCCATTAATTTATGGTTTGCTGGAATTATTGATTGTGCTTTCTTTTATTTGATGTGCAGAGCTGGGATTTGCTGTCAACAGCCTAGGCCTAGGCTTCATTGTATTTTGTGGAATGGCCGAGATGTCTATGCAGATTGAGTACTGGCGCAAACCACATGATGAAATATGCTCTCTGTGAATACCTGCTTATGATTGGTTATTAAGTACGGAGTATCCATGACAGGTTAGGTTAGGTCATCGAACAACTCCTCATAACAGAAGTACCTGTATCAGTTTGAGAAGCTAAAGACCTGCCCCCACAGTGAATTCTTGTCAGTTTATCATTGAAAGTGTATTGACTTGACAGTGTTTTAATGAGCCAAAAGGTTTTCATGGTTTATTTTTCTATTTTTTTTCTAACCATTGATATGCGTTTTTCCCCAACAGAGACCATGACGACCGCCACCTCCCCCATCCTGTTGAAATGGGACCCCAAGAGTCTTGAAATCCGCACCCTGACTGTGGAGAGGCTTCTGGAGCCCTTGGTCACACAGGTAGTTCTATTCACTCTGTGATGCAAATATAACAAGAGAGCAGCTCAAAATATAACTGGAATCTGCTGTTCCTCTCAAATTGATTGACTTGGCTTTTTAATATATACATGCTAGCACTAAACAAGAACTGAGTACAAGCTTATATTTTCCAATGCTTTTAAAGGTTTGCTTAATGGTCTCAATAGTGTTTGTAAGTCATCTAAAGTCTGATGTGTCATTGGTAATGGGCTGTTAAACAAAAGATGCTTGGTGATGATGATGCTTGCTGCTTGCTCAATATGAGAGCAAAATGATTACTTTCTGGTTGCACCTTGGCTGGATCACTTGTTACAGAGATGTTAAACTGTATTGGATAACAGCCAAGGACTTTGGCTCATTGCCACTGACTCTGTTTGGCTTCCAAACTGAACAGATGGCTGAACATGGCTAATTGTGACAGAGTCTGTGACTAGGATTGGATATCGTTTTGATTTTATAGATTCTAATTCAGAATTTGCATATCGAATCTGGTTCTTACCAAATTCTTGTTCAGGTTACACTCATGTTACTTGACTAAGAAAGCATGTGTGAAATCCACCTGTTGCTTCTGCAGATTTAGGCTTCTGTGACAGCATTTTCACCTGACTCCAGAGTATGTGTAAAATAGTTATAAGACCTATGTGATGTAGTGTATAGATTCCAAAGCATAACTTGGATTTTTAAATCAGTTGTCTTTTTCATGCCATCCTACAAGCACCTAAATGGTACCATCTACTGCATTACATTACAACAAAAATGAAATATCATATACTGTTTAAGGTGTTGAATTACATTACATTACATACATTATATCTCAAGCAATGTTTAATCTTTGCAAGTTCATTGCAAAGAGAAACCATTGTCTCTCTGAAAGCTTCTGTAAGAAAACCACACAGTCATAAATCAAAAAATCTTTGGTCTGCTTTGGGAAATAAATTCAAGTCTGTTCCATTAGTGAAAACCATATGGCAGAGATTTTAACTGCTGGGTATGATGTCACTGTCCCCATCTGGAATAATACCAAAGACTGGCACATCCGCTGTGATGGTCCTGATGGGATCACTGAGTGTACCAGCAGCCTCCCCCAGTGGTCTGATATTATTCAGTTAGCTGCAATGTCCTTTTTACTGAACATTTTTAATCACACCCTTTCTTTTCACTTAATGTATGGTCTCTGCAGTGTTGCGATGGCATTCATCTTCTGTGTCATCTTTTTCCATATGTCTGCTTTAATTTAATGCTTTAAAGACCTGGGATTCTTTTGCTGCTCCTGCATCACAGTATATAAATATATTTTAGTGGCATTGTCTATCACCTCAGTTTCTACCGCAGAATGCTTCTTTTTTCAGTTTTGTCAATTCCATTTTATTCTGTTAGGTTGATGTGTGAGTCTCTTTAGTGGCTTCTTGCTGAAGGATGTTTCTTTATGTTGCATCCTCCAGAAAATACAGATTGGATTTTGCATTTTGCAATGTCCTTGTAGTTATTCAGCTTTTGTCAAGAGAGGGGTGTTGATCTATTCATGATAGAGCTCTGCACAGACATGAAATTTCAAACCACAACTAACCTGGCCACATACAGCCTTTTTTAGAGAACATCTTCATATGTCACAATAGGAAAAGGTGGAAATAATAAAATCATTGATGGCTACATTCCATTTAGCTGCTTTGTTTTCAGGGTCCTGGTCTTGTGCGTGCAAGTTCCCCATCTCACCGTCGTGGCTTACTGAATTGACCAGTGCCACTGTTAATGTTACAAGTAACACTTGCTATGACAAGACAGTGTCTGCTTTGAAAAAGGTCTTTTCATTGAGTCCAGTCTAGGCCTGACAGCTAAATCTTTAGCCCAAGCCTGTCCTGAGCCAGAAGCCACTATTTTAAAATAAATCCTGTCACACTTCCATTTTTTTATACTGCTGTTTTATCAGATACATGACATTTCTTTTGACATTTGAGGTGTCTGAATGATTCTTTTTCTGATCTGGAGAGTGTAACACATGTAACGACACACAGTGTGCCATTGCTGGCAAACCAAAACCTTGACCTGGATACTGCAGTTCTACTGCTACTGATAACTACAGATGTTGCTGAGAAAGTAGTTTTCCTTTAATTTTACCATTGTGTGTATAAACAGAGGTGCTCATACGTTTATAAAGTTATATGCTTTTTGAGGTTAATTGCTCTATATTCTTAATCAACCAACAGAATTGTCCAGACTCGTCTTCAACTGATGCGTTTGCATTATAATAGAACAACAGAATGAGCCACTGCAACTTGTCCTAGTTTTTCCAGAAATCCCACAACAAAATCTAGCAGACTTAATCGCAGTATTCTCAAAATGAACACAGACTCCAGGTTGGACTTTACCGCTTTACTCCAGAAAGACATCTTTGGCAACTACCCCGTTTCTCCAGGACGGCTTAATAAAGCTGCTTCATCGCAGGTAATGGCTGACCCTCTGACAGAGGTGGATTTTAGCTCTGGAAAGGCTAGATTTACTCACAGTCTGGGACTTGGGATCCAAACTGTTTACTCTTTGGTCCCCTAGAGAATGTTTACATTTGTAGACTTTTTCTTTACCTGTTACAACACCAATATGCAGCCCTTTTATCTCCTATTCTGTTTGCTGGTGGAAACAAGGGATACCATGATAACTGTTGGATAGCCTTGAGACATTTATCTAACAACAACAACAACAACAACAAAACCATTGTGCAGTTACACATGAAATGAGATGTAGGCTATTTTCAAAATAAGAAATGAAATTGCTGAACTCGACACTAAAATTTCCAGCCATGCAATCATAAGCAGGAATTAATTTTACTCCCATTAAATAGAATGTCTTTGCAAGCTTTCATTCTATAGTAGCCCACTTATCTGTTATAGCAGAAAATACCGGATGGCATCAGTAAAGAATCCTCCACCAAGTAACATTTGTACAACTGGCTCAGGTTGTGAGTCAAGTCTAAGCTTCACATGAAGTTTGCGTTGTTTTCGTGATTAGCCAAATGCTATAAATTACACCCAGTGATGCAGGCTTTGGTTATAAAAAGTCTTTATTGTTGATTGAATGATATTCATATCAACCTCAGCTGAGCCAACATGACCATAGAAGGGGCTGGGAAGCTTTCATATATGGTCTGTACAAGCATGCATCACTTCTCGAATCCACCTAAACAATGCAGAATATGACCTAAGTTCAAATCCTGATTATCGCAGAGACCATAATTGCAGTAGACTGGTCTTGTTTGATTTTTTGGTTTTCTTTTTTGATTGCTTGATTTTGTTCTGAAGCAGCTCATTTTGTGCCACATTCATACACATTCATGGCAAATCACCAAAATATCAGGGGAGTAAACAAATATTTTGCAGCCAAGGAAAATGCAAAGTCATGAAAAGAGAGCCCATTAGTAATTCCCAGTGTGGCGTTTGTTTTGTATCCATCATCCTGTGCATCCATAACACCACATTGAGCACATTCAGTGAGGGCACATCAAGAGGTGGCTGAATATGAGCAGAACTTGAGAATGTGTTTCACTCCCAATTCATTTTCATAAGCTTTCTAAGCTTGAGTTATTGCTTGCCATCAAACATCACCATCCGTCTCCTTATCCCTGCCTGTATAACTTTATGGGTTTTGGGCTTATATGCTTTAATTGGATTACATTAAAACTTCTAATGAGCCACTATTACTGTTTGCTTGGAAGAAAACCCAGACATGCCTTTTTCAATTGGCGTCATCACCCTAGCTTGAATAGCATTGGCATCAAATATCTGAACAAATCCGACGAAAACATATACTCTAATTTTAGGCTGGTTTGAGCTGAAATTTGCACTGTATGTATTTTTTAAACTGTCTGTCAGCCACACCCTGTATGTGTTCTCGTGAGTGGTCGTCAAAGCGACAGGTAGGTAATTGCTTAATGTTAGTCAGGACGAAAGGCTGATGAGTTTCTTCTCTTAACACATAGTGATCATTATAAATTTCTATCAGTAGCAATGGCTGTCAGCTCTTACAGCAAATTATGTGTCTGACTGCCAGACATTTTTTTTTAATTATATGCCTTCCCCTTGACATCTTAATTTCTTTTTATGGAAATAAATGTTGCTGTTTTCATAACAGTGATCCCTGGATTAATTCAGACAGCTAACACAAAGTTTATTGATTTAGCCAAAAGTATTAAGATTCAGGTCTTTTGTCAGGTAGGTCTAGAAATAAAATTAAAATGATTCTGTCAGTGTTAGGAGTTTCACTAGCAGCTGCTTGACATTGAGATTTAGTGGCATTTCTCCTCTAACCACTTTTTACGAAATAATCTGTAATTTATTTACCTTTACCTGCTACCTTTTGTGAATTGGTGGATATTACAGTTGATAACAATTCATCATCTACTCTACTGCACAATAATAGTAAAAGGCTGCAACAAAGATGGTATTGCAGCATAATGCGTTCACTGCACACCTATGGGAATAAGCCGAATAGCCAGCTCCGGTAGTCCATCTTCTCTGCAATTGCATTGGAAGTGTGAAGCATTTTCGGATGTGAACGAGACACTGTGATTGTTTTTTCTGTCAATTTGGATGATTCAGTGTGTTTGGATGGAATAAAAGGTTGCCTCGGGTGGATAGACAAACAGGCTCACCCTGACATTGCTTGAGATAGCAGGCTCATTTATCATGACCAAGCCTCTCTTAGCACTGCTACAGTACTTGGAAAGTCCATCGCTAATAATACCAAGGGGCCTACTTTATCACTGCATATAGGCAGCATGGCTCTGATATAGTAAACATTTTTATACTGTAGGTGATAGCAGTATTTTTTGAAAGAATTATAGGGAAGTAGCCTTGAGAGGCAGGAGGAAAAAAAAACAAGTAGTAGAAGTTGGTCTGTTTTCATTAACTACAAACAGTAACCAACTGGCTAGAATGGTAAAGGTGGCTATAAGAATTGGAAAGGCTCTACACAAACCACAGAAAATGATGATAGAAATTACACCTTATAAGTTTGACTCCTAAGTGTCTTAACTCACAAACAATTTACTGCCTTTATTCAACTTTTAAAGACAGGCACTTTTTGGGGATAAAGGTAGAGCTGCTGACTTGTCTTGGTAGTGGAAAGACAATGTTTGATTTAGTAAACAACAGAGAAATGTGTGACATTACTCACTTTTTATTGCTTTTGTTATAGGGAACAATATCTTTTGTGAGAGGAGAAGAAATCTTTCATCATCTCTGCTCATTTAAAAAAAAAAAGTAATTTCCTAATTGAAATTTCTGTCTAGCCGGTGAAATTCAATACCAACATTTTGCTAAAAATTTATTTGTGCAAAATAAATTCATTATTTGATTTAATATACAGTACAGTACAAGGCAACTGGAATGAAGTTAGTAATTGCTTAACATTGTTCAACTGTGAAAATATGAAAACATTGTCACATTATTTGAAATGTTGGCATACTTAAACACATAGATGTGTCCAAGTATATGTAACTGAATACAAAATATTAATCACTGTAGTAAACAAACCTGCAGGCCACCAACTAAAACAATGGAAACACATTTTATTCTATCACATTACATTAGTCATGACTGCGCTAATGTTGCAATGTGTAAAGAAGTAGTGTTACAAGACAAACGACTGTAACAGAAGCTGAAATTCTAAAAGACATTTTCTGTTTTTGGCAGCATATTATCATTGCTGAATAGACCAGTGCTCACTCCATGTCATAGTAAAGTGAACTGACAGTGAGCTTTGCCATCATTTGTGTCTCGGTGCTTGTACTGCAGAGACAGCAGATGTAAATTTGCACTTCTGGTAAATACAAGCATGCTGATCTCTGATCCCAGAACTTGTAAGTCTCACGTCATGTCGTCAGTCTAATGTAATTGTTTCACAGCAGGAGCTGCTAATGAGGTAAAAACTCCCCAACTCAAATATTCAGGGTGAGAGGTGTGTAGAGGGTTCATCAAAGCTCACATTTATACTGCCAAACACTATTTCATCAGCGAAGACAGTTTTTCTTCTCTTCCACCCCCCTCAGTCTCTCTCTCCCTCTCTCTCTCTGTCTCTCTCTCTCACACACACACACAAGAATCTATTTCAGTGTTCTCATTACTTTGTATGAAGTACTTTGTACTTTTGTACTTTGTATTTATTTAGTATTTGCCTCTATGTCTTGCTCATCCACTCCACTTCATCTAAACTTTGAAATATACATAGAAATAATGTGTTGTTTATCTGTGCTTTCTTTGCTTTATTTGTTGTGCTTATTGGACTTCCCTTTCGAGGAACAACCGACAAGGACAACTATAAATATCCCATTTACAAAAAGGAAAGGAACAGCCAGCAGAATTTTTTTAATTACCTTGTCAACAGGAGTTATTTATTTCTTTAATATCAGGCTTGTTCCTGTCCACCAGTTCTTTTTTGTTAGCTACAAACCTACAGCTGTTTTGGTGCTTTCAATTAATACATTGCAGTAATAAACACATTTGCTTTTACAGAAACATAACACCCTTTTACAGTAATAAAATTCTGGCTAAATGAGACTACTTTGACAGTGATTAAAGATAGTAATCCTGTTGACAAGTAGTCAAGATAGTTCAGATTAAACATTAGTCCATGGATGCTAAGTCAACATCATGTCTATAGATAGATGTAAGGTCACCTTTATATCTTTATGAATGCTTCAGTATTGATCAGATGTACGCTCTTAGATTTATACTCTTACCCTCTCCCACTGTATTATATATCTGTATGTATCTACGTATATGTATATTTCTTTATGTACCATAAATGTATCCACTATTGGCCCTGTAAGTTAGGAAAGCCAAAGGATGCACCACAAGAAGCAATTCTTCTGTACCTGTTCCTGAAGTCTGTGAATGCTGATTTCCATATCTTTGGCAGAAGGTAGCATCTGTGTCATTTTCTAATTGCTCTAACAATTATTATCTGTTTTCTGACTTTTTGAAATTGTAGATGTGTCTCAGTAGGTAGTGTGCTGGCCAATTACAGACAATGGTCTGTGTACTTTTAGTCTGTTTTAATTACTGTGTGTACAGATGCAGTAGCTGTGGTGGTCTTTTGCACAGTTAAGGTCTTTCAGTTGAGTTCTTGTTATTCTGATGTGCATGCCAATTTGGCAAGACAGTATTTAATTTTAATTAGAGTATATAATTGATGACTAATAAAAGGTCTTACATTTTTTAGAATTTAGCAAAGGAAATTCTGCTCATAATTAGTTTCACATATTTTCCACTGTTGGTGCAGGATCCACTTTTGTTTGTTTTTTTTGTTTTTTTTAGCAAACTTCAAATCCAACAGGGATTCATGTGATAGAGTCTGTGCTGTACTTTTTCTATTCCACTTTTATTTTTGGTATTTCTTATAGCACGTTAATGTCCTGTTCAGAGCGTCTTCCACCCATCAGCCAGACATACAGTACCTGGTACACCAATACACCAAAAGTGTTAGCTCTTACAGGGTTAAAACATGACATGAGTACCACTTGTGCAAAACAAAGTGGATTTACCCCCTGATCTCTCTGCCCTAATTCCGCCTCTTGGATGGGATTTCCACCATTGGGATGTTTGCTTGTTGACATGACTTTCTGCCTCCATGAGATGTAGGGAAGAGCCTCTCTGCTGCACTGTCTGTCCAGTTTGCCAGACCAGAGAGAGAGCGCTGTCAAATCATTTCTGAGTTATGGTTTCCTTCTTCAGGGGCCCCTGACTCCCCTGGCTGCTTTTGATACTCTAACATGGATTCATTCATGGTGAGTACTCATACCAGCCTTGTCAGTGCCACTTGCACCTCTTAATGAATGTTTGATCTCAGAGGTCATTTCTTATGTATTAGCTCTGTTATCTTAAAAAAAGAGCTGGATCGTGGTCTGTGCTACATGCATGACTGATTCTGGTCCAGCACTGTGAGAACGACAACTGACAATTAGGAGCTGTTGCTGTATGTATACACTTAGTTGTGCAGGGCCACTGTCGATCTTTGGTTCTCTGTCACTGTAAAGTTAAACACTGGCTTGATAATGAAGGCCCTAAGAGACAAGTCCAGCTTTGAAGGCAGACAGGAACTCAGGATGAAAGAGTGAAGTTATCGAACGCTGTGAATTAACTGACAACACAACATAAGTAAGGCATTGTCTTTGTTGCTGCTGGTCAATATTTGCGTGAATCATTTATTAGTGGTGTTTGGGGGACACTGTGGACAAGTATTGTTGTGGATATATCATGTTTTCTTTCAGTTGTCTTGGTCATTAAGTTAAAAGCTATTTTTCCTCTACGTGTCGGCATATTTGACTTCACAGCCTGGTAATGGGCTAGCTGAGCACCTGAACGGCAGAGTTGGCTGTCAGCAGTGGATGCTTTAACCCCCTTTGTTTTTGTATATCATCCAAGGCCAAGGTTTGGCTCCGAGTATTGGTTGGCACCTGACACACATAACACACACGCACACACACACACACACACACACACATGCTCTAGTCAAGGGGCTTAACATAAAGGGAGGGGAGACGACGGCGGCAAGGGGATTAAGGCTTCATGCTGCATCACTGTCATAATCCATTAAGCTAGCGGAAAAGGAGGAAGCCTGGACCTCAAACAGACACTTTTTCAGAGGCAAGAAGGGATGCTATACTTCTCCTCAGAGTTTTCATTGAAACTGCAGAGCAGTTGCTTTTAAAGTTGGGTAATTCTGGACACCGCTACTGGAGATGAACTAAGTTTGGGGGAGTAGTCATAATTTTAGGGATATGATGACAGTTTGTTGACAATAGTAGCATTGTACTTTTTAGGGAATAACAAAATAATTTTAGGAGATGTGACTTTGTTCAATAACTTTGGGTTATCTCAGAAACAACCTTTATACAGCTGTAAGCTTATTGAGGTATCCACAACTGAAGCACATTCACTTTCCCTTTATTTGAAAATAATACTCTGTCAGATTGCAGACAAGCCGTTTTCAGATAATATAGAGCGTTGTCTGGGTCTCGGATGTGCTCAAGAAATGGGTCTAGCACGTCTTCGGCTTCATTTTTTGAAAGCTAAGTACTGAAAAAGAAGGGAAAAAGCTCACTGGATTTGGAGATGTGAAGTCCTCCACTCTTTGTACTCTTTTCTATCCCTTGTTTGAATTTGGATGACAGTATTTCTAAGAGGCTTTGAACCCTGTGAGAGGCAGTGATGTTCAAAGGCTGTCTGGAACCCCTGCTTCTTGGCGTGTTCCTCATCGGACACTTGCCACGTTGCAGCAAGCTATCCGTAATTTAAGTTCAAGAGGGGAAGCAGGGGAATGAATCAGGCAGCTGGAAAAACAGTGACATCTTGTCAAGGCCAAAGTATGATTTAGAGATAGTTCGACACAGGGGGTTAATAATGATAATGTTTTGCAAGATGCTTTTCTCCACAGTAATGTTATGGGTCAAATTTGGTATGATACACAAGTTAAGGGGTTAATCTTGAATTTTTAAGTTTGTAATAATGAGGAGTCCACCCGACAACACTGCACTGTACCGGTGATAAACTTGGATCTAAGTTCATTTAACATCCAGGCACCGTGGATGAACTTAATTTAGAAAAAAATTACATTTTGCTTTATTCCACCTTTGATATCATTATGTACTGTGCGTGTGACACGTTTTGAGCTCCTTTATTGCTGGCTCTGTCGGTCCCCCTGCCTCCCATGATGTCGTGACATTAGCTCAGTTCTCTGATGTTTCTGCTGACTCACACACCTGCTCCCCCCTGTGAAGGCTTTATCTTTGTCAGCCTTTGTGCCTTACACAGTGGTTAACAAAACAAGTATTTTTGTCTCACAGCAAGTTTTCTTGAATGCAAGTAAACATTATGTACCTCTTGTTTGTAAAGCACAAAAATTAAAGAAAAGGAACATTCCATGTCACATTTGATAGGACAGGTGTGCTACTTAATGTCAGTAAAAGCTATGAAATACTACTGTCAGTTTTGTCAGACAGTTGATGATCAAAAAAGTTGGCTTTGTCACCGAAAAGCTGCGTTAGGCCTCTGTGCGAGCCATCTTTTTCCATCTCTGTATTTTCTCTTGGGAAAGAAAGACCTGCAGTTTATCAGTCTTATAATACCCCCATAAATTACCCTCATAATTTAATTGAAAAGATTGCAGCTGGCCACTGCGTTAATTTCTCAGTTAATTTGGCAGTGACCTCACAGCAGTTTTGCTCTCCAGAGCTCTCAACTGCAGTCAGACTGCTGTTAACAAGTTGTTGAAAATCAATGCAGTGTTATTTATGTTCTATCTCTTACGTCAGCTTTTGGCGTCATGCACACGGGCATGATGCGGCTCTCTCTCCATTTCTGTTTGTCTTGATTGCGTGTCATATGAGGCCTACACAATCTTTCTCTCTCTCTCTCTCTCTCTCTCTCTCTCTCTCTCTCTCTCTCTCTCCTGTATACCTAGAAGCGTCAGCACACACACACACACACACACACATACAGAAAAAACACACAGTACATTTAAACCAATGACCTGAGAAAGGTGATGATAGTAAGTAAAGCTTTATTTTCACACAGTAGTATGGTGAGAATGGCAGCTGTGTCATTATGCAGAGCGCCCCCTGTTAACTTCTGTCTTCTCATTACCTCTGCCAGTGCCTTGGGGGTCAGTCCCGGATCTTGTGAAACACACTTTCATCTGTCTCTGGGCTGTATCTTCTGACACCTTTGCTATGTCAGCATATGGCTTGCCCCAGGGTTCTGAATAGCAGCCATACACAGATGCTGGTTGCCCTCTCTCTCTCTCTCTCTCTCTCTCTCTCTGTCTCTGTCTCTCTGTCTCTGTCTCTCTGTCTCTGTCTCTCTCTCTCTCTCTGTCTCTGTCTCTCTGTCTCTGTCTCTGTCTCTCTCTCTCTCTCTGTCTCTGTCTCTTTCTCTTTCTCTCTCTCTCTCAGCTTTTCAACCATATGAAATGAACCACATGAGAAAAGATTGCCTCAGAAGCACAACCTTCCTGGTTGTAGCATTATTTTTTACAAGAAATCTCAAACTCAACTATCCATTATGCCCTCCAGTCAAAAACGATACTGACTTTGCTATTTTACTTGTTATTTTGTGACTTTGCTAAATAGGTACATTTTGAGAGTGTTAACTCTTATAGTAAGTGTAAGAAAGCCTTGACAGTATGACAGAAACTGAAGCAGCTAAATGGAATTCAGCCATCATTAATTTTGCTATTTATACCAGTGATCTTCCTACTGTGATGTGTCAAACTGGCTTCTATAATTTGAATATAGTTCCTCCATAACTATATTCAAAAATCCAATTTCTGTTTTAAACTCAACATTTTGAAGAAGTTAAGTGAAAATAATGAGGTGAATAAGTAGTAAATATACTGGAAATGGATTTAAAAAAACATTTTTGCCTTCATGGAGAGTTACTTTGAAGAGAAGCAGCAATTTAGCAACAATTTGTAACAAATTAGCAACAATGTACAAATGTTTAATGGACGTTGAAGAAGACAGAAAAAGACGTCATCTTTACTGACGGTCTCTTTAAATTCACCTTCTTGCCAGCTGTAGGAATAAATGAACTGTGTGTTCTTATGTTTGGTCAGGTAACTAAGATGGACTGTGGTCTTGAAGCACAATCTCTGCATGTTTTATGAGAACAGCCTTGGGTGGCTGAAGGAAAATTATAACATCACAATTTAAAAGAAATACTTTTTCTCAACACACAGTTTTGTTGCAAAATTAAATATCGCCTCTGTTTAGGCAGTCCATTCATATGAGCCAGCATGATTCCAGTAGTTTTTGAGACAAGAAAAATGCACAGCTTGAACAGCAGGCCATCTATGATGTCCTCTTCAGAGTGACAGGGACACCAAAGCTGAAGCACAGCTCATACTCACATCTGGGAAATATTTTGCTTTTATCATAAGTGGCATAAAAGAAATAATTTCTTTCTTTTCTTCTTTTGAACACAAAGCAAAAGCCTGTACATCCCCACATTTCAAAACCTTCAAAGATTGAATATTAAAATATAGAAGAATACTTTTGCTTTTTTAATTTGACAAAAGTTTTCATTTGCGCATAGAGTAATACAGGGAATTGAGATGTGTAGGTTAATCACCTGCATCTGCAAAAACCCTATATGTTTTTTGTTCAAAATCAGCTGAATTTAATTGAATTTCAGCAATCATGAAGCATTTAATCCTATTTAATACATCCCTCTCTTCTGTGTTTTGTTCATTTAATCTCTTTTCAGTTACCATCTTTCAAATCTGTAGTTTTCATAAAACTTCTTGGTACTTTACCACCTCAAAAGCACTTATTACTTCTGAGAGAAACTGCATTTAAAACATTCATTAGTAAGACAGAGAGAGAGAGAGAGAGAGAGAGAGAGAGAGAGAGAGAGACTGTTTCTGTGTTAATGCCTGTCTCATCTCTAAGAGCTGTGGGAGCTGCAGAGGACAGCTCGAGGTTAGCATGCCCTGTAACGTCAGGTAATCCATGAGCCAGGACATTATTGTGACAGGCTACTTGGATAAATTATGCTCACCAAAAACAGTTCTGCCTCATTAGATATTTTGTGAACCAACACAAACGCACACTTCCTCTTATGGCACAGTGCCCTGGACCGCCAAGACTGTGACATGATGCCACACAGCCTATGCCGTGAAGATGCTGAGCAGATATACTGTACAAGTGGAATACAGCTGATCTGTTTGTGATCTTCAGAGGACTCTGACAGTGAGCCGGCAGTGGTCTTGCTTCCCTTGTTCTATTGTGCATGTGAAAGTGTGCAGAAGAGAGAGACAGAGAGGAAGAGGATGAAAGAGAAAGTAGCAGACAGATAATCTGAGATTCTGATTGTCTGCATATTTGGCTTGGAGCAAGATGAGCACAGATAAAATCTAAATATGACTGAGTAGCCAAAAATGTGTGTCTGTATGTTGTTTCTCTATCCATCCTTTTACATACTGTACTTTGTGTGCTTTTTAATTTTGTTTTCATGTTACTTTTCTCTACAGACAGCCCTCCTCCTCCCCAATGACCTATAAATCTGACTTAACTTGATGAACATGGTGTTGTCATTTTGCAGCATAAAAAACACGATAAAACAAGCCATTTACGTGAATAATTTACTTGCCAAGCTCAGCTTTTAAACTCCTTCTGTCTACAGTGCTCCCTGTAGCTTTATCTCACTTTACTGACTTTTGTATTTACTGAGAAGCAGATTTATTTTTCTTTATAAATTTCTGCTATGGTTCCCTGTTGTCCATCATTGAGTAAATTCTGTGGGATATTGCATCACTTTGGTTGCACAGAATTTAACTGAGTTATTATTTTAGTTCATCTTTTAGGTCATCTTTGCGCAGTGTGAGCTCAATTATAAAAAGTAACCCTGGAAATGGAATTATACCAATTTGTATAGACACAGTGTGCAGGCAAGTCCATCATGGTGCTTGAGATCTTGAACTTTTATAAGTGGGTCCGACTCCATTCTACAAATACTCTTCTGAAAGGGATTGTCAGCCGTAAAACAGATTTAAAATTGTGCTCTTCTAACTTTGTGGAGCAAAGATCTGTAAACATAAACCCCTTTTACCCCAGGCTGCTAGAAAAATATGTTCCTATGTCCAGTGACCTGCATAGATGGAATCAATGGTCCAACCTCCCAAGGTCACTCTGGTCAGCCAGTAAATCAGCTGTCATACACCTGATGTGTTGTGCTCTCCTCTGGTCATTCTCTAAATTTTCTGTCTTTACCTCAGACTGTGACCTGAAAAATCGGTTATTTTCCAGCTGTTTGGTTCTTAACACGATCTGAATATTCTGATTCCAGCAGCTGGTTTCAGTTGAACATTCTGTTGCTAAGAGTGACTGCTGTAACAGTTCTGTAGTGTTTCATGTAGTTTGACTGACACTTTTACATGAGCAACAATGTATAGTAGAGACTGTCCTGTGAACAACAAGCCCATAGGTTTTCTGTGCAAGCAGCTTGTTATGACCCATATTTGGTGCAAATCAGTTAATTTGTTGTCCAGAAATGTTTTCAGTTTCACAACTGCTTCCAGGAAAAACATCAGACGCCAGCTCCTACCTCTATTGGAAGTGTGTTCAGGTCACTGCACAGCTGTGTAACGAAACAAATAATGAGGACAGGTGACTGAATTCTTAGCATTGATCTTCTGTGTATGTCGACCTGGAAGGAACTTTTTTCCAATGCAATTTCTGAACACTAAATTGGCTGCACTATAATCTAGAGCTTTATAGCAGCTAAACATCGGCTATAAGATACAGACCTCCTGACACATGAAATCATAAACGGAGCTCCATTGTATTGCTACTAAAAGACAACCCATGGTCATTTGTGAAATCAAAGGTCAAACATGCTGCAACATTACTTTAGTCAGTCCAAAATCTCTTGGTCAGCAAGTGCAAGTTTTGAGATATAAATCAAGAGTTGGGTGTGATTGTAATACCAGGTTGAAAGCCACGGTCAAATCCATGGGTTATGAGATTTGACAAAGAATGGGCCTAGGATGATTTTTAGGACAGAAGTCAGGACCTTAAGATTGAGAGGGGAACTGATGTTTTTAAGGTGTTGTATTGTGGGGGTCATGGGTCAGTTGCAGAATTTAGTGTTTGCACCTCCATATTATTAACAGGTATACTAAAAAAATGCAATTGGAAAGACAACAGCTGTAGGGTGTCGCCGAAATTGCTGACAACCATCTGACATCCTTGACCATACTAATGTCTCAGTTTACTAATTGTTTCATTTTGGAGGGGCATACTGATAGCAGGCTTGATGTTCACAAGCCTTGGAATAGTGGGTGGTGAAGATGATGGTCTGCTGTTAATAGGGCAGAAAGAGATGTCCACACCTTCGATATACATGACTTTTGTTATAATGTCTTGTTTCATCTCAGCCAAAGTCCAAACCTTATTGTGCTGCTATAATGCTATTCTCACACACTCCTTGAAGCCACTTTTTGTGTCAGCACTGATTTCTTTGACACTGATCTTTGTGACCAGACCTCACACTTGAAGCCATTTCAGAATGAGATTTGAGAACGCTTTTATGTGGTTTGTCTTTGAAGTAAGCAGCATTTCAGATGGCATATATTTTGCCATTTGTTATGAAGATTATGTGAGAACCTTAAGGCTTGTCATGCAAAAATTAAACCCAAGTCAAATGAGGACTCATTGGCATGTTCACTGAAGAAACAGGGAATTGTAACACACACACTGTGTAATTTCTTATATTCATGTTTTTAAGTGGAGGTAGAAAGTTTGATAGTTAAAATAAATGCACTGTTGCTGAAATTTTCTAATTGGCCAGTCATCGCACATTGATTTTGAAACCCACTCTTTTGTGCTACTGTTGTTTTGTTTTCCTTAGATTAGTTCCCCAAGGACTAATCATTGGCTTTTTTCACCCAGTAGATGAATGGTATTTTTAGGTAGTTCTTGGCATCCAAACAAGTTGGTTTTCTTTTGTTTGTTTTCTTTTTTTTCCTCCACCTTTTTCTCTGCAGAGAACAATGTGCCCCAGCAAGTATTTGGATCCAGAGTTTGGCTCCTGCATTGGGGCTCAGTGGAAGGTTTTGGAATGATTCTCAAATGGGTGCGAAATTGTCTTTTACAAAACATCAAGTGGTTTAAAGCATGTCCACCTGAAAAGCACTGCCAGCATTTATTGACCCTGTCTAGCTCTATCAACTGCGAATCAAAAATGTTCTGCCATGCCTCAAAAATGAATGAAGTAACCTCAGTTTGAGCGAAAAGATGTCTGTGGTGAGAATGATAATGAAGGAGTGGGAGGATCAAACAGAGTACAGGGAAATGGGCTAAGAGGAAATATTATGGGGAAACTGAAAGTCTATTGCACTCTTAAAGCAGAATGAATGAATGCTGTTCTTAGAAGTTCACTTTGAAAAATGTGACAATCGTTATTGCAGATAACGCAGTTCTTCTGGTGTAGAAAATTGAAAATGCAGAGTCCAGATATCTGTGTAAAATGCTAGAAAACATTAAACAAAACTGCAGGTAGTTAGATAAACCTGACAACTCTGAAAAGTAAGTCAACATAACCAAAAAAGTATAAATATTGGCGCACCAGTGCCATGTTTTTCATAATTTATATATATATATATATATATATCCATCTTTCTATGGCACAGCTCCTTTCCAACATCCATCTCTAGGCTTTAAAACTAAACATACTTCCTGGAGGTTTTATAAGGATATGGTTGCCAGCGAGCAAGCTGCATGGTTGAGAATGTCAGAGCATGACACCCTTGCAACCCTTCCTCTTTGCCATCCAAAAACCCATTCAGGTACCAATTTTAATGCTCGCTAATCTTCACTGCTTTGCACTTCAGCACTTGTTAACTTCAAAAGATATTTTAAATAGGGATATGATACAAATTGAGCACAGCCTTCAGCGTTTAAATTCCAGGATATGTTTTTATATGCAGCTCTGCAGGGTACAGGGCTGCAGTGCTTTTCCTGTCAGGTGCTTATTGCAGACACAGTTCACATCTTTAAGAAAATGTATGTGGAAATGTACTTCACAGTATGTACGCATGGTTTTACCTATATGCAAATGTGCGATGCAAGTGTGTATAGTTCTCCGCAGTTTATTTATGATTGCCTTAGCTGTACGTGTGCAGATGGATGTACAGTTTGCTGGAGATTAAGCAGTCAGTGTATTTGGTTTCTACAATGACACACTTGGTTTGAAGCCATCACAGCAGCCACCTTGTGCAAACAGGTTTGTGTATTGTCCCTCTCACAGCTAGGTGAGAGACCCCCTCTTGCTTTTGTCCCCTGAGCTTTTGCACACATTATGCACTTTACACATGGGCATAAATGGCCTCATCAATTATTGAACAGGGAGTGTTATGTATATCACCAACTGTAGGAGGGTGTCAGAGGTTAACAGAATCTCTCAGGAGCTGTGTATGTGCGTGCGTGATCACACGTGTGTGGCTGGCTTCATATGCACACACGTGCACATGCCCTTCCCTAATGTTCAACAGTTAAAGCGCATCACTCATCCGTTGGATGTGAGTCTCAGAGGCTGAAGGCGGAAAATTGAATGGCTACGCAGAGCCACAGGGATTTACTACTGAGTGGAGAGTCCACTGGCCAGTGCTCTGGAGAGGAAAGGCCGCATGCCATTTAATACTATTGATCAGCAATAAAATGGGAGGGCAAGGCACAACAACTCTTTATGCCTGAAGGAAAGGTTATCCTTACTATTGGTGCAGCATAGTCACTTATGTATTACCTGTTAACTGTTTCCAGTCTGAGCCTGAAGGTTGCGGGGCAGTGGACATTGTATCACATTGCTTGCTTTAAAAAAAATAATAAAAAAATCAACCACTGTGCCATTCTGGTAAAAGCTGTGATAACAACTCAGCATCCAGTGATGTGCAACTGTTTATCCAATCAGCAGTGAGCTTCCATATCTGAGTCACATTATAAAATCCTACATACATGAGCAGTTGATGAATTCTGACAGAGACATGACTGCTACTGGTGAAGGTGTGAGACATAAATTGACTTGGTGGTTCGGTTGAGGATGGAAACCGCTGGAAACAGGATGCCACAAATAGATGACAGCTAAGCTTGTTCCTGTATTCGAAGATTTTGCAGGGCGAGTTAATTAATCACAAGACATTTCCAGTGCACAAGCGAGCTGTATACTTAAAGTGCCTGTGACATGAAAATGAGTAGTAAATCCTGTAATTTATCTCATGGGTCATACAAATAATGTGTTGCTAATGGAAATACAAGCCATTCGTGTAGATATGGCTCTTCCTGTCTTTCCTCCCACCCACATCAGCTTGAGAGACTTGTGCAAAATGTGTTTTTGTTTTTGCTTGAGTGTGGCTCAGCAATTTCTGTGGATTTGTTCTCATTGTGTCTCTGTGGTCCTGTGTCTTTCTTGCCTAGTGACCGTGTCTTGATGTCTCTCTGTGGTCACTGCTGTTTGTCTGTGTCTGCTTCCCAGCACATTCAGTCTTTGGGGACATCTGGATATTTTTCAAGGGAAGAGCACCAGCCCAGGTGTTTCCTGTGGTCCAGCTTTACACGGATCAGCTGTTCACATGCGATCCAAGCAGTATTTGTTATGTTAATTATGTGCCCAGTCATATATATTTGTAACTGGTAGCATGACAAGTGCATTATCTGTTCAGATGCTAGTTGTTAGAGAACCATTTTTTTGGACTGTCTGCTTAATCCCCTGTGAATCTTGGCACTTATGCCCTGAGATGTCACCGGCTTTTATTTTATTTTACTTGAATGCTGTTGAATATTATCAGTGTCAAGGCTAAGGTTCAGGATTTTTCTTTGCTTTAACCCTATAAAAGCAACAGCGCCCTCACTGCCATCTCCTAATATTATTGCACAGCAAGAGCAGTGGTGCTACTGTGAGACAACACCTGCAGCCATATGTTGAAGACTCTGCACAAATGCAAAATATGCATGCATATTCTCTTCATCAGATTTTAGCTGTGCACACACACATTGTTTGGGTTTATAAATCTCACTCGTATGATTGTGTACACATGCTTAAACCTGATTTCCATTTCACCAGCTGCATTAGTGAGGCCCTGCACCGGTGCATTCTTACGCAAAGCCTTTACACACCCCTGTTCTATTTATGGCACAAGTAGTGTTGAAAATGAATTCACAGATACAGACATGCTTTATCTCAGCCATCGCCATCAAATGTCAGAGAGGTAATCATCAGTTATTTGATTTATTGCATAAATGTCAGAACAGACTTTTAAAAGTAAATGATCTGTTCTGACATTAGCATCAAAAGAAAGTTTAGAATGTGCATTAGACTATGATGATTTAATTTGCACTCATCAGTAAATCTGAATAATTGTCTAACATCTTTGATTTGGTCTCTCACCTTAAACTGTATTTACATTTCCACTCACATTAAGCTTGCTCTGTAAAATCATGTGTACACCTGCTGTGCAAGAGGTCTGCACATTCTTTTATAAATACCAATTAATATATGGGTAATGGCAATGGAATAAGCATGTATTTTGTGCATAATTATTGTGAATACATCCTGCCCCTAGAGGAATGCAGCATGTAATATATGTAGCGTCTTATGTGTAGCGAGGCACCATTTACTGATAATAACTGTGTGGAAGACCCCTGTGGTTCAGCACATAACAACACAAAAAGCCAAACTGATTGGTGTCTCTGTTTTCACCCTCAAGAAGTGTTCACACAGACATTTTAATTCTCCCCCCTAATCAGGCAGCACAAAACCAGGTGAGAATCTCCCTCTTTAGTTGGCTGAGAATTAAATATTTTATGCTGTTGCAGCGGCTACAGACGCATCGCTGACATAAATTCCCCATCCCATCACTTATATATGTGCACTTTTATGATCAGTCCTTTACATTTTAGTACATTGTGCCTATTGACTGATACCTTTATACGCTTAGTGAAAGCCAATTGATCAATTGGCTTAAGTAATAGTGACAAGTCAGATTACTCATTTGTGCTCCCAGGCATTAAGTCTGTGACAGTCATTTAAAGTCATTTTTTTTGTCTTTCAACATTGCTGCATGGTGATGTAGTGGAACTCAAAGGCTTAAACACTCGCGGAAACACTTGTTAGTTCTAAGTAGTTATGATATGTAACACAGCTCTTTACACATGTTATATATAGGACTACAGTCTACATTGAAAAGATTGTTGTGTCTGCGCTTAGTCTGAGAGATGACATAACTTGTGGCCGTATGGAAATAACCCCAGTGTGGTCTTGCATAAAATCCAAGTGGCACTGCTAATACACACGATAAATGGGCTCACCCAGGGCCAATTACCAGCTGGCAGAAAAGGGCAAGTGCTGCCTTGCCCAGACGCTGAATTTATTTTGTTTTGTATCAGGCCACATTTGGATGCACGAAGCAAACATTACTGTGCCCCACTTCATTTCTTTTTGCAAACTACTTTTGTTTCTACCTCCTTCCCTCAGGGACCCATATGATTAGTCTGTGTGCTCAGCTCTCATTTTGTACTTGCAATAGGTACTGAAGCATTCAGTTTTTTTGTGTTGAAGTCATGACATGGACAACATAGCTTTATGGCATTGTTTTAAGACTTCTCAGTGCTACAGTTGGACCTTGTGGCTATATGAGAGAATATGTTAGATCCTATACTGCCCTTATTGTTTAATGGCCACATGCACCCAGAGAGGAGGAATAAATACTAGACAATGTTATATGATAAACATGTCACTGTATCTTAATTAATTAAATCTTTCAACCTGATGAGATGTTGCAAACTTAACCAATACTTCTTAACATTATTCAGTGTTTTTAAGTAGCATGGTTGTGATTGTAAGATTGTAATAGTGTGTATTGGGAGTACTGCCATTATCTTTCAAACATCCCCATTGCTTCCAGTGTTGTAGGCTTACATCATGTTGCAGCATTCTTCCCCTATTTTCTTGATGGGCTGAGTATGGACTTGATGGCTGTCAGTGCTGAACATGTTCCAAAAGTTAAACAGCCGGGCTGTTTGTCATATTGCTGTGTCTCTATGAAAGTGACAGTGATTAAACTTGGATGCCTCAGGAACCACAGTAAAAAAGTTGTAACATCATTCAGCCTGAGACAAAAGGGCTGTCTTTCCTTCCTGCAACGTTTGTCCCTCCCAGGGATGTATGCTAAATCTGATTACCACACTTCATCTAATCAGTGTAAACTCTTCTGCCCATTTATTTATGTAGGTCCTACAAATTAGTTCCTTATCTATTCTTCTGGAAGTACACAGCTCTTCACTCGGCTTGCTTTTCTGTCTTAAAAAAGTGATCAGTTGTGGTAGCAGAGGTAATGTCACATATAAGGGTTTAGACCGCAATTCTTATGTAACCATCATAATTCCAAACACTGCTAGAATGGTGAATCATGTCAGTTTACAGAATAAAAGAACTCTTGAAGAGTTTTAAAGGGTTAAATAACTGGGGGCTAAATTCCAAGTACTTTGCTGTTAGGAGAAGCTGTCTCAAAAATCATGGTAGCAATCATGCCATATGCAGAGAATGTGACACTGATAAAGAATAACTATAAATTAACTAGTTGAAACAAGCAGAAAGGCAAGCAGTGTAAAGGGGACTGACGATTATGATCGTCACACAGCCTAATATTACTCTTTGTCTTTAAATGTTTGCAAATGGTGACCTTCAAGTTTAAGTACAATCTCATGTGTTAATGATTCTGTAGCTTATTCTATATTCATGCTCAGCTAGGGCATCTGCATGAGGAGACAGGAAGATATTTTCTTAAAAATAGCACAGTTAAACCTCTATGAAGGTAGATAAATTGAATCTGCCTCAGTGCATACTGTGAGGTTGTTGCGGGCATAATTAAATATACATAGAGCTTTTTAAGTCACTGTTGCAGAACAAAACGTCAACAAGCTTTGACTTGACTGAGTCGATTGCTGGTGAAAGCTGCATGACACATGCAGCATCCTTATCTGTGTGTACTCCATAGCCCAGGCCTGTGTTAACTAATGAATGAGCACTTCAAGTGCAAATGAATCATACAGACACAAAACATACTGTACAATATGTTCTCATTGTCTGTTCCATGTAATAGTTACAAAAAGCATTATGTAGATGTTAAAGATCTCATTAACTCAGAGATTCAGCCAAGATAAAAGAGAATCTCCAGTTTATGCTTTACCCCTAATCTCTAAGCAAAGACATCTGAGAAAGGCAGTGGCTACAAAAGACAACATCTAAAGTTTGCAGTCATCCTGGCCTGCTCTTACCTCTGTAACATTGTTTAATTCAATTACTGTATATCTGCAATAAAATTAAAGCCAAAGAGACTCTGGGCCTGTAGGGTATTGAATAAGCAGCTGAACCTTCACAAAAGGCACATATTTTAGTGCTTTTTATGTCCTAAAAATTTACTGATGCACAAGTCTTATAATTAAAGAATTGTTATGCCAGGTTTCATGTTGGGTGATCAGGTTACACTGCTGGTATAAAGGACACAGGACCCTTAACATCAAGCACTTTGAAAACAGCAATGTGGTTTAATGGCTTATCTTTAATCCTTATTCCTACAGTCATATTTACATTGCTGCCTCTAATCCACAGTGCCTGTTGCCAGCTGTTGGCACTGGATCTACTGTGTAATGGTATGGGCAGCCAAAGTATGGATGTCATTAGCCCCAATTATTGTTCTGCTTGACTGTAGAACCGCTAAAGCAGCACCTTCATCTGGGGACGTAACAGTACTCACTGAAAAATCCAAAACATTTTTTTCCCGTTAAGATAACCAAGTTGTTTGACACCTAAACCTAACCAAAGTTAAAAAACTGATTCATTGGATCTGGGTTGTGAGTTAGTCTCGCAACCAGATGTAACACAAATGCGTACTCTGCTATACGGCAGAAAAGACCACTCTGGGTTCCAGTATAATAACATGGCAGTCATAATCAGATGTATGGAACAAACTGTGATAATAATGAAACCTGCACGGATGGAAGTCTCATGTCTGCATCACTAGGTGCTTTTAAAGCAGCCTGGACATATCAGTTTACTGCTGATTTACTTGCAGAACAACAAGCACAAGAATTCTTAGTGCGGTCTGTGAGGCGCAACTTATTTGTGTGATTGTGTGTGACTGATTGTGCTTTTTGTTTGTGTGTCTGTCGGCAGTGGCATGTCTGTGCCAAAATGCTGTTACGTCGGCAGCGAGTATATGAGTGCTTTTGCCTTTGACTTTGTGTGCACAGGTTTGTGTGTGCTTTCATGTGTAAATATAATGATGAGTTATTGATTCAACAAAGTTAGATTGAAATGAACACACCACTGCACTTCATAATGAGCGCTCGTTCAGCTGTGTACGGTGACGCTGAGCAGATGAGTTGATGGTAAACAGATGTATCAAAGTTAGCTGTCAGGGCAGCTATGAATACAGATTGTAAAAATAATGTTATGAAGTCATGAATTACTTTTTAGACAGAAATACTTTAAAAAAAAGATAATGATTGAAGAGGTTAACTTTGTCTCATATCAGTGCTACTATTCCTGGATCCATCATGAGGGAGGACATACATCATTAAAGTTTTTATTCCAGGCTAGAAGCCCCTAAGTAATGCAGCCTAGACAGGACATAACTTTGCTCTTAGCAGCTTTTCAGAGTGGAAGCCTCTGATATATCCCACAAACTAATCATATCACCCCATTGTCAAGTTCAGCCGCTGTCAGACTGATACTCCTTCAGCAAACTGGGTGTGTAATGAGCAGTTCTGTCCATGTGCTTCCCCACCGGCCTCAGACAGATGTGTGTCATCGTGTTCTATGAAGGTGTCACCGCCATGCAAGCAGTGGAAATAATTCAACTCTTGAATTATTGACAGGCAGCAACGATTGGTGCTGTTCTGTTGCCTGTCCTGTCTGCCAAATTAGTTTAATGTATTGCTTTCTGTTAATTACTTTCTCTCTCAGAAAAGGCGATCATCTTGATTTGATGATAATGATACTTTAATTATAGCTCAACATAATTAGTATAAATAGTTTAAAACCATTTTTTTCTCGCGTTATTTTTGTGGAAGAAGCCAAAACCAAACAACACTCACTGAGTGTCCTGATTCTCTCCAAGTGCTTAACAGATAATTCTTAGCCCTGAGGCTTGCATGTTCTTGTGAGTACTTTGTGATTGCTGATTAGCTGAAAGCTTTTAGCTTTTAGTGAGGGTGCCTCACGATTTCGTGACTTCTTTCAGACAGAGTGCTCATCTGAAATGGGTCCTTCTTCTGTTGTGGCCCTTAGACAACGTTGCTGCATCAGTAAAATGAACCAACACATCATGTTTGCACTAAACATATACCTTTAAAAGTCTTTTTTTTTTTTTTTGAAAGTGTGTCTGCTGTGGGGAGAAATCAGTAGGTGTGCAGTCCAATATAGAAATGCACTGTACTAGAAGCTTTCTTAATGGAAAGTATCTTACTGCAAAATGCTGCTGCTCATTTTGTAGGATTTTCCAACACATCACTCTGTTGATTCTGTGCAGTGTGGCCTAACTAGAAGAGCTGAAATTAAGGAAATTATTTCTTGAGACTATTTTTTTACATCTTGATAGACTATACTTCACACCATTCCTCCTTAAGCTGACATATGAAACTTTTCAATGGTTCCTATCTACGATGAGGCAATGTACCTGATTGATGCCATGTACAACTTCTATACAATTTTTGTACAGTTTCTGTAGCAGTAATAGCATTTAGAATGAATTGACTCATTATAGTTTTGGGAACCCATATCATGGATAAATGATTTGTCATTTTGTTTCACTGTAGTTTAAAGCATTTTTCAAAAGTTGTTTCACTTTATATTTCAAAGCTAGGACAAAATATGCTCCCATCATGATAAGGGAATTTACATGTACAAAAATGTATGTTTCAGAAAAGGAGGAAAAATATAAGTAGATTAGTAGATCTTTTTATTGTGGATTGTGGGAGTCTATTTCAGTAATATAAAGATTATTATATTTATTTATCTTTTAGTAATGCTTTGTTTATTTACTGTCAGCTTTTGACATCAATAAACTCTGTAACAGGTAATAAACTTGGAGCAGTTTTGAATATTTTAGACATGAACTAAAATCCATGTATGCATGTTTTTTAGTTGTTTGTTTTGTTTTTTTTAAGATCAATCAACTGTAATGGCTTCTCCTATTTGACAGGTGACTACCCTGGTGAACACCAGCAACAAAGGGCCATCCAGTAAGAAGAAGGGGCGCTCCAAGAAGGCCCACGTCCTGGCAGTGTCTGTTGAACAGGCTACCCAGAACTTTCTGGAGAAGGGTGAGCAGATCGCCAAAGACAGCCAGGACCTCAAGGAGGAGCTCATTGCTGCTGTGGAGGATGTCCGTAAGCAAGGTGAGCTTGTTGAATATTCTTATGCAGACAGTTCTTGTACTTTTTGTGCTGTTGTACTTTTTCATAATATTCCTTTGATCAGGTCAGAAAAGTGCTTTGTCAGTGTGAAATATCCCTGTTTTTTTTGCCACTAGACATCTAGCAATTCCTCCTTGCCCTCAGCAGTGTTATTATTGCTTGTCTCCTCCACACAACAATATCTGACTCATGTACAAGATCTATAGCATAGTATATGATTGGACTTGTTTCTAAATGTTCTAGATCATCATTCAACATCAGAAAAGGGCTGCCCATCTGCTGTCATCCCTTTGGAAAGGCCATACTTTTGTTTTGTTAAGTGTTGAGAAATCCAATCTAATTTAAATCCAATCTAACTACTTTCCGCGGGCACTGGATAATTAACATATAATACTTTTTTGTATCAAACCTCATGCAAAACAAATGAAAGAAAGAAAAGAAAAAAAAAACTCTAGTCTATGACTGAACCTTCCTGTGAAGCATATAGTCTCAGACCACATTTTGGATCATAAAAATACATCACATCTGCAAACATTTTAGACCTTGCTCTCTCATAGTTATTGCTACATCTCCTAAACTGTAATACTATAGTCCTCCGGACATGTTTTCAGTGCAGTGACACATTTTACAGAACAGAAGTCATACATTAAAGAAGGGACTGTGAGGTACAGTACATGTTAGGTGCAGAGGATGGGAGTTTAGTGTTGTTGTAACTGAAATGATTAGCCCCCCTGACCCCACTGTCGCTGAGAGGATTGCAGTGCAAACATTTTTTTTCTGGCCTTAAAAGCAGCATAGGGAGAGTAATTGATTTAAAAATTTGTAATGTTGAGGAAAAGTATTAAGTGCTCTGAATGTCAGAATAAGTCAAACGTCTCTACAACTTTAGACAAACGTAGAGTTAAGAGTGGCAAAGCAAATGCATTAAATATAGATACAGATACAGATTAGAGCCCATTAGTTTGGGCTTTACTTGGTGCACGCATCCTCATGAATGTAATGAGCCTAATTCTGGAGTTGTTTACCCTAAAGTCGTGCATCGTTAAGCCTTCGACTGTCTGTAATGGGGAGCCTCGCTGAATTTTAAGACATAGATACCCAGTCTCATTAGAAACCATTTGGAAATTTCAGAAGTCTGTCAACACTGAAACTCCAGCATGGATGCAATCTTTCTGGGAACTGTTGCTCAGATGGGGCAAATGTCACAGCTGTTTGTTGCTCGCTGAAGTTTCTCATAGTCTTTTTTTATGCGCTGAGTACAAGTCAGTGAATCTTTATGTGAATCAAATGTTTGTCCCCAGAATGGAATTGGATTCCCCGTTCAATAACTACATCAGCAGAAAGAGCAAATGGAGCTCAGTGTATGTTGTGTTGTAGCCGTATTCCTCATCCTGCACTGTCAGCTCCACTTGGCTGCTGCTGCTGTTGAGCACTGACTCGACTGCACCGGCACACAGCTCTTTCGAGGCGTGAAATAGACTGTTGCCGTACAGGTCATCACCATAGCTGACATCAAGAAAGACAAGATCAATCTTCCCACTTGTTAGGCATGTGAGCCAAAACCAGTGGAAGGTTGTGTTAAAAAAAAGTTTATGGAGGAAATGCTATCCTTAGGGCATGCTTTAATATCACCTTTTTACATTTGTGTTTGTGTATGTGCACATTTATGTTTAAAATACTTTGATGGTAAGGCTCTGCCACTGTGAAAAAGGCAATGAATCAAACCACCTGTCTTGGGAAGAAAATAATTTGGTTGTGAAAAGACCAACGCTAGAATTGGAGATGAAAGTTAATACTCCACATCTCCTAACCTTTTACTGCCATTATGAAAAGATGGCCATGCTCAAAAGCTCTTCTGCACATAAGTGGACTGCTGATGGGGCACCCTCTTCATTCTCTCTTAACACTTCACTATTGCGAGGTTGAATATAATTACATGTCAGGTCATCAGGGAAAATAGTTTTATATCAGTTACATTAAACTTCTGAGCACAGAAATATGCCACGTGACTGTATTCAGCAGAGTCTAACGGGACATTTCATTTTTACAAGACCTTTAGCAGCAGCTAGAGGTGTCCCCAGCCAAATGGCATCATCTGCCTCGTTAAGGTCATTGTGAATTGTAAAACTCTTAAATCTGTCATCACCTAATCAGACCTCTGTCATTGTGACCTCATCATCCCAAACCCCTTTATGTTGTCATGATTAAATTATAGATGCTGATTTCATACCAGAGAAGGGTTCAGTAATCAGACCCTTTGTACTGTCACTCTTCACTAGCTCATCACTGGGTCAGACAGACTTATGGCACTACCAGCAGCACTCTATGTGTGTGTGTGTGTGTTTGTGTGAGTGAGTGTGTGTGTGCTGACGTTTAGCCTTAGTGTGTGTTTCTTTCAGTTCCAGTGCCTGGCTTGTGTATGCCTGTCAGGGTGTGTCGATTGCATTTTTCTCTGATTAGGTTTTAGGGTTGTTTAACATCAGCACAGCACAAATAGCTTTATTTCCTCTATATTTTTAATTTATGCTAAGAGAGCTGGCACCGCTAGTTTTGACCTGCTGCCACTGTGCTACTGACCCAGCGGGAAGCATTTTGCATCATTATTTAGAAAAGGGCTCTTACCTCACCAGTGGCTATTTGTATACAAGCATCAAAATGTAATTTTTGTGGTAAATAAACCCAGAAAAAGGTAATTATAGCGACTTAAAGCAAAGAAAAACATGTTTTAAAACCATAACTAAACATTTTGAGAGAGTTGATGCTATTAGCATGAATTTTGCTGAGCAACATGGCGTAATTAATGCTTTCCAAAAAACTGACTTGACTTAAGGTGAAATGGTTGAAGGGAAGTCATAAATAAACCACTTTGCAGCACACTATGCTGTGATGACTCTGTAAGGCTTTTAGGTTATAAGCCCACTGATTTCTTAAATCTCAGTGGTTGTGTGGGTTTGAGGAAACTAGGGCCTCTTTAATGCCAAATTCTCAACCATCTATTTCCTAACAACCAGCAGAGTTTTATGAGCTCTGACCTGAATGAAGGTAGTCAGTTGTGGACCTTAGTATATACAGTACAAATACAGATTCAATGAACATCATTCAACTCAATGTATTTGTACTACAACATTAACTCGTCTAGTGGTGTTAAACAATATGTACATAAAAATGGATGTGTGCAGTATGCACACACATACACATATTCATACATACAGATAATAATCTAAGATAGAATATAATCACATTCCTCTTTTATACTGATTTATTTCTCGCCTCTTGCAGGAGAGACAATGCGTATTGCCTCGTCAGAGTTTGCCGATGACCCGTGTTCCTCCGTGAAACGCGGCACGATGGTGAGGGCCGCCCGCGCCCTGCTCTCTGCTGTCACCCGTTTGCTCATCCTCGCCGACATGGCTGACGTCATGAGGCTGCTTGCCCACCTCAAAATTGTAAGTGCCATCATCGTCCGAAGAACAAAATGTACCTCTTGTGTCAGAACTGTGAGATGAAATACTTTCAATACTCATGTTAATATATTCGACATGTCTTGAAATGACAGACTCCCTGAATGCATTATTTAGACTTGCATGCACAGTGTACTGAAAGGCGATTAGATGTGAAAGAAAAGACTTCCTGTTAAAGAGTGTATGCTTTTATCCCAGCCTCTGCACACATTAGCATATACAGTAGACAAAGCATGGAGGAGCATCCTGGGAACACACATCTGATTGTACTGTATTGATATCACACCCTGGTACCCTGATGTGATTAACTACACATTCCCATCCCACTCACTCAGTGTAGAATCATTTGAAGAACTTAGGTTTCTCAGTCCCTTATTTTGGAAGTGGCTCGGGGCTTTGAAAGAGAAGCTAATACAGGGTGCTAGAAAGAATGATATGCAATTGGTATAATCTGAGACAAACCCGCGGCTGCATGCACCCTCTTTCACTCACTTTGTCCCTCTCTCACAAACACACACGCGCACACACACACACACTCAAGAGTCCCTTTTTCCAGCTTCATTCTTGAGGCCCATCGAGGGGCTTAACTCAAGCCAGTATAAGCCCTGCCATCAAAGGCCACTTAAAAGTTATCTCTCTCTCTTCTCTCTTTTCCATTACATCTTGTTCGGCACTTTCATTAGGGATAGAGAGGAGTTTAGAATCAGAATGTACCCACAAAAGGGATGGAGGCTGCTGAAATGAGACCCATTAAAACTGCACAATTAAATGGTTATTGTCTTTTTTTTAAACCTGGTTGCAATTACACAGGAGTAAAAAAATAATTTTCACTTGTGACAAGCAAAAGTGTTATGTTATTGTTTTACTTTAAAGCATGCTGTAAACTTTATAGCTTAAGGTTCATTACTTAATTAAAATATATAGGTCAAGGCCAGAGAGTTTTTGAAAGATTTTGTATGTATTTGTCTGTGTGTGTGTGTGTGACAGGTGGAGGAGGCTCTGGAGGGAGTGAAGAATGCGACCAATGAGCAGGACCTGGCCAACCGCTTCAAGGAGTTTGGGAAGGAGATGGTGAAGCTTAACTACGTGGCAGCCCGCAGACAGCAGGTAACTGTCTTTTTCAGAAAAAAAAAGGCAACCACTCCTGACTCATGTGTCACACTCAGAGGCAGGGAAATCTCATGGGAAACGGCTCCTACAGAGATAAATGGTGTAATAATGTTAGGGTCTATACCATTGTACAACAGGGTTAGACGCTCACACCAAGTTTTAATTAACCTACTTGTGTCAGCCACAATCTGAGTCCGGTTAACAATCACTGAGTGAGTAGCAAAAGTTCTGTTTTGTTAAATTCTGACAAAATATTGGCCAATTCCATGATTATATGCAGTTTTATCTGCTTTGTATAAAGAGCAAGAGTCTCACTGAGGCATTCATGGATACACACACTTTGCGATTGTGATGTGATTAAACAAGATGAAATATTTTCCTGTAGGGGAAGTCAGGTTATTTTAGTTGTTAATAGTTATGTCAAAATGGCACTGACAGTTCCAACACAGTACATTGATATTTTATAGTAGTAATAACAAATGTTAAGCAATAACAGTGTAACATTTTAGCAAAACATAAATGTTGCTGATCATACTGTCTATTAGCAGTTTTGTACAGTAGGTAACATATATTTAAAGTTTCTTGTTTTCCATAGCATTTAAAATTACTTTATTATATAACTGTAAAGCAAAATATCCACATCAGTACTTACTGACCCAGGAGGATAACACATAAAAGTGTTATTTTTTTCTTCTTATATGGCCCCCAGTATAACACAAAGCTTTCAGAGGATTTTTTTCTACAAATGTCATGTTGGCAAACATCCACCCTGCCAAACTGTCCCAGAGCAAAACACAGAACTGAATCCCATCCAGCTCCAGGGTTGCTGAACTGCTGACACTGCCCTAACTTTGTGTGGTTGGAACAATACCAATTCATCAGATGAGAACATTAACTTATGTTTTTATAGGAAAGTTCTTGTACTCAGATCAGGTTGTGGTTTGTGTGTCTCAATGTATATCAATTTATAATATCCCAATTTTCCATATTTTTTCTGAAATAGATGCTCTTGCTTTCTTTAACATTTTGATTGAATACATTGTTTTGCCTTGTAATTGTTGGTATTTCTTACTTAATTGAGGTTCTTTGTCGCCTTCACAGGAACTCAAAGACCCCCAGTGTCGAGATGAGATGGCAGCTGCACGTGGTGCCCTTAAGAAAAACGCCACCATGCTGTACACGGCCTCACAGGCCTTCCTGCGTCACCCAGATGTGGCCGCCACACGTGCCAACCGAGACTATGTGTTCAAGCAGGTGCAGGAGGCCATAGGAGGCATTTCCAGTGCTGCTCAGGCCACCTCACCCACTGATGAGAAGCATGGCCATGCTGGCATTGGAGAACTGGCTGCTGCCCTCAATGAATTTGATGTAAGTCAGCAAGCATTCTGTTCTTCTTTTGCTATACTACACTTGACACATATACAGATTCTCAAACTCTGATATAGCCTAACGTAAACAGCGTGTTAATCACCTCTTAAGAGCGCTACTCTAATAAGGCTAATAAAGCTCACAGAGAAAAATACTCCTGAATGATGTAACATTTTTTTCTCATATGACTCATGGGCTGCATGAATACATTAAAGCACCCTGTACTTTTACATAACAGTGAGAATAGTATAGCCTGGTGTACTGTGGGTGCATCGATATTATCTGACATTTACTAGTCTGATATCTATGATGGCGAGCTCTCCTTCTGTCATACCCTTCTCAGACTATAACAAAGAGACACAAGTCAAGCTATCACTCTTATCAAATTTTTCATAGTACCCCTTTGTGTGCCCGAAAACATTTCCACCATCTACTGAGACGCACTCATTACACATTATTAGAAATGCACTCTACACCAGTACTTCTTATCTGCACCAGTGCCACCTGAAGGCTGCCATTGTTGCTGCATCTACATGGGCTTTCACACTGAAACATTTAATATCTGAAGAAACATTTATTTTTAGTGTCACAATAACATTTTAACCTATTACTCATTCTCTCTCTCTCTCTCTCTCTCTCTCTCTCTCTCTCTCTCTCTCTCTCTCTCTCTCTCTCACACACACACTCACACACACACACACACACACACACACACACACACACACACACACCCCCCACCCCCCCACTGATCTATGTGTTTATGGTTAAATGGTTAAATAGTCATCAGGGTAGGTTTCTTTTAATAATCAGCCATTACCTCTCTACACTTTCTCTCCAGTTTGCTGCTTACTCTGTCTTTATTTCAATCTATACAACAAAACAAACTTATTCAAACATTATTCTCTGCTGCCATCTAGTGGTTATACGTTGATAGTGAACGATTAGTTGCACAAAGCAGTTACTTACTGCTCTTTAAGTGATCATGACTAGAGATCAGAACATTGAGGTGGTTCAGGATGTTGGATCAGGATTTTATGCCATTTTTCATTTCAAACATTGTCATTTAAACATGTTAATGCAAGATTGTCTGGTAGGATAGAAAATCAACTGTTCTCTGGCCACTGAGGTGCAGGCTTAAGAATGTCTGTTTCGGGTAATAGCAGTGATTGACTTTGATGTCAGATTTTCTAAGGCATGATTTACCCATCAGCTTGTGTCAAGACTGATAAGATCCAGATTGTATATGCATACAGGTTTTAAACATTTAGCTGACACTGACACAAATGAATGTTGAACCTTTTGAGACTCAACATTACAACAGCATACAGTGCAATAAACAGTGTACTTCTAGTAGGGCTGTCCCCTAATAGTTGATAAGTCAGAGCATCAGTCGGACTCAAGACGACTCAAATTTTGATAGTTGACTTACTACACCTTTTTTTATGTTGCCTCAAAGTAGTGTGACAGGTGGTAAACTAACCAAGTCTTTCCCTAAAATGACCTAACCACAAAACTTACTATGATGGAAGTATAACTGGTGATGGAAAAGAAAGGCATCACAATGCCAAACAGAACAAGGCAGGGTGTTTTCAGATCTGCTGCTGTCAGCCACCCAGTAGGAGAAACACTGTTGTTTGATAGGATTCTGCAGCTGAGATATGACCAAGGCACCAGCTTTTACTTTGTGTGGAAATCACATCTCTTTCATCCCAGATAATGAACAAAGACATTATGGTGTGGGGCAGCTGCTCTGTAGCTGAGCTGAAGTGAAACTACATATGCTGGGCAGTGAATGATATATTTCTCCTGTTTGTAGATAAGGTCTAGTGATTAAAATATTTCAGTAATAATGTGGAGTGTTTAGAAAAAAAAAACAGAAAAAAATATAGACATGAAAATTGATTAGTATACAGAAGATCATGTTTTCCCAGGATGCTCCCTATGTCTCTAACAAATGGAAGCAGTTTACTGCTTTAGACATTTAGTTTTAGACTGCACTGAAGATCTTTTTACAGAATTGCCAGCTGTGATTTGTTCAGTGTAGTGCGTGCTTTATCAAGCACTATAGCCCTGAAGAACATAATGTCTAATTTAATGAATATTAAATTTTATTACAGCTCTAAAATGACAATGTTATACTGTGTCGTTAGAAAGCATACCCAGTGCAGCCTAGTCATATTTGATAGCACATTCAGTATTGTGCTGTTATGGAGCTGGTGGTAGCAGCATAGGCAGGGAGGACCCAAGCACACACACATGTGGGCAAGTTCAGCGACTGAACTTTGATGGATAAACTGAAGAAAACCAGGCTTACACACAGATGGATGCACTAACAGGCAGGTAGACAGACGGGCAGGTACAGAAAGCAGGTTACTACATGCAGGCACATAGGCATAGACATAAGCAAATGATCTGGCAAAGAGCTGGTGGATATGGTAATGTAATGGGAGACTGGTGGGCAAGTGGATCCAGCAATCACTTGACTGGGATAGGGAGGAAAGTCTGAGGTCATCTGATGGGCTGATGGAGAGTGACAGGAGATGAGGGTCAAAATAAACAGGGCTGAGACTGGAATAGTGACAGTAGGGATGGGTCCTAGGAATCCTGACATGTGCTCTGTTTACACTAGTCTGCCTTTGGCAGCAGGAGCAGACTTTTGCTGTTGCACTGATTTCTTGATGCTTATATATTATAGCAGTTTCTCATTCCTACATTTTATGTTTTGAAAATTACTTTTATATTGCTTATTGTCGTAGTTATGGGCTTTTATTTGAATTTCATTTCATTTTCAAACATATTACTTTCTGCACACTGCAACCGTCCCTTTTCCTCTCTGGGATCAATAGTTGTATCTTTCCCAAAACCATGTAATCTGAATCTGAATCTGATCATCAGCTCTAATTGCTGGAGACTGATAAATGTCACACAAACCATTTACTTGAGCACAGCTGTACCTTACCTATCTGTGCAACACCAATAGAATTGTTCTGCAGTTTTGCTCCTCTATATTTCTCCTATTTACTTGATAGCTGCATTGTTGAGCTGCCACGCATCTCCATAATGATGCAGAATTCAGGGTAGAACTCAAGAATATTGAATATGTATTTACATAGAACCTAGCATATTAGAGATCTCGAAGTTTCATTAATTAGGGGACATAGGCATTTAATGTTAGACACATTTTTTGATTTAACACAGGCCATATTTTGAGATCTGAATTAGATTTGTTGAATAAACCTTGACTCCTGGGATACAGTGTTGTGTTTAATTGCACTTTGAATATAGGAAAAGTTATCATAAGAAACAACATACAAATTGTATAAGACAAAATGAATGTGCAGACTCTCAAGTGTAATGAAGCAGACGTTAACTTGCTAATCTCTAAATGATAGGTCGGCAGCAGTGAAAGCATCTGTACTTGCAGATGGGAGGGAAGTTTCTCATTGAAGTCACTTTGTTGATAATGCCTTCCTAAGTCTGATAGAATGATTTGGTATGGGTTACATATGGCACAAAAATGTGGTACAATATGAAAACTGATCTCCTATGAAAAGACGGATATATTAGATATTCTGTATACTATTCTGTGTCAAAAGACACAACCTATCTTTAGCATACTTACAACCCCTGGACTTTTTTCTCTGGTTTTATGCATCTTTCCCCTGTCTTACTTTGTTTGCACTTACAAACTGCAAGGCTGCAATGCAATGCAAGTGTTTTTTTATGGTAACACAAAGCCAGCCTATGAAAGATATGCTGTATGCCACAGCGTTCTTGGTGTTTTCTGTCCACATGGTTGCTCATTTACAGTATGTGAGTGACCCCTTGTGGCAATATTTGATTATTGCAAGTATCTTGTATTTTGACTCAGTGCTGTTGCTGCTGTGAAGAGAAATGTCAGACCTGTAGGGTGAAACACAGACACTGACATACAGTATTATATCCAGTTGAAGACACTTTGGAAAGAACTGTATTCTAGTTTCTTTTGAACCTGCTTTCCCGTTATTCTGCACAAGGCCGTGGCCTGTAGTAATCACATCAACTCTGTTTTTATGTAAAACAGAACAGCTTTTTAGAAAAGCAAAAGACCTGCATAATTTGATTCCATTCGGCAGACAGGCAGACAGGCAGCAGTTAAATGAGACAAATTGCCCTTTGCTTAGCCCTCTGTGCCTGCCTGAAGCTGATGCATGTTTAATTCTTAACTTACCACAGAGACACAGACTATCGTCAGATCCTTTCAGAATAGTAATGACCTGATATACTGAGCTATGAGGCATGGCACTGGCAGGATTATGTGTGAGTGCACAACTCTGGTACGTGTTGTTACATATGCCTTTATATGAGGTTGTGTTTGGTATTACAACACATGTACCCATACACACAATAATACATATATTTTTTTAGGTGTATGGGACAAGCTGATACATTATTATCCCAAAAAAATTCAGTCTCTCTCTCTCTCTCTCTCTCTCTCTCTCTCTCTCTCTCTCTCTCTCCTTCCATCCTCACAAACCCATGAGCACACACATGCATGCTTGCTTTGTTTCCAGTAATGGAGTTCCTCTGGATGCTGCAGAGTTGGATGATTGTGTTTATCTGTTTTGGGGTTCTGCTCCCTGTCCAAAGTCAGCTTTGATCTGTTTCTCATCCTTTGACTCTTCAGCAATGGTTGGATGCATGGATGGCAGGCCCGACTACAGCACAGACACAGACTCGGATAGACAGCCTATTCCTCTCACCAAAAAAGCTTATTATTGGAGCTCTTTTCAGTTTTTTGATTTATGTTTTTTGTTAACTAGCTGAAGTATGAGGGTGCTCATTTCATTAATGGAGTGGATGGACAAGTTGTTACAGATGTAATCATTTTCCATAGCCTTTTACACTCAGACTTTAGAGTACATTTAGTCACACAGAAATACAGATGCATGACTAAATAAACATGATGATTTATGTCAGTCTCACATTTACTTGAATGACTAATCTTAGTTGCACTGTAAACAATTATTCCTTTTGGGTAGATTGAAGAAAATAACACAGTACCTTTCATTTCCTCTATCTCAATGCCAAGAATGTGCAATAAGCAGCGCAACAACACAGGATCACTGAAAATATGGATTGCCTCGGATCTTGAATCTTTAATTAGGGGAAAAACATCGTCAGGATTCTTTAAACGTTTAAAGGGTGATTGTGGCTCCTATGCCACTAAAATGAAAATGGCAAGGATGCCGAGCACATTACCTCAACTGCTTCTGAACATGTACAAACCCTGACATAAAAGGTTAGATGAGATTTTTAAATGCTGGGCACAGATGCGGGTCTACAGCTAGAGTGAAAGGGCAGCTTATGAATTAGACAAGAAAGAGGGGATGACCTCATCTATACTTTTTTTTTTTTTTTTTTTACTGACACCCAGAATTAGTTTGGAATAAGTCAACTTAGGACACTGAGGTACAAGATCTATTAAGAGAGAAAAGGGAGGTCTGCATCAGTTCAACTTCACTCAATTCCAGCGTCGCTTGGCATATAACAAAGAGGCGACATGAGCCCCCGTCCACCTTTTACCTTTAAGAATTCCCCATTGAATATGAGGGGTTTTTATTCAGAGTACGCTGTATACGTGAAGAAAGTTTTGCCTAAAAGATTATCAGTTAATAATTGATTATTTGTAATAAATTAGTGACTTAAAAATCAACAGTTAGTTTATTATGAAGAATTGTCAATAGTTTCAAATAGACATTTGTTTCAGAATTTTTTCTTAGCTTATAAAGAAGGCCTAAGCACCTGTGTGAAACCCTGTCTGCCTACTATACCTACATGAAGCATTAGCTATAGCAGAGATCATGACAGTAGTTTGGTTTTGAGACCTGTTTTGATTTAAAGAACGTGTGTGAGTGAATGTGACTAAAGATGACTAAATATTTTTACAGAACACTTCTTTACATCTTTGACACAAATACTCCCCACTGGGTAAAAAAAAAAAACTCAACAGAGTCAAACGTTAAATCAGCTAATGTTTGCAACTTTGCGTCTTTGGCTTTGTCACATAGCACATAGTTTACTGTTGAAGTGACAAATACTCTTTTTCTACATAATTTTTCCTCTTTTTGTTATTGTGGTGAACTATGCCTTTAATGACCAGTATTAATTAGTTATCACACCACTCAGATCCACTGTCTTTTCACCTGCCTTAGTTGGCAGTGACAGATTTAACACAGCTGTCTTGAAATAGGTTTTATTATTGCAGACAGACACGGTCAGGGTTTGGTAAAGGCAGCATAGAATTTGAGGATAGCCACCTTTAAATTCGTTATGCATGAAAAGCCCTGTCATGTTGGAATTAAAGTCTTTATTTGGGGATCTGAGCTCAGTGGGAGGACAGATGGAGTCAAGCCCCAACGGGTATGTGGGTAAAAACACACTGTAGCACACACAGACATAGATTTTTAGGTCACAGCACACATACACAGTGTAGCAATTCAGTTACATTTAAAGAACACAAAAACAGCAGTAGAGCTATGAAATAATGCTATAATTTGTTACACCTTAATTTATTAATTTTTATATTTGTGATTTGGTTAAACCGTAAATGTTGATTAAATAACAATCAAACTTTTCATTTAGCCAGAGACAAAAAAAATTACATTCACACAAAGTAACAAGATTTATTTATTATAAAGACCATACACCATTTTTTTTTTTTACTTTGTTACAAATCAATTTGGGTTTTGGGAAAACCTAATATTTATTATTACATCTAAGTCTAGTTTTTACTTTAGAATAAACTAATTAAATTGCTGTAATTTTGTTACAAGCAATATTATTAACTTTTCTCAAGTTAAACTTTTGATTAAGTACAAAAATGTAATCTTAAGCAATCTATTTTTTAAATCACATGCCTAAATGTTAATTACATTTTTAAATATGCCTTTTACAGCTTTCAAGCTGAATTAGCTATAAAATAAAGTAAATCTTTCACTTAATATAAAACCAAAAACATTTTCTCAATTAAATTAACATAAATAAAGACAAGAATATTCTCTTCAAAAGACCTAGATATTTATTGTGAAGTCTTTTTAAAATGCATCACATTTTCTATTATGTGCAAAAAATAAACAAATACAAGATGAGGCCAAACAGCATGGCACATGCATGTGCAACTGATGGCAACTCATTAAGGACTTTCACACCTTCAGTGACAATCCCAATGTCATGTGGTGGCTGGAGAGGATCTTCCTCCTCCCTGACAAAAGACACAGGTAATATGCTGACTATGGTTAAATGCCTCATATAAGTCCACATCAAATAAAATAAACTATACCTTTAAGCAATTAATGGAAAATTACTTACCTTATGCTTTGATAAGGCTGCTCACTTTTTCCCCAAGGTACATAATGAGGCATTTTAGCAGGCACTGTCTGTTAAGATTCATCTCGAGGCTCTAGGTAAGAGAGCAAACACAATGTTACTATTTTTGTGATATGAGGCAAACTTAGATGTACTGAGCAAGTACAAGTACTCTGAGTATATTCCAAGTCTTCACTCTGACAACTTCTCCCTTGTTTCTGATGGGCTTGCTGTGGTGCTTGTCCAAGGAAGCTAGGAGTCGTGCTTGAAGTGGAACACTTGTAATTCTCACAAATTCAGCAACAATCTTTAAAACTTTAAAATAAAACAGCAGTTAGTTAGTAGTAGTTAATAGTTATTAGTTTAGATCATATCTAAAACTATATGAAAGGATAAAAAGAGTAAAGTCACCATATAAAGTAAGGTATCCTTAGTAGCAAAGCAGAAAATCTAGTGGCATAACAAAAACAAAAACAAAAGTCTACAGGACACAGAAAACGGCTTTGGTCTTGACGGAAACAGCATAAATTACGTAACGCTAACGCTTTAAGAAAAGGTGACCTGGGTGTATGCATTGCCTCAAAAATGAAGCACTTAACTGTTATTGAATTAACGAATGAAAAGTGGTGCATGTCAAATGGACTCAACAGTGAGATTTGACCGGTGAACTGCCTCTGCTAAATTATCTTTTTGTTCGTTTTTAACGTTACTTCAAAGGTAACATATATGTCAGTAAAATGTGTCCACAAACATATGGCTAGCTTTCTCTCTCTCTCTCTCTCTCTCTCTCTGTGTGTGTGCGCCACTCCCGCTCGTAGCAAAAACATGCTGACACAGAGGAGGACAGGTCCTCCAATTTACTCACAAACTATAAAAATAACAACTATATTAGCTTTAATATTAACGAAGGCAACAATAGTGTTTTCCTTTGAATGAGGAATGAAGGCAAATAACCTCCTTTAGCGACGGTCAATGTTACGCGCCAACACACAACGAGTCTGTAAAGTAATATTAAACTAGTTGTCCATGCTAGCACTAACCACGGATGTGCATGGAAAAATACACAAACACCACAATTTGGAATTCTTACCTTGTTCAGATAAGTTTTTGAGGAAGAAATGTCTTCACTCAACGAAACGGAGTAGTGGCGGACAGAAGGCACTCGGCAGAGGGCGACCTTTCTTGATACAACGTCACATGGTCATGATTGAGGTGAAACTACTACTTGAGTAAAAGTATTGCTTTTAATTCTCTCTGTGGGATGTGTTTTTTGCTTTTGGGCAAACTAAACAATACAGGTTTAAACTGAAAACCACATTATTCCACCAGAGTAATGTAAAAATGCACTTCAAATGAATGTGTACCTGCCTCATACAAGCTATCGGTATCTCATGGAGGAGGACTGGTCACTTATCTGTGAACATTTATATGCAGGCGGGAAACAGACAGTGCAACTCTCTCTCTGTCACCTATAATTGCCATGCACATTTTAATATGCAAAAAACTCCCTGTCATTTTCCTGTATTGGGCCTCTTTATCTTTGCACAGTCAAAAACAAGAAGCTCCTGATACAGCCACTTTCAATTGTAATTCTGCTGGTCTCGCCTGCTCTCGCACACTTATTTGAAGTGTTACACATAAAGGCATCATCCTCTGAACAGCAAACAAAGTAAGTACTTCCCACAGAGACCTTTCTGAGTATGAGGATATACAAGATACACTATGACTCGGGTAATGTAACTGAGCCAGGAGACTCCTGCCAGTACAAGTATGAGTTATAGAAGGTCTTCTTTTTATTCCTCTGCTGCTGCTGCCTTCGATTAGATGAGCCAAGAGGAGTGAGGAGAGGACGGGGATGGTGTCTTTTAACATAATTGTGATTGCATCAAAATGATTGCCTCGTCCTTAGCGCTCCGTCTTCTCTCTCAACCAGCAAATTAAATTTGCCTCTCTCCGAGCAGGAGCTATGCAATTGCGTTGTTTGATTTTGGAAGTTTTTTCTTATTATTATGTCAAGTTTGGCCCAACACTGTGTCCTTTGTGTGTCACATTTACTTTGGATGAATCAACTCAAACAGGTGGTCAAAGGTGCAGCTGTTCAAATACATTAGCCTCAGACTCAAAGCATACAGTATGTTCATACCATAACCAGCAGATGGCAGTGTTTAATTACTTTCCTCACTAGTCCGTCCCCTTCCCTCTCTTATTCCCCACCCTCTCTCTCTATCATATCCATTTTTATCCTTTTTTCCTGCAAGTCCTTAGAAACAGAGATTTTCAGTCTGGCTCATTCTCTGCTCAAAGTGAGAGCCTGCATTACCTTGCATAGTTTTGTACCATTAATGAAATGGTAGCTATCTTCTGATGCTGAGATGTTTTGATGTAGATCCTTGAATTGAGCTTTGTCAAAGGGAATTCAGCAGATACAATCTTGGCAGTTTGACCTCTCAGCCCTCATCTTGTTGGATAGTATTACTTTCCTTCTCTTCTTCATGCCTGCAAAGAGAGGATGAGTGTTAGCAGGCCTGTGCTATACCCTTCCCTGTCCCAGTGCTGTTGTGTCATCATGACTCTCGTATACCTACGGCTACCTGACATAAAAAGCACTGTGAACAGTGCTTAGTGGCTGTGTATGTGCAGTATACACTCACACACACACACACACACCTAGTCTCACATGCACTCACACATGAGCACAGGCACACACAGAAGCACATTTCATTCACTCACAGTGCTGACGTGCATACACTGGCATAGCTTTGAGTCTGCGGCAGAGATCCAAGTCGCACAGGATCATTTTACCATGGTTTTTATTTCCATCTGCTTGTCCTCTCCCTCTTTCTTCTTTTTTAGGAGGTTATTTACACAGCATCTTTCTCACTCCCCCTCACCTTTCTGTATTCCTTTTCCCTTTCCTCTCTCCCCGTACTCTCTCTGTCTCTTTTTGTTCTCATTGTCTGATGTGTCTTCAACCAGCAGCGGCGTTTGAAATGCTAGCGTGCTTACGTGCATGCTCTGAGCCCATTTGGTAGCAACATTGTATTTTCATGCAAAAGTCCTCCTTCGTATATTGCAGGGCCTGTAGTCACCCTGCACAGGAATATGCCGGTCCTCGCTCTGCATACATTATGGGCTAACTATAACCGGATTTACTTGCTAGCTCAGGGAAAGTGTGCGTGACAGCCAGTCCTTTGAATCTCACTGTGGCAAGCATTGTTTCCAAGTGTAAGTCGCTTTCCGAATGCTGCATGCGTCCATCTGTGCAGTGACAAGTAATTGGACACATTTATGTTTATGGGATGATGCACTGAGAGACTCCTTGAATTACAGCTAATATGGGGATTCCATTAAACATCACAGACATCAGACCAGTGAGGAAAAGCTGATCTTCCTCTTTCCGTGTGTCTGTCATTTCTGTCTTTTCTTTTTTAATGTGCCTGTATATGAAGATAGATCTCTGGTTTTCTTATTCAGAGTTTGTTTTCATTCTTCCCTTGCCAGTGAGATGGATTTCTTCCTCTGGATCTTTGAGCAACATACACGATAGATGGGGTCTTCATTGTTAGTGTACGTGCGGTGTGACTGCCCAGTGATGACCTTTTCACGTGCTCCGTTTGTGTATGAGAGGCTGCTGAGCCAACCTCAGAGAAACAGTGGCTGGGGAGCGACCGGGCTCTAATGTATGTAGATGTATTCCTAACTGAGGGATAGCTTTCTTGGTAATTGCTATATCAATCTGTGCACTCCTATCCGTGCTGTCTCATTTCAGGCTCTCTCTTATTTCTCTCCCGCGTTCCTCTTCCTCTCTTGCACTAATGCACACACACATACACATCCAGAGTCTGCCACTTTCTCCCGCCGCATTGTCTCTCCTTCCTCGATTTTTTCTCTCTCCTTGACTCACATTGATTCGGCGCTTGAACATGTGGGTGTTCAACACATTCTGAAGTTGCCTGTGCGAAACTAGCAGAGAGGAAAGAGTATATCCTGATCATTGCACCCGCTGATACTTGCCGGGGGAAGGTCATACGTAAACATGCACAGATGCACAATCATGTACAGATGCACACAGACCCCAGGCATTAATAACGAATTGAACACAACGCCAAGTGCCAGTGTTATTGACAAGAACCCTGTTGTGTTCAATAAAACTCCACTCCCACTGTCATTTTCACCTTGGCTGAGCCACGTGTTAGCCCAGAGGTACACCTCTTAATTACGACATCCTTTGCCTGCCGATTACAGCGCTGCCTCATTCTCCATGGACAGATGCACCTGTCAAGAGAAATATGAATAGGGGGACTAAGCTGAAGTAATGGGACATGACCAGGGAGATAGAGAAGTATTGGTTTGTTTGTTGCTGTACAGTAATTAGCCACTGCCTGGCTTGTCTTGATGGCAATAAGGCATGGATGAGCTGTGGAGGAGGCAGAAGGAGAGTGGGAGGGGTCATTGGTAAACAGGACTCAGAGATCCATACTAGTTACAGTCAGAGCTTATAGCCCTAGGTCCATTGTGATCAGCCTCTCCACTACTTCTTTTCCATTAAACTCAGTTTGTGGCTTTCAGGAATTACTCAGCTCTTCTTGTTTATCTCCAGTTATAGATTTAGTCTTTGTCAGATTAGACTGACGGGTGTTCTGCCATGGCACTTTCGCAGTTCAAATTCACATGTCTCCATGACACTCCTAGGGCATCAGATGTGTATCATGTACAAATGTTACCATTTAAGGTTTGCTTTAATTTATCTCTGTTAGTATTGCATGTTATAAGCAAAATTCACACTGTTTTTCTTGGCTCACGTTCTCAGTTCGAGGGAAAGAATGATGATTAACAGAGTGGTTACAGTATATTCTAACCACTCTCCATATATGGACAGCCACCTTAAATTAAATGGCAACAGCAAGCAAAGTGTATTACCTCACTGCATCTTCAGACCTCTCAGCATAAAGCTCTTGTGTTGATTTCTGAGTGGGCGCAGCAAATTACTTTTTTTTTTTTTTTTTTTTTTTTTTTTTTTGGTTAAGGTATCTTGCCTTCCAGTCAAGGTCTTCTCTGTAGGAGCCTCACATGCCAGCTTGCCCACTCATCTCTGTTCAATTGGATGCGGGGGCATACTGGCTTTTGCATATACAGTACATGTACTGTATGTACAAGACACACACATACACACAGGAGCAAAGGCTACGGTTAAGAATGAACCCTCCTCTGGTTAAATTTCTATTGTACAGGTAAATGCATTGAGAAAGCCAGCCAGAAGACAGTGACCCTGCTTAAGGCCAGTCTGACTGTCCTTGCCAGTCACACAGAAGGTTTTGATGACTTTTTGAAATGCACTGTTTCATCCCACACACATTCTTGCACTTCTCTGAACAATAATATGGACATTAGTATACAGATGGACTTACACAGAGTCTTGTTATAGAGGCTAGTTTTACTCTACTATATCTGGCAGGCAACTCCAGGTGGATTTGAGACAAAACCCAACCAAAACACCCCATTATGCTAAGATAAAGCTCCTTACCTCAAGACCTGACTGTATAGAAATGCAAAGGTGCTTCCTTTTTCTAGAAATGTCCACATATATTTCCTGGTTTAAACATTTTAGTAGACCAGAAACAAAGTGAATATGCAACCAAATCTCATTCTGTAATGTGACATATCTATATGTGCTGCATTCAGAATTGGACAGTGACACTTTATAGCACACATGTAGCAACTTTTTAAATTATGCTTAGTGGCAAAAGTTCTAATTAATTTGCACAAGACTGTTTTCTTTTTTTTTGTAATAGACTGATAAACCTGAGGCATGGGGTGGGGGGTGGGGTGTACACTCTCTTAGGGATGAGTCCTCCACAGCCTGGAATGGAGGTAGTGGCATTGCCTTAGGGATTTACCAGACACACATTAAGAAGAAATTTAATTCACAGGAGTTTAAGGCAATTCAATTCAGAACTGGCTGACTTTGAGGTACCTGCTTAAGTTCTCCAGACAAGTCAGTCGATATATAGGAAAGTTATTCATAAGAAAAATATGATTTTGATTAGAGCAAAACTGTTGTACTGCAGTGTGTCATGTTAAATGAATTATGAACAATGGATTTGTAAAAAACATATAGATGGGTAGAGGGATACACAGATAGGGTGGCTGCTTCATAATAAAAGAGAATCAATTCTGTTCTCTGGAGCAACAAGAGAAGTTGGAGAAGTTGAAGCAGCCAGAGGAAGTACTGACTTTGAATTAATAACACACCATTAAATGTGCTACTACTCTTCAGCAGGACTTTGTTCCCCTGATGCATTGGGCTTAGATTTTTTCTTTTTCACCTCAACTTTAAGCAGTCATAGAAATACTCAAGCAGCCCTTCTTGGGTTTCGATAGGCAAGGGAAACCAACCAGTAGTCAAGCCTGCATGTTTGAATAGCGTAGCACTCAGAAACTCTCTAATTTTCCCCTGTGGCTTCCAGAATGGAGGAGATGGCCCGTATTCCTGATCTATGTTTGGAAGAAGCACTAATGCACCAGTAAAGTTGCTTGGATGAGTGTAGCTTTGTTGACAGGCCAATTTAGCTGTCATTTTGAGATAATGGAGTGTTCAGTGGTTGTAAGTACATCCACATACAAAGATGATCCAGAGCCCGGTTATCCCAGATCCTAACGGAAGCCAGTTCTTCTTTTTTGTTTCTTTCTCACGCTAAATAAATTATGTTTCCCATTTCTTAAGAACAAAGGACAGGGAAGTTTTGAGACTGCAAGTTGGTCCTAGTTGTTAAAAAAAAAAGAAAAAAAAAAGATAAACACACTGTTTTTAGAAGTCTTTCTCATCAGACACAAACACAACTAAAGACACTAACTTCCTAACTTGAAGGACAAGGTGTTCCCATTACCAAGATGTCAAGTTTAAGTTCTCATTAAAGTCATGTTTTGATCATCTCAGGGTTTAACACAGTGTGTTCATGAGGTATTTTTGTCTATGCTTTCAAGTTTAAAAGATGCTCCTTGAATGATAACTTAGAGTCAGATTATGCATCTCCTCTCACCAGTATAGCTTTCATTGTCAAGAGTTCTTTTGCAGCAATGAAACTGACTGCTCTCTTTCATACTCTTTCTGGCATTATGTCTTCATCTTGTTAGTTCCACATATTTTGCTTTTATCCCTTTTCCAGTCTTTTAAGTCCTGTAATGGTGCCTACTAAAGCATCCGCAGTGTGTGCATCACCATTGTGTGCAGTTGTTCTCTCACTTTCAGCCTCTATAGCATCTGATAGCAAAGTCTTGGCTGAAGGTTGAGAGCTTCTTCTAAAAACCTATCTAGCAAAAGCTGCAGCAGTTAAATGAGAAACTTTTGAAAATGATCCTTCCTTCCCTGCCAAGACCACTGGCTGCCTACTCCCCATTCCCAATTGCCTCTCCACACTGAGGTAAATACCCAGTTACATGCTCACCAGTGGATACTCCACCGATACATCCCTTCTCATTTAGCAAATCATCTGAAGCCCAAACAAATGACTGAACATCAAACAAATGACTGTAAATCTTGAGTTAAAGACCATGATGTAGTCTGCCTGTGTGAGAACAGTGTGCTTTTTCACTGATCTAAAGCCTAACCCTGCTCTGCAAATAAGAAAGTGAGTGATGTAGAAAAATATTGTTTGCAAATTTACTGCCAGTCCTACTCTTTTGTGCCGCCTTTGCATCAACCCTTAATTCTATTTAACGCTGGTTCAGTGGGGTGTCCTGGTAGTTCAGTCTGCTGGTACAAATGACATGCCCGTGTTTCATGCTGTGCTGCTGCCTCACTGTCTGCTGTTTTAACATTTGCTGTTCACTGTTTTATCTAAGTTAATTAAATTTGTGAAGGAAGCTGACAGCTCTTCTAAAGTTAACGCAAGGGAATCATATAAACATCCATGAAAACAAACATTTAAAAATGAGCCAGGTGTAGGGGGTTAATTATCATCCTTTGTCTTTGGGCAGATGTTAAAGGTGCCCTGTGGGGTTGTCTGTTTTTTTTTTTTTTTTTTTTTTTTTTTCTACGTACAAAAACAGACCCACTTGTTAAAAAAAAAAGAAAAAAAATGTCATAAACTTTAAAAGGTACATAGTTAATAATTAATATTAATTAATATCACAGTGTAAAAAGCACCAATAGCAAAAGACTGATAAAGGGAAAAAAAGAGCAAGAGAAAAGTTAGACATGCTGTTGGTCTAGATTAATGTCAGCAAAGGAGAGTAGGAGATAGAATAAGAGATAAAACGATCATGCACTTTTGATCTGTTGTCACCAGTGTGATCTGACAGTAGCAGCTTCAACTGTACTGTGGAAGAGCAGCAAGTATGACAGAGAGTATGAACCTGTTCTAGAGAGAATGAATAAATACTATCTGTATATAGATGAATGAACTTCTTTTATTTTCCTGTAATACTAATAGTAATAGTGATAGCACATGTAATTAAACATCCAACAGTTGGCATCCATGTTCGAATGTGAGATGAATAATTGTATATTTGAATGTACTTAACGTGTTTTTGAATACCGAGTTGGGAAAATACTGTGTAACTTAACTCCTTAACAAATCTTTATGTGTTCTTCACTTACATGTACTGCCTCATAATTTTTTTAACAAAATGATAATACTGCATAATGGACTAATGACTTCACACCTCAGTTGGGCCTTCTCAGCATCTGTAACACATGACTGTTGTTAAATTCAACTAAGCAAGACGTCTTTTTCCTCTGCTCTTATTAACAACAGCAAAGGACAGCCCGTTCATACCTTATGGTTCAAATAGGCATAATCACGTAAGACAAACTCACAGTTATTTTGACATTATTTGACACATTTCGGTTCATTCTGACTTGAGCAAAGAACAACCAGTCCTTCAATCCAAAATGTATGCGGCATACCCCATTCAAATGAACAAAGGTTTTGGTTAATAGACCTATAGAACAGCACAACATTGTACCATCTCTGCTAACGCTGCTTGAACAGTTTTATCACAGTCTGTTAAGGAAATACAAGCCAACCTCAGAGAAAACCCAAATTCTTTTTTTTTTACAACAACAACAAAAAACAACAACTCCCTTTTGTTCCTTTCTGGATTATCTGCATGACTTCTCATTGTGTGCAACCTCTCAGTTGCACTGGCTATAGGTCACGTCCAACATCCCACTGTAAACACAACAAAGTCAGAAATTTGGGTCAGCCTGCAGGTTTAACCCTGAAGAGGCTCTGCAGCAAAGAGACAGTTGTAATGGATTATTGTGCTAATAACACTGAATGATCACCTTTGTATGAACATCCAAATGACTGTTTTTGTAGTTGGGTTAAGGTTGGACTTGTTTACAGTCTGTCTGGAGCTTGTACTTCCTTGGCATGACGGAACTCTGTTTTAGAGGTTTTTCTGGCAGAGCATTTGTGCCCACTATCACTAACCTTCCATGATGAGAATGAGCACAATATAACACTCACCTACAGTTATATTTGCCAACACAATGACAACAAAAACCAAGTTACAAAAATATGGAATATATGGAATGTTCATTTCTTTTCTTCTGCATATACAGTAGAAACACGTATATGTACGTATTTTCCCTTTTCTTTTTTCTTTTTTTTTTTTGTAGGAAGAATGCTTTTGTGAAGTCCCACAGGCCATTGCATGGAGTGCTGATTTTGAGCACAGCTGATTTGGGGGGAAAAAAAGGGAAAGAGTGAAGGAGGCTGGGTCATTGGGAGGGACAGAAGCAGTGTCAGTGTAGCAGAATGATTTCTATTGAAGGGGCGGCAGTGAGTGAGGTTTGGGGGTTATCGTTTGCTTGACAGAATTTGAAAAAGCAGAAAATGAAATGAGAACCGTATTCATATTCAAATGGAGACAAGTCCCCATGTGCCAGCACAGTTTTCAATTATGGGGGATATGTATATTTATGTCTGCTCTAAAGGAAACTGGACAGGGTCTCCAGATGCTTCTATAAGGCTGAGCATCACACAGATCCAGTGTGTTATTCTCTTGACATTTGTATTGTTGGGTGGTCAGAGGGAGAATTTAAATTGATGTTCCATAAATGAATACATACATAAAGAATCTATCCATATATCCCGTATGGTATATAACATGCAGTGTATTGAAGAAATAACACGTTATCTATTATTATATCCAGTGATTATTAATTTATTTGTTTTATTTCACATCATGAACAGAAGTGGAGAGTCATCTTGTCTAAGCACTAGAGAGAAAGAAACTCATGAAGAGTTATACACACCTGGCTGATGAAGAGTCAAGCACCACTGGACTATCTGTTCTCGTTGGTGTTCCCTCTCTCACTGTGAGCCCACAGGTGAGGCAGCCCACCGGGAAAAGTCCCAGTGCTCCAGATTGCCAGTCCGCCCCAGGGCATGCTAGTAAAAACCTTGAGCCATGCATTCTCTAACATGACTGAATCAAAGATCTTCTCTCCCTCTATCCTGCTTTTGCTCCCTTCCTCTTTCCCCCTCTTCTGATTCGCACTGTGTCACTCCTCATTTTGAGTATGTGCATTTATTTCAGGAGAAAAACCAAGCAAACCAAACTAAGGGGAACCCCCCCCCACCCATTGATTCCCTATTTTACATATCTTATAAAAAAAGTCAGTTTGTCTTAACTCCTTATGCTGCAGTATTCGTTGCATACCGCTCTTAATATGGAATCTGTTAAAAAAAGAATCTGGACTGGGTTTCACCAGCTATTCAGAAATTCATCACTAAGTTTGTGCATAAAGTCCATCCTAAGTTCTCAGTAACTACTCGCTGTTATCAAACTAGTGACTCACTTAACACGGGTTGCACTAGTAAAACTAGTGAAGACTTACATAATGTGTACATCAGTTGCTAGGACACCGTGGGTGCTAAGCGACTCTCTCCATGTGTCATGTCAGAAATGACAAACATCACATTACGTTGTTTACTCCCCACAGTGACACAGTTAGGTCTCTGGTTTTGTCACTGTAAATATTTAGTGATTCCTAATTTCTACATAAGAACTAGGTTGTGGTGTGCTTTTGATTCAGTGATGCATAACTCTCATTCTCATTCAACAAAACCTTGTGTTATAACCATGCTAACTTTGATTTTCTAGTGCACCTAGCTCCTGACCTGTAGAGACCTGTATTGTAAGTAATCTGATGGATATTCAACTCTGATGCCCTCAGAGAATAAGACATAAACAGAAATAACTCAGTCCTTGATGCAGTATCCCGTAACTGTCTGTCTATTATATATACAGTTGTGCTGCAGCAGCTACACTGAAAGTAAAAGCCCTTGTTACTGTGTCTGATAGCAATGCAGGGGATGTACGGTGTCATGGCAACACCTCTGCCTACGTAGACAGAGTGTGTCTGCTGTGCGTAATGTTATATCCCCTGGTCACTGTGGAAGCTCAGACACCTTGCAGTGTTGTGAGTGGTCTTAATCTTCACTAAGACACTGGGACATCAGTCTGACACACCGCTACGGAGCATATGAGAGGGTCTACTCAAGCTCTCTGATGGGTAATTAATAAAGTCCTCATTTTCTCTCTAACCCTTTTCTCCTCAGCCAAGCCCCGATAGAGCAAAGAGAAAGACAAAGAAACATACATTTAAATGTTAATTGCATATTTATGTCCCTGTAATTTCTAATTACCTTTACTTTTTCTTAGCACTTGCAGTAAACAATGGATAATGAATGGGGATTAGTAGGTGAGCCATGATGGCGATAATTACCCCAACCCCACCCCACCCCCTTCCAAACCTCTGTGGTGAATTTCTCTCTCAAGTCTTTTGTTACCTTAGAAGTGGCATGTTGCCATTACTGTGGAGCTTGGGAGGCAGCTAGTTTGTAGTCCTTGAAAAATTGGATCTCCTTGAGTTTACCTGATGTGCACCTGCACCTTTGCTATTACTTTTTGCACTCACAACAGCTTCATGGGGTCTCAAGGCCGCCGCTGGGAATAAACTGCCATGCCATCCACGATCTCTGCACTCCTAATTTTCTATGGGTACCTCTATACTGTGTGTATCACCAGAGCGCAAAAGCTCAGGCTCTAACATCTGTCTGGTTTCGTGTGCTGAGCTCAGCTGGAGGCAGGGGACATTATACCCAACTCCCCCCCCCCCCACACACACACACTCCAAGATCATGCGATCTCCCTCTAATGCTCCCCTCATTATTGTGTAGACAGTCACAGCCTTGAGTTAATACCAGCACAGAGAAGCCCCCTGGCTGATGGGGGTAATGTCATGCAAGTAACTGGATGACTGCGTGTGTGCAATATAAAGATCTTCAAATATGAAAGGATAGCTCTGGAAATGGGTGACTTTATCCGTAGTGTGAAGAGTGCTCAGAAAGGTGTTCTTTTACGAACGGGTATGAGTCAGTGGAGAAAAAAGGGCTGTCACACCTGATGATGAGATAACAGAAAATGCAATATTACGTTGTTTTTTTTTCTTTTCCCACTGCTCTCGCTGTAAAGGCAGAGGGTGGCTGGCGGGTACGGCACTATCAGTTCTTTCACTTACTGACATCTTGGGCCCCGGCTAAACTGTGAAGGCCACTGTCACAGGTATTTAGAGATTGGTTCTGAGAACGAGGTGGAGATTTCTGTCTGTAACAAGATCTTAAGGGTAATGCAGACTCACTAAACCCGGGCAAGAGGTCAGTTAATCGTCTCTTTTCCTCAAGCGTTGTTGCAGCCTCCAAGAATCTCAGAAGACTGATTGATTTGCAGTTGTTGTCTTTGTGCTTCATTGCCTCTTGTTTTGTTTTGTTTGCTGTTGTCGAAGGCAGACATAATCACCACCACTTGCAACAATGAGTCTCTCTTAGGGACATAAACCCTGATGATTGGTGCCAATGTCTCAGTGAATAGCTGTCACACCTTCCCTATTCTTTGTGGCCTCTATTAATTACTTTCTTTAGTAAATCTCTGGATTTTTTTAAAGATAAGTACTTGGTATTCTTTTTTACAAAATAAGAGCAGAACTGCAACAGCAACATAGGAAAAACAAGGAATCGTCTAAAATAAATTAACATATTATAAGCTACATCAGATGTTAAGTTTGCAGAAATTCAGGTAGAGGCCTGTGAGTGTTTTTTGAAAATTAAATTAAAATAATAGACAATATGTGATAAAAAGGTAGCTTAACTAAGATCTATTGATCCCGTTAATGGATGTTAGATAATATAAACCGGTAAATATTCAGCATATGGAAAGTACTCCTTAACATACTGTACTGATAAATTTAGAATGAAGTAATCCAGGGTTTACGGGGTACCATATAGATCTAAACTTTGCAGAAACATTTACCATCATTAATTATGTATTTCATTGTGATTGACAGACAGTGGTATGGCCATTTGTTCCTATTTTTTGTGATGTTTTTGGAAACTATTTTTGTGATGATTCTTTTTCTGTAACTTGCCAAGATGTCATTATCTCCTTATTTACTGGACTCCCCCTGGTACAGTGGAACAGACTGACTTCCAGAAGCATTGATTCCACCTATCTCCCGAACACATCAAATGAGATTAGTGGAAGATGGCAGGTGTGCCTTTGCTGATGACCCCCAGTGTGTGTCCTCTTTTTAAACAACTGGACGCTGCTGTGAAATGACCATCTGTAGGACTTGCTCCTGCTTGTTTGGCAGCTTCCAGCTACAGGATTATAACAACTCTGTTGATTTGCGTTAGAGTGGGTAATCATTAAACAAAGCACACTAAAACCTGCATACTGCTTAGTGAACCTTGCGACAGTTTCCCTGCAGTTTGTCTGTCAAACTGTGTTGTGTTGTTATTGTAGCTGTTTTGGCATCATTCAGTGATGCTGTTTAAGATGATGCAAAGACATTTTCACCACTAAACTACATTTGTTTTGTAAGCCATAACAGTGTAATACCGATGTGTTTTAGGGTAAAACTGTATGAATTTCAGCCATTTCAGATTGGTATGAGACGCTTAAATACCCTTCAACCAGTATGATCACTGGTTGACAGACGGCTTCATGAACATAAACCAATGGGTTCACTGGATAATAACTGAGAGGCAGAGACCCAGTGTGATTAGCAAATTAGAATGATAATTGTCTGGCTGCTTGAACTTGCACTAAAAGCTTCATTTGACATGCAGTTTGCTCACTGATCTTAAATGGCTTTAACTCCAGGGGAACTCAGGAAAAGAAGTAAAACAAAATCCTTAAGAGCAGTTTGTCTGTTTGGAGTAGAGGGGAATTTATTTAAAAAAGGGTAACTGAAAATGCAATGCTTAATTTAATAAAACAAAAAATGTCTTTCTGAGTAAATACATAGGTAAAAACCAAGGACTGTTCTGATAAAAAATCTTCAATATATCACAACTGACATTTCAAATCAAATGCTTTTTTTGTTGCTTTTTTTGTCCAGTGTTTTTGAGAGGAAAGGGTCAAAGGAAAACTTCCAGTATTCCCGTGTCATCACCCTATACAGTGAAATAAGATTGTCTAGTGTGTTGTGCCAAACCCTGTTTCCCACCCAAACCCACCCCCACCTAATTCTCCCCTGCAGCTTTCTGTGGGTCCACACTCTCAGTCTACTGCCAGAGCCTGGGCACTGCTCCAACTACCATTACCTGGGCAGGCAAGGAGCCTTGTTGGCCTTATTATGCTACTGTACTGTATGATTTATGACTCTGTCTGTGTGCATCTGCTACATTAATAAACATTCAGGCACACACTCATAATTTAACCTACACAGTTTTGAATACAAGCTATATCATACCTTCAGTATCATGAGCATCACTGCTGAGCTTTTTATTAGTTCAGAGTACATGGTTTTGGTGATTGCCTTTTCAAGCCCAGTATGCTACTCATCATATAGCATGGCCATTCATTTGTTCAAAGACAGGTGACCTTCAGTTGGTACTACAGTGTGGCTGGGAAGAAAAAGAGAAAATAACAACAACAGCAGCCTTTACCATAGCTTTTCGTGATACTGAAACTGCTGTGAACTGCGGGCATCGTTTTGTCTGCGATCACTGTTTCACTTTTCAAACAAACCTATCAAGGCGAAAAACTGGGAAAGCAATGAGATGTCAAGTAGCGCAAACCCAGGGGAACGTGTTACGCTCGCGATGAGTCAGGCATATTGGTACCGAAGAGAGAACGTTGACAGCTCAAATGATATAAACATTCAAACAACATGAATTTGAATGTGGGTTTCAGGCATATTTTTAAGGCAGGATTGCCCACAGAGAACTAAATTTGTTAATCTTATGTAAAAAATGTTGATTATACTGAGAGTTGTGATTTCTTTTCCCTAATCAAGTTGATTGTATGCAGAACCTTGATATCGCCCCTTAGGTATAGCCTACATGAGGCAGGTCACATTCAAACATGACATAATTAAAGCAGCAGGATACAAGTTCAATCATTAATCAAGATGTCCTGACCACTGGGAATTATCTCACTTCGAAATGCTACTATGGGAAAATACTGAGAATGTTTTGTGTGCATGATTCTTATTTCTGTGGATTTGTGGATCTCTGTTTTCTTCCCTCTTTCACCTAATTTCCAAATGCTGCTCAAAATATTCATATACTGTAATTCCTCACACGCACTCTTGTCATCTGGAGAATTGAGTCGGGTTGTTGACTGAATATGTCCCTGTTGGCAGTTGGGACGGCTTATGTCTTTGTATAAAGCGCAGTTCTAATTAACACATGTACAGTAACTCCAGTCTTGTTTATGTTTCAGCTAAGCTTTAACAAGCATGTGTCTGTGCACATGTTTTATGGCGACGGTTGTAGGTTTTGTTGTGAAAATGTATTCAAACCGGACACAGTGAGCTCAATGGGGTGTGCACTCACTATTTTAGGAATACTGTGCTTTTAGCTTGATTTCCTGCTGGTTATACTATTTTACTAATTCATGTGTCTTTTCCTTTCTCTGCCCCAATTGGCCCTTCTTCTCTTTTCTTGATTAATTATTTAAGAATGCTTTACTTTTTGATGTTTAATGTGATATTTGTGTGATATATTTACCATTGGAGACATTTTACTACATTCCGTAGCAACGTATGTTTACTGCACAACATGTAGCTGTAACAAAAAGGACAATACCACTCAACTTAATAATTCATACAGTCCTCTAAGGACCAAGGGAAGACGATTACAGCCATGCACATCCTTTCCAAAAGTAAAGCTTTATATTTCATTCAAGGTCAAGCTGGTGTACAGTATACACATGAACATTGTGGAGGAGATTAAATTTGTGTTATCTTGGTGTGTATTTTAGCATCCAACTTAAATTTTGCTGATACTTAATTTTCATCCAATTTTTTCTATTGGAATTTTCTCACAGCTATACATTTCTATGTTCTACTTGTCGAATACAGTATGTATATCATATGATCATTTTAGTCAACATCACTCGCATGTCAGACATTTAATTACCTTAGGACAATGGCCACTGGTCAGTTACTGGTGCTACTTTTCATACACATTTCATCAAATTTGATCAACAAAATTCAAGCCATGCATAAGTGAATATTTAGGTATCTTGTCTACAAGTCAGTGTTGGACTAATGTTGCAATGAAGCATTGCATTTATCATTAACGCATAGTATGTTACAGTTACAAGCTTTCCTTTGAGTGCCAGTACAGTACATGGGTGTTGACTCTTGATTAAATAAATGAGGGATTACCTGGAGGTAAAATCAGGTATGAAGATATGTGACTCCTCTTCCCAGCCTGGAGCTAATTTCTCAACATATGTCATGCTAATGTGAAGTTATGCATTAAAATTGCTGTACATTTAACCTTTTTTCCTTTACATGTAAGAACAGTGAGTATCCTCTACGCAGAAAGATATGACTAAATATCAAATAGCCCAGATATGATTTGTCATGGGTAAGAAAAGTCTTAAACCCTTTTGTGTCTGTTTCTGACACTAACAGAGCTGTATAAAAAAGGAAAAAGCCAACAAAAAAGTAAAAGATGTGAAACTTCTGCTACAAAGGGTAGTGAAAGCTGTGGGTTTTTTTTAACGTAGATACAGTCCCACAACTCCCACAGAGCACACTGTTGGTAGCTAATTGATGGTTCAGTTGGCTCCAATTTTTGCACCACAATGTTTGATTGCAATCTAGTTACGAAGTTTTTTATTTGTGATTGAACATAATTACACATGGCTGCATGGTCCAAATAATTTTAGGATGGTGTTTTTTGGTCTGATTACCTATTTAGTAATTACCCAAACTTTTATTTTTCACATTTTGACGTTAAAAATCAATTAGATGAAAACAATGTTTTTTTAAATTAATTAATTAATTTATTTATTTTATCAAAATACCAGTTGTGTTTTCGTCAGTAGGTGAATATGAAATGGTTGAGCTTCCAAATACCAGGGTGTATGCAATAGATCATCTCCTGTGACAAAGCAAAGTTGAGGTTATATCTCATTTAGTGATTGGATGAAAAACGATTTTCTGGGAATGTTATTCACATTTTAATCAAGAAATGAATTTGCCCATGTTGATTAAAATTATTACCACAAAAAAAACAAAAAAATAAAAATAATCCTCTCAGTTATACAACTGTATCTGTTCTGCTACCTGCTGCTTTGTTAAAATGCTTAAAGGTGGATTTGTTGTTGTTTTTTCCCCCTTTCTCTTACTGTGTCTCTTGACACACAAAGCTTATTGGAATGACTTGTCACTGTCCATGTGTTACACATTTTCTCAAAAATGTTTTCATCTTTATTTGACCCCTCCCGAGTATTATATGAAACATCCTGCGCAGTTTAGTAAATGGTGTCCTGTAAAGTTCAAATGTATTGAGGTCTCTTTGCTCAGATGTCCTACTGTTTTTATATATAAAAGATTCAGCACTACCTAGTTTAGCTTACTTTACAATATAAAGACTTGGTAAAAGCCCACTCTTTAAATATTCAGTGTACTCCAGGAGGTCTACCCAGTGAATGAACTGATGGAACGATGAAAAATTTCATACACAGACATATGTGCTCATGTATATACATTTGTTTGTTTGTTTTTTCTTACCTTAAGTGGTTATGGTACAGTATTGAGAACAAAAGCCAAAAGCCCAAGTGTTGTATACTTCACAAAAAACATTAACAAAAAACAACAATACAGTCACAATAAAAAGGTCAAGGGCATGTTTTTCTAGCCCAGAATGTGGTCATCATGGTGATGGGTAAAGTGGGTTGGTACAAGAAATCAAAAAACCAGCCACAAAATGATATAGACACAGGTACACTCATCTCCTGGTGTGCTGTATGTCAGTTCTGTTGCTGTTATTTGAAAACATGGAGTGGAAATTTGCAGAAAATCTGCACTATATCTTTCCAGCAAAGCTGTTGGAGCTTTGCCCATATTCAAACCTGGCCACCAAAGTGGCCACTTGCAACTAGTGTGACTTTGGGTTGTTGGTTTTGAATGGAACAGACGCCCCAATGATTGAGGCTTTGAGACGAGGCCAGGATGGTGCACGCAGTGCTGTAGGCGAGCAGTGGTGTAGCACAGAGGATGCAGAAGTCGCCATCAGTGCGTGCAAAGAGAATGAATGTTTATGTTTATTTGGACCTTCTAGTGTTAGAGAGAGAACATGGACATGATTGGATGTCTGTGCCTGCCTGAGTTACTTCAAGGCTCCATTAAGCAGAAACTTCTTACACTGTTGGGATGGTATGAGGATATTACTGTGTACGCCAAGATTTAGGGCCCTATCTTACACCTGGCATAAAGCGGCGTCAAGCGTGATGCAAATGTCTCTGCTAGTTTCAGGCCAACGCAGTTGTCATTTTCCTTTTTTCACTGTTTGAATAGCAAATGCATTTGCACCCATCTGAGTGCCCATGGATGTGTTGCTATTAAAATGAGGTGTGGTCAGGTGCAAACCAGCAAGATTTGGACATGCCCTAAATGCACTTGTCTGGTGTGCTTTACATTATTAAAATGGAGCCCTTTGTGTCATTAGTCACATGATCACAAGTGTAAATGAGCTCACACGCACCCACTCATTTGTAGATTTCTCTTTTTTTCCTTTTTCTAATAGACAGTTAGTGGGTTTAAAGTGAGTGTACTAGTTCACTCTTATTTACCGCACCCACGCAAATTGGCCTTTTCAAAGCTGTTTTCGTTGGCTTCCACTGTGTTACAATAGAAGGCCAAACCTTAACCCCTGAGTCAGGCGCTCTTCATTAGCTTAATCAATCAGAGAGTGGGTTATGAGTAATGCCCCCTCTGGGCCAGTGTGGGCAGAGCTTTGTCAAACAGTGTAATAGTCACAACCAAACAGCCTGAACCCTGGAATAGGCCCACCAGAGGCAATAGAGCGGTATGTTCAAGACTTTGTTGAACTTCCCTCTTAGACAAAATAGTTGTCATCAAATATTGGAAAGTCCCAGAAGGCACATTTGACATAGTCTGATGTGACATGTTCCCTGTCTCACTGGTTGATGCCCCAAAGTGGGGTCAAACTAGTAACCTCACCCCTTGTGGGGCAAACAAGGTTGCCTCTGGCCCTGATACACTGTCAAAATCAAATGGTACATTCACATGGAATTATGGGCTTAAAGCTTAAAGTTACTCTAGCTCTTTGATCACCCTGCAGGTAAGATGTGTCTAACTGCACAATACATAAAGAAAAAAGCAAAGAGTACATTTGACCTAGCATTATGCTAAGATAAATGTAATCTTTTCTTCCAGGAATTTGACATGCCATATTGAAAAGCTTGTAAATTCAGTGTCAGGAGATATGCTCTGCTGAATTATCCTTGCAAAATACACAGGAACCCCATTAACCAGGCACACTGCTCACAAGCTGTCTCTGCTCTATGAACTTCCTGAGGAGGGGTAGAAGTTAAAACAAATTTCCTGATGGAGATCAGTAAAATATCATTTTAGTCTTACAATATTGAATATACTGTGTGCTAGGAGCATTTATGAATGAATGAGCTGCAAAGGTAAAAAATAATCACTGTGATGTGCTATAGTATATTGAAACATATGGTTGTCTGTGTTACAGCATCTGTCTCTATCTCATCTCAAACAGTTTTACCATGTGCACTTGTCAGAGATATTTAGTATATTAAGTATACTAGGTAGTTTGGACCCTAAGGAAATATCAAACAACAAAGTAATTGAAAATTAGCTTTAAAGACAACAAGTCCCAAAATAACAAGCTTTACCCTGTGAAACTCATTGAGGGAAATGACACTGGATCATGTTTGTGAGCTTCTCGGAGGATGACTTCAGCCACTGCCAATTACCTTGAAAACCTCCTAGCCTTTGTCAGCTAAGCACTTGCTACTCTTTCTACTCTGCCTATTCCCAACTCCCAGTGATAATTGCAACCTGACATCCTGTGTGGAATAACAATTGAGTTGAGTAGAGTCCTCAGGGAATGTTCTCAGTTTCCCTTCATGTTCTTTCCTCCTACATCTTTCTGTGTTGAGATCCTTATTGTACCGAGCTTTGTTGTGTTTCTTTTTGCCTTCTTGAAGCTCTAATTTCTGATACATAGTCAACATAGGAGGATAGCCATTCCACAACAAGTGAAGACAAGGAACCAGGGATGTTTTTTTTTTTTTTCATCACAAAGAGCATCAACATAATGAGAACTACCAGATGGTTGAATTTTCAAGGTTTTTTCTGTCCTATACAGGAATGCAATGCTTTCCCCCGAAAATGTTCTTATGATTATGGCATCCATATCAATTAGGACTTAGTAATCTCATAATTAGAGGCTATCTCACAGTCACTTGATCTTTACAATTGTAAGACGACTACCTAATTATATGGAAAGCAAAGGCATTTATGAGAAAAGAAACATGATGATAAGTTGTTGCCATTTAAAATGACTTGACCATGATGCCACCATCTGATTTAATTTTCTGTTATTATTTCCTTAGTTTAAGGCATTGGGGAATATTTATTTCTTTGTGTGATGCAAATAGAGCTGATATCTTGGCATTAATAATATTTTTATTGTTTCATAACACCAATGTACAAGAGATCTGATTTGGAGGCAGTTGAATACATGATGTAGATTTAGAGCCATGGAAGATCAATCTAAATTTCTCCTATATGATTGAGATAGATTTGTAACACTAAGCATACAACTGGAAGTAGCTTGCCTTGCTCTGTCAACAGAAAAACAAATTGCTTTTCAAGTCAGATTAAGGCTATACATTACGCATGACTTAATGTTTAAGGATTTCATCTTAATATTTGTAAGGAACTGTGCAGGTGTAAGAGCATTGTTGAACTGCCTGTAAGTCATGTCATGAGTTTACAGGGTCATTCACTATTGGATCAATATTTTCCTTGGCGTAGATTTAAGGCAGAAAAAAAAAAATCTAGTTATTCAGATTTTTTGTTTTATATGTTGAGCCATCACTGACTGTCTTTCCCGCAGACATGTTTCTGTTCTATATTTATATATTTTCCTCTTTTCTTTTTCTGTTTTCCTTGTTCTTCTATCGTTACCTCCTATCTTGTTTTTTAAATTCATTTTCTGTAGCCCCAAACTCTCCATTTCTCCCCCATCTATTTTCTTTCTTTTTCTTTTTTTCTTTTTTTACTGCAAAACCTTGTATTTACTACATTTTCCTGCCAGCTGCAGATGAAAAGTAGGTTATGCTTGGTGCAGTCCTTCCTCTCTCTCACCTTACATGTTATTATACATCATTTGACAGTCTGTCACCCTGCCCCAGGATTCAACTGGCTGAGGAGAGACCAAACACTGCACCTTTGCTCTGTACTGTTACCCAACACTTGCTGAAGCCTTCTCGTGTGCCACAAAGCCACATCTTAAGGCTTCTCGCCTCAGAGTTAGCAGTGAATGTTTAGCTTATTTGCGGCTTAGATGACACTAGAATGCGACTTTGGTTGTGCTTCTTATTTAATTGGTTTTGCTGAACCTTAGGATGGAAAGACTAACCTCGAATTGCTATTAGGTAAATGCTCCCCAGTGAATAGATGGAAAGGGATATGATAAAACACCATTTGCAGAAAATTGCGAGGCACATTGTTGTTCTGCTTCAAGGATTGGTGTCTCTATTCACTGATCCATGGGTATTCCTCTCTCTAAATTGAACAAAACAAGATAAAGCAACATTAAAATAAATGACTTGATTACCAGAGTATTCACATTATTGTTGGACAAGACTATGCAGATAAACACATAGTTTATGTGTTTAAACTAAGCCCTATTGTGCTCCTCTGTATCTAACATGTCATCAGTTAGAATCATATGTACATACAGTCTCTTTTCCCCTGGGTATGTGGGATCACCATACCTTGCTCACAAAATAAACTCATTAGCACTTTGTATCCATCTCATCGATGTAAGCTGAACACACTGTATAACGGCACCGGCTGCATTTATCATTAGAGCTGAAAATCCAGAGAACCACAACCTCTCGCTGTTATGTCCGTGTCAAAGCTATGTGCAGCATGCTTTGTGAATTCTCAAAAACATGTTACAGCAAACTCACAGGGCACATAGATCACAAGCCAGAGTGCTGTTTTTTAAAGACTGTAGCTAAAGATCCCAGCATGACCTTGCCTCTTAAAACCATCATAATACAAACTGCTGTGAAAGGCACATTTAAATAGTATGGGCTTAATAACCGCAGAAAGAGCCCAACAGTAAGGTATGTGCAAGGGGGCACATCCCTGTGGTTTCACTTTGTGCTTAAGAGGTCCAGAAAAAAAGACAGACATGAATTAGCAGAGTTTGGAAACGCTGCTAAGAGTTCAAATTAAGGTCACGTGCTTTTTTTCTTTCCTTTGGTTACTACCTCAAACAGAGCCCTGAACCCTGCAAGTCAACAGGGAGAGAGTGTTTTATACCCAAAGACATTTTAGGTGGAGTATCACTTTAAATTTATTATCTCTAAGTCAAGCTACCCTGTGTTTGACCTTCTTTATGCGCCCCTGGTTTTGCCCATCTTAGTCATGGTAGCTGATTGTTGTTGTAGCGATTTAGCCTCATTCAGTGCTACAATTTGCATACATCTTAATAAATTTGTTAAAAAAGGGAAAAAGCCCTTTGTGAATATTTGACTCTTGTTTGCCAGTAAATCAAAACCCGGTTATGTTCTTTAAGCAAATTTAACTCTATTATGAACTCCAATGCACTTCTGAGATAGATATTGCTGCACGGAAGAGAAAAAGTGATCTGGTTAATTTGCAAACTCAAAGATGCTTTTGAGTTTGACTTTCATTTTCTTCTTGAAGGGATTTATTACAAAACACTTTATCCCTTTTGGGGAGAAAAATGCAGCTTGGAATTTGCCACTCAATATTTTCAAAGCTTTTTTTGTAAGCAAAGGTCTAAGAGGGTTGCAAACCTAAGTGGTATCGTGTCCTGTGCAGTACTGCACTTGTCTTTGTTTTTCGTGCATTTTGTCATTTTGTTTATATCTGTATCAATAAAACACTTCATATGCTACTTCCCTAACTAGTGCTTAACCATTTAACTGTACACCAGTGCACTGACTCGTTGGCAGTCTCCTGTCATGCTTTGGATATGGTCAGCTGATGCTGCTGCTGTTGATCTGTTTTTCAAAATTACTACCTGTATACAAATGCTTCTGTCTTGCACTTATGGGCTACTGTCAAAAATGCACTAGAATCACTTTACACGTTTTATCAAAGCCAACGATTAAATTTGAATCACAGTTAATCACAGTATACAGTCTCTCATCTTGGTCCCTCACTGCTCACACTTCAGCCCAGTTGGGTCTGTATCACTGTCCTGATCTTCTCCTCATCTTTTTTGTCCCACAGAACAAGATCATCCTGGACCCTCTGACATTCAGCGAGGCTCGTTTCCGGCCCTCTCTGGAGGAGCGCTTGGAGAGCATCATCAGTGGTGCCGCGCTAATGGCCGACTCCTCGTGCACACGCGACGACCGGCGCGAACGCATCGTGGCAGAGTGCAACGCTGTTCGACAGGCCCTTCAAGACTTGTTGAGCGAGTACATGAACAATGTGAGTTTCCTCTCTTGATAATTTGACACTCATTATCTAATTGCAGCAGCACACATGCTCATTTGTGCAGCAAGAACACATACTGCTGATCTCCTTTGACTTTTCCACTTTAGTCTTTTTCCCGCTTTGCAGACCGCTTTCACCTCCCATCAAACATCAAGTCTTACACTTCTCATGAGGCTAGTTCAGCCTCACTCAACCAAAATTTGGTCTTTTTGTATGACATATGGGGCTATATTTTTATAGGCAATGAAAAAAACTAGTACAAGTCGTGTTTTAACATGTTGGCAATTCCCTTAGTTGAATTGCTCTTTGTCGATCCCTTTGGTATTTTCATTCTCAGAGCAGCGCGACAGGTGCAAAGGTGGGAGGAGATGAGACAGTGAAAGCTGAGGTGTTGGTACTTCGGTGAAAATCAGCTCTTTGATGTGCGGGGAATTGATGTCAGAGCACCAAGTCTATTTTCAGTACAAGATCACTTTGTTGATAATTTAGTGATCCTGTCAGTAACTGCAAAATAACTGCTTGACATAAATGTACAACTACAAAATAACACTGAATGACATTAAAGGCAATTAAAGACAGCTGGATCACTATGAGGCAAAATAAAACTGCACTATATTACACATGTGAGGACTTTCGTTACCTTTTCAGATTTAAATTCAAGTTAACAGTGCACATAATGGGCCTTTGACTACATATTTGTAATGTCATATATTTCCATGTTGCAACTGGGCAACAATAGGATTTTTCCTCTATGAGAAGCCAGTCTGGACTTTTCCCTCTACATTTGGTGAGCCATTTTCTTCATGCACCACTGTGATTGGCATAGCTGTTTAAAGGTTATGAGACTGGCCAAGACAATGATTAATCATCACACGCATGCGATTTATATTCTACTTCAACCGTCCCTTTTGTGCACAGCGAGCAGTGAGCCGTGCGAGCTCTGTCTACATATGCGAAAATAGAAAGGGGCTCTTAGATACTCTGTCATTGACCTTGCACACATGACTTAGTTCTTTGTGCTGGACTTTGCGATTGTGTCATTAAACTGGAGCCCATAAGATTTCTGAATCTTTCAATGTCAGATCTATTAAATGTCTGATCTCCTTTTATCATCTTAAAACCAAAAGTGTTTTAAGTGTTTGACTCATTCTTGCTTTTTTTCTGCGGTGACGTGCGCAGACATTTTGATGGGAGGTGGTGTAGTCATAAAAAACGAGCACCCATTCTTCCCCACTCACCATTTGTATTGAACCCAGTTCTCATCTAGCTGTTGGCAAAATACTAACACTAATAATACTAACACTCGTACACATTCATTTATCATATACAGGTGTGTTCAAGGATCCCATGACATCACTGTCAGGTGTGGTTGCAGGTAAAACAGAGCAGAGCTTCAGAGTCAGACACACCAAGACATTATGAAACATGAATGTAGCCACAAATGTGGTGCAACTGTTTACTGACAACTGAGTAAGAACAAAATGGTCTTATAGTGTGCCATAGGCTCCGACATAAATACAAACCAACCATGACTGCTTTGTAAATTACATATATAATTACAAAGAGTAGCTCACTGTGTGTTCATTAACACAGCACACAACAAAAGAAAGGTATAGAGGGAAAAGTGTGGAGTTCTTCTTAACTCATAGACGATGACATCATTGCATATTGAATGTGAGCTTGGCAGGCTTTCTCACATAATAACTGCAAGAATAATAGAAAAAAGAGAAAAATGCTAGTAACAATCATAATGGTATCTACTTTATATTCAGCCCACAATGATACTTTAGCTAAAGATAAGTCTGGAATGGAATGAAAACTTTAATATCAACACTGAGGGAGACTTGCACGACCTCACATCCATTCTTTCTTGTTCAAGGTTCACCGAAAAAATTGGTATTGTTAAGTTAACATTGAGATACAGTCAACATGGCAACCTTTCAGGTGCCCTAAACAGAGGCATACATCACCAAAAAAGCACAGCCTACAATTTCCTCAGTGGAGCACTTACTAGGCCAGCCTGAGTTCTTAGATAACCCCTAATGGGCTTCGACTGTTGGTGAGTTATTGCCCTGTTCAAAATGACTGTAATGTACCCATGTGTTCCCTCTAAACCGGGACTTGCATTTGTGCACATTGTAGCCTAGCATAGCCATCTGTAGAGGAATTAGTTCAGGAGGTGTTAAAACATTACCTTACTTGTATTCCTAGAGGTAAATAAGGGAATATAAGCTTTTTAATGTGTTTTTTAAAGAGCCTGTCATCCTGTCAGTTCTTTTTAGCCGTGTAGTTTTAGTTTTGTAAACCACCACTTGGTCTAAAATGAAAACCTGCACTATCTTAAAAATGGATTGGTGATCTGAAGTGGACCATCAGTATAGCTCCTGTCTCAAGGAGGGAACCACAGTGTTTGTAAAGGGCTGGAGTTCTTATTAAAGGAAGGAGTAGCTACTGAAGTGCCTCATTCACAGATTGAGAGATCTAGGCCAGACTGAATGCAGCTCCCAAAGCAGTTCTTTTTAAAAATAAACATTATAAACAACCTAACATAAACTACAACATTTAACCTTGTATTATGTGATGTGTTTTCACTTTTGCTCAGTGATCAGAAAGTAATCGGAATGTTAATACAATTGATTTCCTGAGTGTGTGACCTGCTGAAAGTGTGCACTAAAGGTCAATCCAGCATATATTAAGTGTCATTTGTGACCATTGAGAAATTGGCAAGCCAGCTGTCTATTGATCACTGTAGTATCAGTTCTCTTGCTGGCAAAAGGCCCTGTGCAATACTCTATAATCTTCTGCCTAGTAATGTATATTTGTTGTGGCATCAGTGCTCATAAAGTAGTCTAGAAACAATGGGCGGGCCATTTAGAGAGGGGTCCTTATTAAGAGATCCTCTCTGGTTATAATAGAATATTGACAGTTCAACAGCTAGCAGTAGCTGTACATTGTGCATTTATGTGTCTCTGTGACTCCAGGTAATGACCTTCATTTGATATCGAAGCTTTGCTTATTGGTTTTTTTAATTTTTGTATTTTCTGTTGTTGCTTTTTGATATCCTGCTGTGTCATATACTAGTCCTCAAATTTCACAACTTTAAAACAAAAGGTTGTGAGGATCCTGCACTGTTACAATTCTTTCCATATTTAGAAAAAAATAATCATCTCAGCTGTACTGTGTTGTTACTGATAAGAGTCTTGATAACTGAGATCTCTACATAACTAGATACCAGTAGGGGTAGGCCTCTTCTGTTTGTTTCTTTGTTTGTTTGCTTTGTGGGATGTGTGTGTGTGTGTGTACCTTGGAAAGCTATTTAACTTTTAAATTTTGATTATAGTGGGTATCTTGGTATCAATTGCCATAGTTACACAGCCCAATAGGGCACATAACCTAGTTATACAGAGGCGTGGTAGGATCAGTCCACAAAATCAGTGATTATTGTTAATAAATGATAAAAAGAGGCTGTTGCATGTCCTCTTTCATTCGTTTGTTCTTTCATTCAGGAAAACAGTGCAGCCATTGTTTGCCCAGAGTATGGTGTTAAATCCACAGAGATTTTCTCCTTTTACTTACTCTTGAAAAAGCTAAAATCATGTGCGTGTTTATGAACACTCAGATGCCCCCCCACCCCCCTCTTAAGGCATGGGAGCTTTTTGCTAAAGTAATTGTGCCTTGGTTCATTAGGCCCATGAGTTGTGTTTTAGAGGCTACAGCTGGGAGATTGTTGACAGCCCCTGGCTGTCCTAGCAAAGAACATAGAGTAAATCACAGAGACGCAAAGAACAAAATGCTTCCACTTCTCAGCTCAGCATCCACAATGAGGGTAAATCAACAACCGAGAGAGAATATGGAGGATATCGTTACCGAGCCTGCTCATAAAATGTATTTTTAAATAAATAATGTAGATGTCTAAAGTAGCTGTAAAAATGTAAATACATTAAAACGGAAGCTTTGTTAAGCCGAATGCATCTGTGAAAAAAAAATGAAGAAATTGCTACTATATATGACTTTAACTCAAAATGTTTTTATGTGTTTATGTGTTTAATGTGTTTTTAAGTTGTACAATTTTAGATAGTGATGCCTTTGATCACTGCAACAACAGTTACAATTCCTTTAATTTTTAAGAAACTTTCACCTGAGACATTTTAGTTCCCCTCAACAGTCTGCTTCAGGGATGACTCACAGTCACATGTACGTCACAATATACACTGCTGTAACCCTGAAGAGGCTGAGATTTTCCTTCATATAGTTTTACTGCAGACCAGTCAAAATATAAAAAAAAGAGATTCACATGGCAGTTGGCAAGGTTCAGGCACAACTGGATCTTTGAATCATCTCATTACTGCAGTGCCACTGCTCGCAATTTACAGCCCACTTTGTCAAATATTAGACATTACCTCAAACTGATCATAGGTGTCCACTGTCATGCCAAGGATTAACTAATGCTAGTTATAATCGTAATTCTAATATCGTGCACAGCATACATTCTGCACTGATAACAGGAAATGGAAACAAGAATAGGGACGTAGACTTAACTGGCATGTGACAGATCATTGCTGAGTGTTCCATCTTTTAGACATTGCCATACTTGTGAGTGAAAGGACAAATATGTTAGGAAGCTGCATATTTCCCATTACAAAACATTCATTAGCAAGTGAGAAAACATAATGCATTATATGAATAATGAAAGATTTTTGGTCATTGAAGTAGATTCTAGCTGCGAAGGACAGGAATAGTTTCCCACTCATTGTGAAATATATTAGCTAAAAACATTGTTTATCATGGAAACATCCAGAGACATAATTACCCCCCAGCAAAATGCTACCAGCTGCCACACTGGCAAAGTTGCTCCTGTCTGTACAGTGAAAGTCCTTTTGTTCAAAGTTTACTGAAGTAATGTAAACATCCAGTTGCCTTTATGTTTCCTCCTCTTTCCTCATTCAGTCGCACCCCGCTTCCCCCTCCCGACACAAATTTTTATTGGAAGCTTGAACCACAGCACAAGGTTAATCAATGTGGTAGCTGGCAATAAATTAGGTTCAAGTGACAGGAGAATGTCCATACCTGTCTCAGCTGCTGGTGATCTGTGATTGGTGACAGCAGGCCCGGCTCCCTGGCTGGTGCTGAATCAGCAGGAGCAGCTCATTTAGTTACGGCAGCTCCGACAGGGCCAATCTATCAATTGATCTGGGGAGTAATGCATTACCAGCCTGGGTCAAGGGAGCCTGGCAGACTATAGCCAGAACCAGCCAGCCTCGCAGGTGAAAAGGGGGCAACTCGTCGGGACTGTGAGCAGCAGAGAGAAGGATTTAGGGAGTGTGATAGTGAGCGCACTAATCTCACTGTTAGCTGGATGTGGCACATAAAACTAAACGGAGGTTGTGAGGTAGGATAGATCATTAGAGGGGAGACTGATGGCCTTCTTGCGCACATAGCTCCTCTGGGAGCTTAATCAACAGCTGGAGTGACTGATCGCATACTGTAAAATTTGTGTGTGTCTAGATCTGATCAGATCATCTCCTTTCTTCACCTGCCATTGTCTTAAAAGTGGAAATGAGAGTATTAGAACAAAGAATAAAAGAGAGGCATAGTGAGGGCAGACAAACAAACACTGAGCATTTACAGGTACAGGGTATAGCAGATCATTAGCCCTGGCCATTATATTCAAGCAAAGCCCTTTCATGTTGATGGCAGAAAGTGAAGTTTTAATACAAAATGGTGACAATCCAACTGTTAGGACTGCTTTCCTACATGTGCCACTGTCTGTGTTCAGCGATGAATTGTACCAATGCTGAATCTGCTGCAACAGAGTGGCGGTTTACCTCTCCTCACTTTCTGCATTGATGCACACACGTTTTTGAGAAGAGAAAATATCGATGAACCCCTAAAAAAGTTGTCATAATTCTTGCTGGAGAACAAGTCAAGATAAAATCTGTGTGTATGAACACTAATGAATGAGGCCCCGTGGCTGTGTAGAACTCCTCTTCCCATCCGAGACCATCTTGCCTCAGCTGAGAAGTCAGTCTGGATAGATAAACCACACAGAGCCAGCAGTTGCCCACACTGTCTCTCCTCAGGGCCTAGAATCCTCCACATAAAGAAATTTATCAATGAAACCAGACATCGCCAAGTTACCACCACAAAACACAGAACAAGCCCTACCACTGTTCGGACTATCATTCTTGGTTTTTACGGTGCAGCATGATCTCAGTGTCACTAAAATGAGGATTTGGAGAACAGAGCAGAACAAAAGAGAACTTATCGATATTTCCTCTGTCCCTCAGCTCTTTTGATGTGTTCCACTGTCTATCACCCTAAACTGCCTGAAGGGCACAGCTGTAACACACGCAAGGAGGATGAATTTACCTTGACAGGGTTTTCTGAGGCTAATTGGGTGTGGGGGGCATCAAAAATGACAGCACTGATAGAGGGGCTAGGTACTGCGTCACAATACATGATGTACATGTCTCTGACAAGGCTCGTGTCACTCTGGAAACAAAATGGACACATAATCTCGTCTTACCTCTCCCAAGGTTTACGCAGTTACAAGCTCACACACAAAGTGCAGGAGGGGGAAAGGTGTGTTTTTGGTTTCAATCTCTGTTTCTTTGTCTTTGAATAGCAGAGGAAGAATCAAGCAGTGGGCATTTTCTCATAAATAACATGTCTAACATTTCACTTGACAGAAGTTTGGAGGTAGCATGATTATTCTGTTGAATTTTCATTGATCTTGTTTTGCCTTTTGACACGTTTGCGAGGATTGTTGTTGCGAGCTAACAAATTGCATCGTTCATCTAAACGCAGCACATCAGTGGACATCTAGCAATTTGGTTTGAAAGTTTGTCCCGCCAATGTTTTATATTAAACAAAAATACATTCAAATGTGTTAACAAATCAGACCTAATCTTTTGTCCATACAAGAAAATGTAATTTTGTGCTGACCTCACATCACGAACAGTGATCAATCCTGCTGTTTAACAAATGCAACAAGTGTTTTCCCAATGCCATTCCGGTCATACACACTCAGCACCAAATTACGCTTTTTAATTGATCCCAGTGAAATGATGAGTCAGCGAGTTTCCATTATCTGAAATTTAAGGTGTGTGGCACCCAACGTAGTTCATATTTTTGTCAATAACCAACAGCACCCGAATGTACGGTTTTCACTAGCTCTCACTGTTGGAGCTTAATGAAGTCTTATCGAATTATATTAAAAAGGTTATTATCACAAAAAGCACAGCATGGACTGGGGGTATAACCAATATGCAGTATAGAGCACACCTGTAGAGATGTGTGTCATGAGGATCTAATCGTGGAAGGAGAGATTCAACCAGTGTGCTATGCTCTAATGTTGGCCTGGTGTTATCCCTGCGTCCCCACTGCTTTCCTTCATGCTTTGTCTCTGTGTTCTCCCTCTCTCTTTTTCTCTTTTTTGCTCGCTGCTCACTCTCTCTCTCGCTCATGCTCTTTTTTTTTTCTTTCTCTTCCTTTTGTTATTTTCAGTCAGCAGTTACATGAATGTTGTTTAAATGCAAATAACATTGAACAAAATTCCAATCAATAATTTCCCCTTTGCGTCTTTGCCTTTGTTTGACATTGGTAGTGCTACACCCTAGAGGTTTCCTGATCATTCTAAGAGGGGGCACATGATTTCCTTGTTCCAATTGTGCAAATTGTACCACAAGATAGTAATTTGGCACCCAGTCACTTAATGCCAGACTTGGTCAAGATCTTCCTTTAATGATTAGTGATGAAATTTGCAGCACCTCCTTTCTCTTTTTAGTTATTGGCTTTGTTTATTTCTCTCTTTTTTTCCAATTGTCCTCACATCATGGTCCCTCCAGACTCAGCACTTACACCCCGTTAAATGTCCCAGGCCCAGCCATAAATCATTGGTTCCCCACAGCGTCCCATGCCCTCCCTCCCATCTGTCAACACCTAATGCGCCACACGACAAGCTGCAATCCACTGTGCACCACCGGACCACTCACTTTGAACAACTTAGCTTTCTCAGCCATTGAAGGCTGGCTCAAAGACATTGCCCCTGAAGGGGGTTGACCAGAAGGTCCAGGTAAAAAACTGTAAGTCTATTTAAGGCCCTTGGGAGACTAAGAGGAGTCCTTTATTCCCACCACTTCAGTCTGAGAGCGAGCTGGAGACAGCTGAAGCAACTGACCCACAGTGAATGTCCTCTACTGAGATAGCAAGGCTGCCTGCCTGTGGATGGACCAAAGCTCAAAGATATCCCTTGCTGTGAAACATTCACCAGACAACCCATACAGTCTAGGAAGGATCGGTCCCATTCATGTATGTGCGACGGTATATTTTTAAAGGATTTTTCAGTGTCTTTGAACAAAATAAATGTTGCCTCTTAGCAATCATGCAACAATACGTACCGCTCACACTCGCCCACTAAGTTGAACAAATTCTTCTCTGACACAGTTTCAACAAAAAAGTGAACATAAACTTCATAGATAGCAGTTATTGAACATCTGTTATGTTAAATTACATTGTACTTTTATCTGCCAAAGACAAATAATTTTATCCAGGCCATGAGCAGCCACTGTTCAATCCTGTTCAAACACAAATCGGGTTTGGTTCCAGGCGACTGAATTTAATAACTGAATGATATTCTTGATAATTTGCTATCCTGTGCCGTGTTGCTATCATATGGACAGATTTTTTAGCTCTTATCTCTCAGTGTTTTTTGTTTCTGTGATGATTTATGATTATCCTTACTGTTAAATTGTACATTAAAAAAAAAAAATCATATAGGTAAGTTAAGTTTATTTGTATGACACCTCTCAATAACAATGTAATTCAAATTGCTTTATAGAAAACATATACCTTTCATTACTGTCTTAGCACTATGTCCCTTAAAGATTTTATGAATTCATGTTGCAAACATCTGCTCTGTTTGGTTGAGCTTCAGGGACCGCACTGGCCATCGGAGCAAACTTTAGTCACGAATTCTCGGACACTTATGTCAAAGAATTGACTAGTTTAGCAAATTATTATACAATTAGATATAGTCGAAGAAGGACCTCTTATTTGAGCGAGCTCTTGAATAAATTCAAGCAGTGATAAGGATTGTGCTGAGAGATGTAGTCCCCCCTTAATAAATACATACATTAACAGTTAATCTTCCACAACAATATGAAATATCACATAAGGAGGAGGCTGGGGTGGTGGAGAGAGCTGCGGCAGCCACACAGCTGTGAATGATCATTCCAAAACCAGCCAGCACGAGCTCAATTTCTGTGCACCATCTGAACTGACGCTGTTCTTCATTTTTTCAGTTTTCCCAGAATGCTCTGCTCTTCACTCTGTTTTTTGAGAAGCTACTTTAAGGATGACAGAACATGGCCATGTTCAATGTCAGATGCTTAAGCGTTAGACACAAGTTTCACAAAGGTCACTCTGAAAGTGTTATTTTATAAAAATCGAATTCAAAAATAAATTGCCGTATTAACACGCCAAAGACTGACAAATGGTTGAAGATCTGCCACATTTTAATCAGGACATCTCGTTACCCTTTGATTCAGATCATTCATTTTTGATGATGATGTGTCCACACTAACCTCAGCCTCCTCTTCTGAGTTGACATAAGTAGGAACTGACATGGTCTTCTACGGCTACAGCCCATCACCTTTAAAGTCTGACAGGCTGTGCATACAGAAACGCTTCTACACAGCACTGTTTCACTATGTTGTTTTTTTCTGGCATTTCTTTTAGCCTGAATGAGGATTGTTTAATTTGTTTCTGACCTCTGTCATTTAGTTAGTCTTGCTCACAGACCTGCCAAAGACTTCCAAAGGAGCAAATTTATTTTCACCTAGTTTTCATAACATGTACCCTGTATATGTCACATTTACATTGGGATACGTGAGCAGTGCTATATTATAGGCAGTCGCAATAAGAGCCTCTGATCAAGGCAAGGTGTGAGTGGTTTTACACACAAGAAGAATGGAGGAGTAAAAAATGTTATTTACCTTGATGGTGGATGCGATTTGCGCTTCCCCAAACTGCAACAAGCATGTGTCGCCTGCAGCTCATAATTTAAGTAGGTCACTGTGGCCGCACAGTTTTTCCTCTTACAATATTAAAGTCTGATTCTCTGACAAAAAAGAGAATGCAAAATAAGAATAACCTTTATAATTTATTCAGACTAATTATTATCACACAGTGAGTCAGAGCTACTCTGCGGCTAAGGCTAGACTTCCTTTGGTGGCTTCACAATAAAAGCCTTCTAGCAGTTCACCAATGTAAGGATTGTAATGTGAAGCCGCTGCAGTAATTGTTCGCTTTGCATGAGTGGCAGAGATCATTACAGGTCTGATCGATAGCACTACAAATGCTGTTGCTGGACTGGTGATTGGGATTAGTGAGTACTTAGTCGTTATTACCGAGTGGCCTTCCCACTAATCCCTATGGTGCGGGACTCACTGAATAGCATTGCTAGTGATATCATTAAAGCAATTTTTTTTTAAACAGTTGCCAGTGCTCTGTCTGTTGAGCTCTGGTGAGACCTATGGAAGGGTAGCTGGGAGCAAGGCAAAGCACAAATAAAATAAAAAAAATAAAACACCTTGATCATGCACAGGGTTTAGGATAGGGTAAAGTTTAAGGGGTCATTTTTGCCCTAAAGTCATACTATACAAGCACTTTCACTGACAAGAGGGGCACTTGGCTAACCAGAAGTGGGCTGACCAGAGATCACCATAAGGGCTCAGGGAGTGGTCAGGCCAACCAGGCAATCTCAAGGCACTCTTACTGACTGGAGAAGCAGTGGGGCCAACCAGATTAGCACTTGGGCTGACAAGAAGAGCCCTTGAGCTGACTATTAGGGACAATTTAAGGGGAACTGGGGCGGCTCCAGTGTGCTGTTAGTGTTTCTGCTTCACCAAAATAGGAAGCTCTATGAAGGAAGTTCTTAGTAGGGCACAGACATGATTTTCAAGGAAAGGGCACATCACTGGACTAAAATACTGTGCTTAGATTGATCAGAGAAATTGAATCTGGCATGTTTTTGCAGGGTTTGTCAAACTCTTGCCAAATGGGAATCCTAAAGCTATAATAATTAAGATCCACAATAAGGAACCCACTGACCTAAAGGTCATTTGGACTTAATCTTGAGGTCTAATGCATCAGTTATTGCTTGGATCCTCATACCACATTGCATAGATTTTGTATCGCCTTAAGTCTACAAAGCGATCTGTGTAATACCTCCACATGCATTTCATAACAACAATCCCCAAGATGCCGCTCCTGTTTTGTCTGTGTGTGCTTACCAGTTGTGCAAGTGGTTAGCTACAGTATCAGCTAGAGAATGCTGCCTGCCGTACTCACCATTCCAATTATGCTTTGCTCTGTGGCTGGAGAAGAAACAGAATCCTCTGTAGGCGGTAGCAAGCAACCAGCACATGGCTGTCTGAACGCCCTCATGTCACCATCTCTGATTGAGGTGATCGGATAAATGAGACTTTAATTGGGTTTTTAGGCTAAGTCATATTAGGAGATGAGATAGAATTATCCAGGAACATATTAATGTAATAAAAAGCTCTCAGATCTGGCAGCTCTATTGCATTAGAAAGCTGCCAGCCCTTCCCCTGTCTTCCCCCTCCCTCCAATGCCAATCTGCCTCAAGGGCTTGCTGCTTTGAGCAGCGCTAACATGATTGACATTGATAGCTGGATCAAACTATAGAATCAACCCTAATATCATTAAGCGAACAGACATGGAAGCAAAGACCTGGGCCCTAACTGTATTAGCTGCTACATATGTTAGGGTTACGGATGCAGGGGGCTAAATGCATTGGGAAATCAAGCATGCAAGCCACAATTTGCTGAAAAAAGTGTGCTTGTGTGTATAACCTTTGTGCCTTTGGGTGTGCACTACTGTGTGTGTGTGCATGTGTACGTGCAAATGTGGGCTCATGTGTGTAGAACGAATCCAGTTGGTGTTTGTTTGCTTTTTCTGTTAATCAGCATTATTGTCAGTCGTGATGTCCTGTTGCTGAACAGAGACACTTTTACGTAAATAAGCTGAGACCTGCACATGTCCCTCTATCTGTCAACAGCTGTTTCTGAGGAAAACGGGATTAGTTGTACAGGGTATCCACATGTAGCACTGAGCAGTAATGCACCCTATTCCAATAACTAGGATGTCATTCCCTCTAATACTGACAAATACTTTGGTATTAGTGAGCACAACTGATGAAATAGTCATGGTCAGACATCCTCCTGTTTATTCCAGGAACTGTGTGTTCATGGTGACCCTATTAAGGCCAAACTGTCACTCTAATTATATATCACCCAAATTCCAAAGAGCATCTTTTTGATACTATTGGTCTTATGTTCTCCAAAATAGAAATAGTGAAAGTTATGGTCTACATATTAAATTAAAATACAATATGTGGAATCTTAACTGCAATTTAAACTTTGACTCTGTGGAGTAGTGACTTTGTTCCTTAAACTACATAGTCTATGCACTTGTTACCCATATCAATCTAGTTTGCAGAGGACATACTGTCCTACCTGAACTATGAGTCATCCTTTGTACTTCTAGTGTTTAAAAACAAAATTAATTCAGACTGTATTTGTGATAGAGTTGAACTTCATCTCTGTGCTGTATGCTGATCAAATAAGTTTTCTCAAATTTTCTTCGCTACTCTTCATCTTATTTACAACACTTACACTCACCATATTTTTTTCTCCTTTACACTATCAGGAAAGTAAAATTAAAGCGAAATTGTTTCATTAAAAGCAAATGACTGTTTTGTTTACATATCGGACAGGCAGTTATCATGGAGCTCTACTGTGATCTCTTTAGATATGCAATTATCATTCTGAAATTTAGGATATTTGAGGTGTTAAAGTAAATTACAAAGTAGATATACAGGGGCAATGTTCCATCGTCACTTTTCAGCGGTTTGTTCCCTGTTTCTCTATTCCCTAACTCCTGGATTTATTACCTAACACTCCTGGAAGGTAAATAAAAGTTGTAAAGAACCGTGAAGTTTATTCAACTTCTTTATCATTTGGGACTTTCTTGGCAGGATTTCTGACCCTGAGTCTTGAAAAACTAATTCATTGGGAAGCACAGAAATCAGTATGCAGCCTGGCACATATTTGTTTTTTTGCATATCCTCCATTATTCCTCCCATGTTCTCTATCTGTCTCTCTTTCCTAACTTCCTTTAGACTTATCTGTGTTTCTGTCTTTTTCTGTGTCAAGTTACATTTCTTTACCCCCACTCTCAGCCCTTTTCTCTGTGATTGAGCATTTGTGTGAAATGTAGTGGTGCAGCAACACAAAGCTTTGCCCCCTCTCATATGAAACAGTCATCTTCCCTCCATGCCCCCACCATCAGACTTTTATATGTAGTCTCTGTTCTACTGTCAGCTTTTGATTATCTGTACAAGTCTTGAGATGGCTCCAAATTTCATAGTAATTTTACTACCATCTCTCGAAGCTTTCTTATGGTCCAGTCCAAAGCAAGGACTCTCTTTCTCTGCCCCTCTCCCTTTTTCCCTAGCACTGTTTGCTCTCACAAAGAGCAGCGTGAAGGAATGCTAGCACCCAATTATTACTGTCAGGACCACAACAACACTGATCCATTATACGAGTCTTAACTGTGTAACCCACTGAAGGAACTATGGAAGGGTAGACATGCACATAAATGAACAAGAGACAGCATGGGTGGAACTGGTTATACGGAGGGGAGGATGACATGTGAGCTTGTATCTGAGATGAAATGTCTGGTAAAATAAATGACCTGTGAGTGAGGTAAAAAGACACAGAGGGGGGTGCATGTGCTGAGTGGAAATGAATGACGATTGTGGCAGTACACTTAAGACTTTAATCCTGACATTTTCTTGCTGAAAACTTTCTTATAATTGTGCATTTATAATGATTAAGAAATGAAAACCAAAAGCATTGGTGCAGACTGAAGACTTCTTAAGGAGGCTTTTACATTCTTACAGTCTAAAAGGAGCTATTTGTAAGTTTTTCTAGCAGCTGCTTGCTTACCACTGTAGAAGAAATATTACGAGTTCATCATCAAACTTCATTCCTTTACTTGCCAAGAGCTGTCTCCAGTGGTGGAAAGCAACGTAAATATTTTGCATCTAGTTCTATCACTACTTTTCCTCAACTAAGGTTAGCATACTAACCCATCTAACCCTGACCCAGCCCATCTCATCACTTTGCAGTAGTGACTCACTGTAGCGTCCAGACTGCCCTGAAGAAGTAATGCTGTATGATAAACTCTTGCACTGTAAATACAACAATGGCTGAAGTTCTTGGCAAGCGACCATCACTGCCACAAACTCACAAATAGTCCCTTTAATACTAAACCACATGAATTGACCAGTGTCAGTATTTCCATGTATGCTAGCATTGGATACTTATGAAATGGTTTTCATATTTTCTCTAACATGATTGGGTCTATTTAGTCAAAAGACATGAAGAAATATTCTCTGAATTTATTTTTATTTAGTGATTACTAATCAATTCAAAGTAACTTCATTACATTCATCACGAAACGGGCAAACAGATGGAGCATGTATCATATTGATTCTCAGCCTCCCTCTCCTTTTTATTATATTGTTACTCTGCAGCAGAGTCAAATTTCATTACACCCTCTGGATCCATATAACAGCACAAACTCATCTTCGTCCCACTAATAAAGTGATTACTTAGACGGAGAAAAGGTCTAAAATGCTTTTTCATGGCTTCTGGGTGATAATTCCCTGAAGTATTGGGAAAATATGAGTGACTATAGTGTCACGGAAGAATGAGAGGGGGCTGTGTGATTTGAGCAGGCTTTATAGCTCACTGACCTTTTAAAGAAATAGATTGTTGTTCTGTTAGATCATGTACTCCATAGACACCCAGTTCTCGCCTGTTCTTTTATAATGCATTATTGATTTTGTTAGCTTTATTACTCTATTTAAAGGCCAAAAAAGGCACTTGTATTTCTATCTCTAGGAAAGGATGGGCATGGAAAATGAGTTATTTTTGTTTATATCAAGACTTTATGATTAACAATGTATGTTTGTGTTCTTTTAGAACAGAGCAGACAGGAATTGACACTGGTTGGTAACAAATTAACTGAGGGTTCTGCTGCCACTGAATTAGGATGCCTTGAAATTTGCCTGTGGTGGATTTAGAAAAAAATGGATTTTCTTCTTGGCTAATTGACCTGGTCATTATTTATTTATTTGTGTTTGTTTTGTTTTTCTCCAGGTTTATCATTTCATCATTCTTTTTTTCTTTAACATTCACCACATTGAACAGATCCTGGGGAAACAGCCTGCACTATATGCTCTAGTTTACCAGCTTTGCTGTAGTCTTCTTGTTTGATAGTTGCTGCTAATGGATTCTCCAGAGAGCCCTCCCACACACACACACACACACACACACGCACACACACATGCCGCACTCACACACACACTCTCTCTCACACAAATACATTTGCACACGTACTCAGCCTCATACTCTTAAACAAAATGATTGATTCCTGTGCTTTATGTTGCTTTTAAGAAGTTATTTATAAATTAAAATGATTTTCCACAGCACCGGTGCCTACTTAGTAGCCCCTCACCAATCAAAAGCTCCCCACTCTCCATCATTTGAAATCCACCACAGAGACCCATTACTTTATTTGACTGTAGATGTCAATAGATTGTCTGCACATGTAGGAATGTGTGTCTTTTGAAAAAAAGAAGCCTGAAGTCAACATATAAATCAAAGTGACAAGTAGGAGTTGAACATAAAAAATGCAGACTATATTTATCTGATCTGATGAACTGGATTTCATTTTGGGATTTAATCAGTGTTTTCTTCCAGTTTGTCAAAAAATGTGAACTTGTGTATTATTCCAGACATCAAATGAAACAGAGGCCATTTAATGATAAACAATAGGTTAATTTCAAGACAGAGCCAAAAAAAAAAAGCCCAAAAACATTTTTCAGGCTTTATTTGGGGTTTCTTCAAAAATCCAACATTTAATTGTTCTACATGACAATATTATTAAGTTGGCATAGTAGCAGGCCCTCTTAAGCTATAAGCCGTAATATACGTTTCGGTATGTAACAGTTTTTGGTACAAGTTGAGGTGCAGTGTACACAGAATGTTACCTTTTGAAGCACATGAAAGGTACTATTTTATGGTACCTTAAATATTAGCACAAACTGTTCCTGACTTTGTGTGTTCTTTGCCTTTTTGTTTGGGAGTTGCATGTAATTGAGCAAGCTGCAAGACAAAGTGTTGGTTTTTCAGTAAAAATTGGGTCTTTGACGTTGCGCTGAGAATAGACGTCCAAGTAACAGGAGCCTCATTTTTCAAAGCATGCAAGTTCTAAATCTGTGTATAACAACCGCCTGTACACACAAGAAAGTTGGTATTAATCAAACATATATAACGTGAACACACCTGTATGTAGTGAACATTGATAAATACTACCTGTTCTACAACCATCTGCCTGTGTAGGAGCAGGCTCATTTACATAAGGAAACATCCTCGATTTGCCGTACATGGTAAACAACATCCTTTAAAAAAGACCCAGCAGCCTGAATGTTAGACAGCTCAGGGGAAAAAAACTGGATAAGTGAGGGAAAAAAAGACAACAAAAAACAAGCTTCAAGAATAATAAGGTTGAGGTACAGCCAAATCAGGTTCACATAAACCTAAATGAAAGGAAACAAGCAAAAAACAGGAGCAGGTGACTAACACTGTGAACACAGTGCTACTAAATGTATGCACGTTAGGACAAACAAGAGGAAAATGGTTAATTTGATTCTGCATGTAGACAGGAGTGCTTACACATAAAACTATGTGTACACTCAGCTGAAATGAGTCCTCAGGCCTGCTACCAGTAAGCACATATTAAATGCCTGGTAGAAATGCACACAACTACAGGATAATGCTGAATAATCTATTCCCCAACTAGCAGACACATATAGATTGACAAAATAAAAAGTTTTCATCTTTTGACTTTCTTAGACCACTTCAAAACTTCTATGGTACATGGTGCCGGAATGAAGTTTTCATTATCCACATTTCATTTGCAGTTTTCAGAGATACATGATGTATTTTATCACAAGGCATTGGCTTTAACTGTAGCCTAGCTTAATGGGAGGCCTAATGAATCGTTCAAAGAGATAATGTCCTATCTCTCTCCATCTGTCATAGCTTTTAAGTGTAGGTATACTGCAGTGGCTAGGCCCATTCTGGACAATTACACAGGCCAGGACTTGGACTGAAGCTTCAGTGGCAAGAAATCAAAAGTCGACCAAACATTTTCATTGATTCATTTTATTCGCAAATTAATACGAGTGTGTGTGTATATATATATATATATATATATATATATTTAAACAAACAAACATGGCCATGTGGCTCTGTTGCACGCAAAAAAACTTTGCTGGCCCCCCAGTGAACCGTGTTGGCGCATGGCCGAACCAAGTTGCAGACCCCTGCCCCTCAGCCAGGATACAATTTGGCACTGTGTTCTGGCATTACAAAACTGCACTTATTGGCCTGATTGGGTCTGATAGCCACACTTTGTAAAGCCAAAACTGCTTCACCTTGGGTCTAGTTTTAATTAAATTTAATGTCTGTGTGTAAATTGTGGTGTGTGTGTGTGTGTGTGTGTGTGTTATTCATTTCTCAAAACTATGTGAGGTCCAAAGAGGCTTTCATGATTTTTTTTTTCCCTTCCCAGCAGTTTGCCTTATCTCAGTAACAAGTCCTTCTTTTTCTTTTCCCTCCACCTGATGCTGTTTTTCAAGTACATTTCTATCCCAAGAGAATACTGAAATGGTGTTGACCTAATTTTCATGAGAGGATTTGTAAAATGGGGCTAGAACTGGAGTCTTCTGCATGCGCTAATCTTTTAGTGTGCATTAATGCTGCCCTTAGTCGATTTTGACCTGTGACCGTACCTTATTATTTTTCCTCTTTTTCTCATTGTTTGAACTATAAATCCACACATACACACACAAGCCTGGCATACAGAGAAAACAGTATGCTAAACTGAACTCACACAGGACAATGCAGGGCCTTGTGGTGTTAGAAGGGGCCCCTGCAACTGTTACTGACCTAAAATAAGACAATAAAATGTCTCATTTTTGAATATGATCCTGTACTAATGTAAAGTAAGACACAGTTACTAACATCACTTTAGCTCAATCACTGGGACACAGCTGCAGCTCCAGCTTGGAATGAAACAGCTGAGAGAGCTGGAGAAAAAAGGCCAGAAAGTTTTCATTATGCAGCTGTATCACATCTTCCTCTGCTGAACATTTATGAGACCATTTGCAGCTATTCAGCTCAGCATAATCATAGAATCAATTTTTTTTTAAAACCACAAAACTCTTAGTGATGGATAGACAGAAAAAAAAAAGAACACAAGTAACTTTAAATTGGGATTAAACCATTTCTATTGGTGTTTGGTGAATCTAGCTGCAATTATAGAAAAACAATTTAACTTCACTGTATTACTTTACACTCTCTGAGCACTTTATTAGGAATTCCTGTACACCTGTTTATTTATGGAATTATCGAATCAGCTAATCATGTGGCAGCAGTGCAGTGGATAAAATCATGCAGGTACAGGTCAGGAGCTTTAGTTGATGTTCACATCGAACATCAGAATGAGAAACTGCTGATCTCCTGGGATTTTTATACAACAGTCTCTAGAGTTCACCCAGAATGGTGTGAAAAACAGAAAACATCCTGTGAGCAGCAGGTCTGCAGACAGAAACACCTTGTTGATGAGAGAGGTCAGAGGAGAATGGCCAGACTGGTTGGAGCTGACAGGAAGTCTATGGTAACTCAGGTAACCACTCTATACAACTGTGGCGAGCAGAAAAGGATCTCAGAATGAACATCACGTCGAACCCCGAGGTGGATGGGCTACAACGGCAGCAGACCATGTCAGGTTCCACAGCCAAGAGCAGAAATCTGAGGCTGTAGTGGACACAGGCTCACCAGCTGGAGAAAATGTAGCCTGGTCTGATGAGTGTGGATTTCTTGCTTCCCTTTATGGCCACAGTTTACCATTTTCTAATCATTACCTCCAGCATAATAATGCACCATGTCCTCTCAAACTGGTTCCATGAACATGACAGTGAGTTCAGTGTACTTCACTGAACCTCCCCAGTCACCAGATCTGAATTCAGTAGAACACCTTTGGGATGTGGTAGAATGGGAGATTTACAGCATGAATGTGCAGCTGACAAATCTGCAGAAAATATGTGAGACAATCATGTCAACATCTGGTGGAGTCCATGCCACATTGCTCTTAAAACAGAACTGAGGCAGTTTTAAGAGCAAGGGGAGGCCCCACCCAGTATTAGTGTGGTGTTCCTAATAAAGTCCTCAGTGAATCCATGCTTTAAATAAATACGAAATAATTTCTAAGATATTAACATATGATTCTGTTTTGACTTGCATAGAACCGGAGCTTCACTAAACTCATTCTGTATCCAAGATGCCAGCATCCGCCTAAACATGTGGATAAGAACTGTATTGCACTCACTCACATGCGCACAAAGACTAAGGAAAAACACATGCAGAGACCATTAGGATGTTTATATTTAGATATTCACACCTTTGCTCATCTACATCTTTCTTTTTATTCCTCCCACTTTCCTGAACTACCTCTAACCACTCCTGTTTGTGGTTAGCCATGGAAACACCACATAACCGAGTGTAATCATGTGTGATCAACATTAATGGACCATGTGAAAATTCACACCACTAAGTATGTGAAAATCAGCCTGAGGATGTGTGTTGTTCGCAGTGAAACTGGAGCTGTCAAATAGTTTAACCTTACAAGAGCCTTGGCTTGCAGCACACTGAGACCCAAGAAACAGTCTGAGGCGCAGCTCAGAAACACAGTGAGCTTGGCCTTAAGTAGGACAAGAGAACTCTTCAGGCTGGTGTTGAAATTGAAACAGTCCCTCCAGGAATTTTCAAATTTGCAACCACAAGATTTTCAATCCACACTTCATCACAAATATTGCAAGGATTTGCAGTTTTATATAAATCAACAACAAATCTGCTTTAGTACCGTGCATTATTTAGCTCAGTTTTCACAAACTGTTGCAATTGCCACACAATCAATAGTGCGTTCAGAGATCTATCACTGAATGCTCAATCATATCCAATATACTCCTATTTGTTATATTTATCATCATATATTTTCCCAGGAGGAATTTTTCATCAACCAAATATTGTAGAGTAATGTAGAGAGATTCAGTGAACCTTAGGAGGCAAAGTCTGATTTGTTTTTTATATCATAAGTGGTTCAATTATGGCCACCAAATAAGATCTTTTTGTGGCTCAATCTACCCCATGCCATGCAAGAAAAGCTCCTCAGCCATCACTCAGACGTTTTTGAATTTGCAATATGGCCCTGACGTAGAGGTCTCTGCCCATGTGTCATCATCATCATCTTTTAAACTCCCTTTAGTTGCCCACAAGTGTCAACAGTTAAACTACATTTGACAGATAGAAGTTGATAGAATGTGCTGAAATGTGTCAAATTTTGAATTTTCATGTCCTTGCTGACCTCTCACTAAGAGGACATTTGGGAAATGCTCATTTTTCAGAGTTTGAAATTGAGAATGCTTCTGGATGAAGATACTTTTTTTTTTTTTATTGGTGATGAAGAAGAACACAGTAATTTTCAAGCACATTACTTGGACATTTTTACTTCACAAAGAAGAAGAAATGACAAAACCTATAGTCAGAACGTGAGATTGGAATGAGGTTGATGTTGAGTCAATTCCAAAATAATTACATTACACACCTATATGTGCTGTTAAACAACCTAACTGTGGAACATGTAATTTATTTAAAACCAAGATTTTTCCTGCCCTCTCCTTGTCTCAGTAGAAAGTAATGATGAAAGTGGCATAACACATATTGGAAGGAAGGCCTTTCTGTGAGATGTTTTTGGTCAATTTCTCTCTGTCACAATGATGTATTCCCCTCACACAGTGAGCTATAACTGTTCTCGCACTCATTCTGCAATGGTTGCACTCATACCCTCACAGAACAAAGCTCTGCTACTGGCAGCACAGGAGCTGTTATATTTTAGCCTTTTCTTCCCCTCTCTTGCAAACTTGACTGATATGTTTTAGTAAAAAAATGATGTCTGTGCTATATACATTGTCAAATTTGTGTTTCAACTTAGCGTGTATTGAATTCAAGTATATACAGCCCCACTTCCTAGCATTGTTGATAGTGTTATGTTTTAGATTTTAGAGGACTTCAGGTGACATGTTGGAGTAGTGTGTAGTGTATGTAGAAGGATGCCACTGAAATCTGGCAGGACAGTGTCACCTCTGCCCCGTTATAATATGTAGACATAACAATGGCTCATAAGTAGACTGGATGGGATATAGCAGTAATTGTTTTTAACTGCTGCTGTGCCTTTTCAGCTCAACCAGCATATTTGAAAAGTTCACTTAAGTGTTTGCCAGTGAAAGAAAGGTTGCTTCTAAGTTGAAAATGCCTATTCACAGGACCACAGTGATGCCGCAGTGATAGATCTAAGATCAGTAAAGGGAGACCATAAAAGATAAAAGTACAGAGACGGTCACCAATAAGATCATTATTTTTAAATTCTTAGTATCTTCTACATCTAAAGTTCAGTTCTTCTTCTGTCACATTGATACTTTGAGTGTGCGATTGTCGTATTTTGCACCTCCAGGAAATTGAAAACTCTTCTGTGTACTGTACTCATAATCACTTTGTACATTTTCCCTCGTGTAGTGAAGATGGATCAGCGCAGGATGTAGAGCAGGCGTTTTTTTCCCCAAGAGAGTGCTAGTGTGTCTTGTTTAACTCAGCGCTGGCATAAAATTTATGTTTTGTCACATCTTTTAACTTTTCTCGCATAGCATGAAAAACAAAGTAATATAGCTGACAATGCATATGTTTTGTTGTGTGTGTTTATGCTTGAAATGGTTTGTTCTTATCTAATGTATATAATTTGACTGGTAAACATGCATTTACGAAGGTCACCAAGGTCAAATTATGCACGTAGAAACCATGTCAGTAGATGAACGTCAGTCAACAGATTTGATCACATGATGCAGCAGTTTTTCAGACGTAATACAAATATTCTCATAGTGTCTTAACAGTGCAGTTACTGCTTTCCTTACGCTTCGTAGTCTTCACAGTAGAGATAGCAGGATATATGCGAGGAAAAAGTCAAGAGGGATGATTACAGAGGAGACAAAAATACAAACCAGGCGTTTAATTTGCCAGCAGTCCAAAGAATTTGAAATCCAAACGGGCGTATGGGAGCAGTGGAAGATTGTTTACCCCACAAGGCGTGACTAAAAAGTCCTGACATGTGTGGTCTCAAGAGTTTTACATTTGGACAGCTAGTCTAGAGAGGTATGTGGAAAAACTCTAAATCTTAACTCAGCATTTTATGTAGTTCTACACCATTTTTCATTGCAGCCTTTGTGATAATTGCTGTAAAAGAATCTTCACAATGCGGCAGTGCTTTGTTAAGCTCTTTTCATTCAGCCAGTCTTGGTGAGATCAAGATATCTTATGCCAGAGAAACCTGAGAACAAATTACTGGCACCAAATTAGCGATACATACAGAGAGCGGACAGGGAAAGTGCTGAAATAATCAATGAATCATGTTCTACTACATCATTGTAATTACTGGTGCATGCAGGTAGGCAAATAGAATCGTACTGTCTTTCACATCAACTGGCAGGAGATAAAACTTCCACAGGCACTGTCTGTCTGTCATATCAACTGTTCAGATGATTCACACAGTGGAAAATAAAACTCCTGGAACCTTTGATGGTTGGAAACTGTTTTTAACAACAGACTGATGCAGTGTCTCTCACCATTGTGGTGTGTAGTACTAAAAAAAGGGTCATCGATTTCTACCAGTCAAGTGGTTTGGTCAAAGCACTCGGGCCTCTGGTTTAGCTAAACTGTGTGGTGTTCTAGCAAGGTGTTACAAAATACTATAAAGTAGTAGGTCATGTATGCACAGACAGTGTTCAAGTGCACTTGCCATTTTGTTCATATTCAGTATATGCTGCATGCTATGTGCAAAACATTAAGGGAAGTGGGGAAATCAGAGGGTTTGGTTATGTATCATTACCCTCTCAGTCGCATTGCTTATCTCAGATGTTGTAACAGCTATTCCAGTCACAGTGGTACATGACAAAAAAAAGGGGGGGGCTCACCAAAAGGAGCTTTTCTAGGAAAATAATTTTTGTGCTTGAACTTAAGAAAGGCATGGGGCAAGATTCAGCACCAGAAATATGCAGCCAAAAGTAGGCTCTCTCATACCAACATATACTTATATATTGAATTCCTGTTTATATTTGTTGAATAGAAATGTAACTATCCCACACAGAAGAACACTTCACTTTGTCTTTTAATTACACTAATTCTGTGTTTACAACTTATATCAGCTGACAGTGGAGACCCAGATACACACAATCATTTCTGGATAATATTATTTAATTTAATTAATTAATTTATTTATTATTTAAGACAGTGATCCATCCAGACCAGTACAGACTGCTTTAATCACAGTAATAATTGTATTTTGATGTGCACTAAATGAAGAATTTATATCTAAGTAAAAAAGGGAAACTAATCATGAATAAAAGGGATTTACTCATATGAGCCTATGTTTGTGTGCTACTTCCAAGTAAAGTCATTACAATTGTGAAGTGCAGCTGATTTTGAGCCAATATGTGGTCTTATAGTAGACATCTTGAAAGAGCAATCAAGTTGCACTGTGCCATCAACTCTATATAAACATACATCCAGCTGTGCTACTCAACATCACTCTGTTGTTTACTTGTTAAGAACACAGAGACAATGAAAGCATCAGCTGTATGTTTGTTGTTTCGAGTTTAAGCTTAAACTCAACATCTTGATACATTAAACACATGTTACATTTGCTTATAAAAGTAATACGTATGCATTGTAAAATAATATAATGCAACGGAATGTTGTCAGACACATGATGGAGATTAGTGCCTTTAAAAGTGTCAGGAAGAGGGTGAGTTTGTTCTTTTTTCGTAACAAACAGAAAAACAGAAACAGCTGGATGAGTATCTGTCTGCAGGTCAGACTCAGACTTAATCCCCTCCACAGCAAGTAAGACACAGGGGCATTCTTGATGTGTGTGTGTGCGTGCGTGTGTGTGTGTACACTGTGTATGAAATACAAGGCAAAATAATAATATAATGGTTTAGTGCTTTAATTGAGTGCTGACATGGGAAAATATTCATTTGTTGTTTGACCCTCACTTGTATTTCAGGATGCAATTGCTATCTTAAAATACCATCAGCAAAAAATAGAGACATTTTTAAAATGAGTTAATCACACAATAACCTACTACCTCAAAGAAAATCTGAATTAACCAGTGACTTCACCTGTCTGACAACTTCCAAAGCTGTCAGCTGAATGACGGCTCTGGTAATAGACACTTTCTGTTTTTCAGTCACGCACTCATAAACTCTCCTGTCAGGTTGTTGGGAGCAGTCTTGTTTTGTCGCCAAAGAAAGATTTTCTCAAGGCTGTTTTTGGGCTGACCACCTCTGACAGTGGATTTCACAGCTGCATTTGCAAAATAATGTGGATTGACGTTTGCCAATTATTAAGAATAGTGAAGTGTGAGGAGCTATTTAAGGTGCCACTGGTTCCAGAAGTAGTAGTTGTCCCATAGTGTTGTGAATTACAGTTAAAGCACTTCTACAGCTTCTACTACAGCACTCCTACAGCTATCTGTTTCTGTGCTCTTTTATTTGCACTGCTAATGGCATGCAGATGCTAAAGATTGTGCTGTTGAGTAAACTGATTTTACAGTCTGCAGTTTGAAGCAGTTCACTCGTAATTCCTCGGTCACATTCAAATGCAGCAGTTATGGCATTGTCTTTGCTCCCAAATCCAGTGCTGAAATGTGAGGTTTTTTTAAGCCTCTGGTTTGCACCCCTGACTGGCTTCTTCTTATAATGAAGCCTGAGGCTCATGGCTGTTGTAGTATTTAGAGCCATCTACCATGTTAAAATATCAGACAAAACACACTGCATTCTGTAGAAATAAACATCTGCAAAACATTGGTGGTGAATTGGTGGGGACTTTAGAACTGATGAGTCAGTTCTGTTTCCTCAGAAACAGAATTTAAATAGTTAAAACTGGTGGTCATAGCATATAGCTATGGGGGCGTTACATTATCCAGAGGAGTCCCATGTTTCTTTGTTAAAGGACCAGTGTGTAGGATTTAGTGGCATCTAGCGGTGAGAACACAGATTGCAATCAACCGAATACCCATCCTTACGCCTCCCTTTCCAAGCGTGTCGGAGAGACTACGGTGGCCGTCAGATGACAAAATGGTGTCAACTACAGCACTAACTAGTTTGTGAAGTAAAGGGATTCATTTATATATTTAGTTGTTAGTCTATAAAACTATAGGTAATAGCTGACTAATAGCTACTATCTACTTTCTTCTTCTTCTTCTTCTTCATCATCAATACACAAGCTGCAGCGTTAGCATAAAAATACGAAAAGCCACCGTTTTGATTCGGTTTGTCCAATTGGGTCTGCCGTATAAACATGGCGGTGCAACATGGCGGACTCTGTTGAAGAGTACTCACTCCCTATGTACATATGAATGGCTCATTCGAAGTGAACAAAATCACAACGATTATTAGTTTTAAGAAATTATACAGTAATAAAAACTTACTTATGTACAGTATATGATAGTCTGTTTCTGCCGATAGGTCCCTGTAAATGTTACACACTGGTCCTTTAAGTAACATTGTGGATATCCTTTATAGAAAAATCTGTACTGTGAATAGAAAATGGGGGAAAACACATTTGGAACCAGCAGTCCCTCCTGCTTCTCAAGGCTGTTTGCTCTGTGGCAGTAAAACACACGAGTCAGCAAAAAAACTATCGCAGGTTAAACTATAGGCTCACTGGACAGTTTGGGGTTGACTAACTGCTTTTTAGACAAAAAGGGAGAAAGTCTGTAGCTTTGCAACATTAAGGCTAAATAACCTATAATAAAACCCTCTCTTTAGGTGACAGGCTCACTTTGTAACACAACACGAGGGCTGGTACTCACTCCGTTCAAAGAGAGCGTCTGTCGTGAATAAATAAATATAGATGTTTAATACAAAATGACCCCCTCAATTATAAATGTAATTTACATAAAAGTAAAAAAAAAAAAAAACTATACACAACGCAGGCCAATATTGTACTGTATATTCTACCAGGAGACAACTATTTGAAGTGTCACAGTCACCGTTAGGCTTCCTCCTTTCAATTCAGGACTATTTGATGTTGATAATGCCTCAAATTATCCATCTGCTGTTTCCATCTTGAGGGACAAAAACAGATTGATCATACAAAATGAATGAATGACAAAATTGTAATTTTCACTTCATTATAGGCAATTATATAATGATGACACATGGATATTATGTAGGATATCATTTCAAAATTGTGATGTTTTAGCCTCATTTTTTAAAATAACAAAATCACTTAAATTGCAAAATCATGATCTAATCAGTATTTTTATCTTTTTGAAAGGAGTTAAGTGTGGAATTGTGAAGTAAGAGAGAATGAGAGTGGTCTGTCACTGTTGATCTGAGGTCACGGCAAGTTATTAACCCCTCTGCTTGAATCACTCTGTCACGGGTAAACAGCCAGGAGTAAATAATCACACTCTGCTTGCCCCCTACTCACCTCTGACCAGCTGACATCTGCTTGGACAAACTTCCAGCTGTTTTTTTTTTCTTAACATCACACATAGCTATTCTTCTAAAATAATACACAGTCATGAAGTTGTACCGCGGAATCCCATGGGTTGTTTGTCTACAGTACGCGCATCCATAAATCGCATCATTTCTATTACAGTAGCTGCCCTTACAGCATCTGACGTCCTAACCAAGGGCTCTCCAGAGACACCTTCAAACAGTGATTTATCATGAAATATGGATACAGCTAAAACAATAAATCAAAGTTATGATGTACGTTGTGTAATAGGTCTAGGATGAGATGAGAGACTGATGTCATGCTCCCACTTAGGACCATTAAACTGTTAAAATTTAATGCATATCAAAGTATTCCATTTCACTGAAAAATATTGTAATGTTCGGGTTGCTGCTTTCTTTAAAAAAATGCATCGCCTTTGCTCATCATCTCTAGCTAGTCGAATTGGAATGACTCATAGCATTAACATTAAATGTTAGCTAGTATACATTTTTATCCATACGCACATTACAGTATCAGTTTTATTTAACTAATTCTAACCATAGTATCTGATCTATTATAGTCTAACACAAAGTGGTCAAGTATATTGAATTGAGAATTTACCTGTCTCTAATTTTTAAAGACTTCTACAGTGTACTAGTATAAATTTGTATCCACACCAGTGAGTCAGTAATTAATTCTTGTTACATATTTCAGGACAAATGTCTGTCATCGTAAAGCTCCACAGTCAGTGTCACAGTCACTTTCAGTCAAGGATTTGGATGATCTGACCAAGCTTTAATGTAAATATAGGAGATTAGGTTGCATTTTTATAGTCGTTGCTTTTGTTTCTTCAGATGATTGTTCGTGTCACACCTACCTGCTAAATTTTACATTCTGTTGTGCAACATCTGAGCCAAAAGCTTAAATGTCAGGAGCAGCTGTGGGTAAAGTGGGAGAGGAATTAACATAGACTTCATAAAGTCTGTGTTCTGGCTGTCATGTCCTCTTCTCTCTGGCAGAACTGTCATCGCAGACAGGCAGAAGAGCTTTAACTCTGCTCAGGCTCCTTTTGGCTTTGAGTACAGAAGTTGCTATTTTCTTTGCAAAACTGAATTCAGAATTTGTTTTTTGCATGTGCATTTTTTATGAGTATTTGTGTGTGTGCTTGTGTGCGTATGTCATGGTTTGTGTAAGGGGGTGGTGGGTCTCAGGCCTCCATCACACTGTAAATCAAACATTGATTTGCATACAAGCACGCATAATAGATGTTTTGACTCTGTGGCAGTTAAGACTTAAAGAAATTAAGAATGAAAATACTGGAATGAAACACAGTCAAATATGATTTTCCAAATAACTGAAGAATGATAAAGGCAGTCATAAACACACAGGGAACATTAGAAATCAAACCATGATAAGCAAGGTCTTGTGTGTGAAGGATATCAGATCAGGAGAAGCTGTTTTATTTGAGGTAAAAAAAATAAAAATAAGAAAAATAAATAAACAACACTCAAAAACAAAACTCTAGTAAAAGCAAACAACAGAGAAGCAGCTCTGATATGAGATTCATCGATCCTCCATATTGACCTTAAAGCCGAGCCCGAGGTGACGGATGTCTGACAGGAAAATGTGAATGCAGAAAAAGAGAGGAAGGGTATTAAGAAGATACCCTAAAACTTCCCTACTGGTATTTGCTCAGTATATCCCCATCCCATCCCACCCAGAGCCAGAGCCACATTCCATTTGATTTCATCGTACTTTGCTGCTTGCTAAATGGAACACTGACAGGAGGGAGTGAGAAAAGGAGGGGTTACCGTGACTGCGCAGTGCAAATGCAGTGCAGGAGCTATATAACTGATAAACAGAGTCATCTCAATTGTGCTCACTGAAGCAGTGCGATGATAACTGGATCATAACCAGATGATCTGGCTCCGTTACAAATGATCCACCATCATTTGGGTGCTGCAGAGCTCTGGCCAAAATGGCTCTTTAGCTTTTGAACACTGTCTCACATCTTTCCTCTTTCCATCCAATTATTATGTTAATTGATGCATGCGCTGCTTAATACTCCAGAAATGCTGTGAAAACACTGATGTCCAGTGCTGTAAGGTAAGAATAACAGTTTAAACAGAATCAGTAGAGACAAGCTGTGCTCTGTCTGCTCAGGGATCTTGGTCATTTTCATCTCCATGATTTTCCTCTCAGTAGGATCAGAAGAGCTCAGGGAACCTGGGAGCTCATCTACATTGAAGCAAACATTGGGGCTGACGTTTTTACATCATGATGTAAAAACCACCCCTTTCACTGTATATATTCATTCAAGATCAAGTACTATATATGATCTTGCAACAGAGAAAAAAGCACTATTTACAGAAACATTTAAACATCTTGTAGTGTAAAAGGTATTTTACATGCAGCTATGTAGCCCCAGTGGTGTAATCACGAGGCATGTTATTGTGGTATTAAAGGGTTATAGCTGAGTGGTAAATATTTATTAGCCCTACTGGACAGTCAGACAAAGAGGCTATAGTGGAACATGAAATCTTGCTCCCATATCGTGTGGGGATAATGCAGGTCTGTGATTCAGACTTCTAAACCATTATAGCTTTTCTATCCTGTTTTCAGTGTCTCTCTTGCGCAGAGTGGATATAGTAATAGTAAGTACATACATAGTAAGTAATGCAGGTAATTTTACCGCAGACCAGTAAGAAAGGACCATTTTAAACTCTCTTAATAACTATGGTGAATTTAATTTTGGTTTTAGATCAGAATACTTTCTGATTTACAGATAATGTTTCTTTTGCATTATGATTTAATGATTTTACCTAAGCTCAGACAGACATGGACCTGCTTAGAGCTGACACAATGAGCCTATAATCAGTTAAATGAGTGACAGAACATTTATCACTAACTATTGACATAATTCTTCAATCATATCAGTGAAATAAGAATCTGTGAAATGTGAATCTTTTCTTGGGCCTCATTCTGCTTCTTCTCTTGCTCTTTTGTCATGATTCACACACTTTGTCGCATTTCTTTCTTTTTTTTTTTTTTTTAAATCCTTGATTATGCTCTCATTTTCTTATTCCAGGTCAGGTCATTGCTTCTAAAATCAGTGCTCTTTATTAGACCGTCCAAAACGGTGATATTATCATAGAGAGCCTGTCACTGTCTGCTTGACAAATCATGGCTTATTTCTTAATCAGCACCCTGCTGCTGAAAAAGTTCCCCACTTTGCCATTTTCAAATGATTCTTCAGAAACTAACAATGGATGGATTAATGAATAGCGGCATTGTTTGATTGACTGATTGGACAGTTTTATAGAATTAAATATGAAACTATTTTATTTAGTCATCCAGTTATATAACTTGGCAATGTTGAAATCTACTGAATATTCCACAGGACAGAGTAGAGCACTCCTAATAGGCTTTGCACTAAAAAGGCCACAGCTGTTGTCCCACCTGTCTCTTGTCAGCATTTGAATGGTTAGGCATATTGAAATTGTGACCCTCTTCTCTGAAAATGTATGTCCATTTTGACCTTTTGATTAAAAAATGGCAATCACATCACTGGCCCCGTTGATGGAACCCAGCTCAGAGATGGTGTGAAGCAGATAAGTTCCTTGTGTTAAAGTTAGAATTCATTGTGTCCTACAATGAGTGCTGTGTGAGAAATGCAAAGAGGAACTTGTTTGGGATTTCAGTTGAGGGAGTTGTCTGCAACCACGCACTATAATACTCTTCTGTGTTGCGCACAGTGGAGGAAATTTTTAATCCCCTCCTGCACACTTTGTGTAAAGATGCGAATACCTGTCATCAGCAATCATGAATAACACTGCATTAAAGGAAACAGATGTGGGAACTATTCATTCATCCCCAGACAAAAGCTGGAGAGGCAAAGCCACAGTGGATCAAAAGGGGATGATATTTTGTATTGTTGGTGGTGTTAATGGAGCACTGTGTCCCTTTTTTCCTTTCTATCTTATATCTTCTTTTTCCCCACTCCTCTTTTTCTTCCTCTAAAACATTTCAGGTTTATTGCAAAATGTGATGCTGAAGTCACAGTAATGCAGATGGAGGATTCAGTCTTCTCTGCACAGCAGTGCTCATACCTTTCAATGTATTGATATTTACAGTCAACAAGATATGAGTCTTAATATACTGTAAAGCCATTGAAGACATCTTGTTCTGGTACATGTAGGCCTATCAGGCTTTGATCTTTAAAAGATTGCAGATGGTATGTCTTTATAATCTTCTGCCATTTAATTTCAAATTGCGTCATTGCTTTTTATACTGTTAAACCGGAACAGTGCACGGTAGCAGAGATATACAGTATTTTAGGAGAGGGATTAAAAGACATCAACAGAAGCACATTTTTTTAGCATATGGGTGATAGAATCAGTAAATATATGAATTTGCCACATGTAGCCTTATCTGACAAAAAATCCCCAGCTGAAATTTTAAGAGCCATATAATGTCTTCTTGGTATTTGTTAACAGTGAAGTCCTCTTTTGTATGTTGATGCAGAAACTTTTAAATAACATGCTTTCACTCATCTCATCTTTCTAAAAACTGAGGTTTCCTGATTTATATTATGCATAAGGAATCAGGAGTAATTATATTTCACGCAGGTCCTTTGAAATAAAAATGTTTTAATCTGCCTTGCTGATCTTGGATTTTATATTGTAGCATCAGTTTGAGTAATTAAAACAAGTTCTGTTAAGGTAGAGTGTCAATATTAGGTCATTCAAACTTTGGTTAAGATTTTGGTGCTATTAAATAAAAGAAATGTATGCTGGTAATAAAAATATTATTCACTAAAGAAATCAGGGCATTGCCCACACTAGCCACATTTTTTAGGGATATTTTGAATTTGACTGCCTACCATTGGATCGTATGTGACTGGCGGTGCTGAGAACATTCAAGTAATTTTCAACTGTAATTGCTAATATTTTGTTTCCTCTTTCCCACATGTGCTGTTTGATGTGATCTCTGCAATCACCTCAACAGGTAAGTGTATTTTTCAGTTATCTCTCTGTTTATCAGTCTGTTCCTGTCCATAAAGGCGGTGTGCCAGTATACTGCATGAGTTATTTATTCATCCTTTTATTATTTAGTGAACTAGTATTGCGTCATGCATGGCTAAAAAGAGAGGTGGAAAACTGAGGTAAAGAGTGGTAATATTTTATAGAAAAGTTAATTCCTGAAAGCCTGTTTTTAGTCAAGCACGCGTAGACTCTGTGTGATGTTTGTGAAGCATCATTATGACCAGACTCTCACAACATTAAACAAAAATGTCTGCCAAGTCGATTACACAGCTTCCTCAATATAAATTCGTCTCTCCGAGATGCTGGTTCCGCGGGGCTGGAGGCAACTCATACACTGCACCAATTTCCACTGGGAACGTCTCATTTTTCTACAGAAAACTTTTGCCTTCAGAATAATTTGAAAGATGTTGTAATCACATAACATCTCTACACATGGGGGACTTAACCAACATGACCCAAATGTTGTTGCATTCCTGCAGCAGGCAGCTCTTGGATTATTTTCTTGAGAAGTTTTGCACTTCATGAGAAAATTACCTTCTCTTTTTGAAGAATTATTGAGGAAGAAGTGAGAAATGTAGTAACCCCTAAATTTAAAAGCTCAATTTTTTGAGGGCTCAGCCTCACAGCTTAGCTCATCATCTTTTTGGAATTCTCAGGGGATGGAAAGGGTTTTCTTGAAATAGTCCTTCATACAAAATGTAAAATAAAGGTGGACAAAAACCAATAAGACTGAGAAATTCACAAAAGAGGCTCTTTTTCTCCCACATATCCACTGCCCTTTCAGAAGTAATGAGATCTGATGGTGGATTTCTGAAAAAAACATTGTAGTATGTTTTGTTGGTTTGCAGGGTGGGCCTGTATGAAAACAATGACACGACAGCAATCATAATGTGGATTTGAATAATTTCAGTGGGAAACTGTCATTTTCTCCTCAACTTAAGATATTTCTACAACATAAAAATCCTCCATCCTGCTCATAACAGTCCTTCACCTTAAGCTCTGAACAGACAAGTACTAGTTCAAACCTACAAAGACAAGACACCCCACACATAATAACTGACTCCCACAAGTAGATTTTCTTTCTTTCTTTCTTTTTTCTTTTTCTTTTTTTCAGTGTTGCAGTCCTTAAGGAACTGTCTTAAAGGAATGCTGCACTGCTGCTGTTGTGGATGTCAGCTGATCTTGACCTTTGCCTTCTGTTTTGAAAGCAGAATCTTAACAAATACATCCAGATACAATACATCCAGGAGATAGACCTAAAGAGGTTCTTGTTTATTCCAACTATTCCAAGCAAACCCAGTTTCTGCCATTAAGGCTGCATCCTACACCTAAACTATAGGCTCATATATTAGTGTGCAGATATTAAGGTTATGCAGCTAACTTTGTGTTTTGTTTACAAATTTAATTGCAACCGTTACATTACACAACAACCAAGCATGTCTGTTTTTTCCCATTAAGAAGGGTTAATTAAAACACTGTACGTCACCATATTATACTAATTATCCCTGGTTAGCAGCTACATTTCAGCAATGACGCAAAATTGGCAAGCAGGCTACATGCTGTTACTTTACATGTGGGTTTGGGCCACACCTACAACACCCATTCTCAAGTGTGGCTGTAGTCCCCAGTTGAACAGAGGAAAACAGTGTGTCATCATACCACTGGGGCGGTTGCGGCTCAGGAGCGGGTCGCCCACTGATCGTACATAAGTACGCTCTTTAAGTATCTTTAAGGACAGGTCCATTTACCATTATCACTCTGCAGACAAACTCTGCTACCTCTCAAACTTATTCAGCACAGACGCTGACAGGGACCGTGACTGTGTGAGCTGACACTGATGCTAGTGGCACCGAGTCACCTGACCCATGTCACTATTTACACTTGACTAGTCTATTCTAATATCACGTTTTGTCTTTTTTATGCGAAAATGAACATATGCACTGGAGAGTAACAAACTGTGAGATAGCAGACCTATAAAGAATGAACTAAGGTTAGACAGGTTTTGTATATGGAAAATAAATCAGCTGTATTCAGGTTTTGATAAACATGGTAGATGCGTATGTGCAGAGAAGGGAAAGAAAAAAAAAGAGAAAAGCACCTGGTACTGCCTAATGGCTGGTCTAATGAGAGTGGCAGCAGTTAGACTTTATGATCAATGCTTTGCTGTTTGATAAGCACGTCGGGCAATGTACGTCTCAGTGTCAGGCTTAGTGGTTGTTGGTAACTGTCAGTTGATGTTTACGTTTGATAAAGGTCGTACGCTGATGGTTTCGGATGGAAAATACTGCACTTCATTATGATTTTCAAAGCAAAAACAGGTGTGTGGTAAAATATGATCCACCGATGTACATCAAGCATTTCGTTGGGTCTCCTTTGATGTTTCCCTGCGGCTGATTTAATGTTACTTATTAAATTGTGTGTCGACACATACAGGTACATAAAATAGTAAATTGCAGCTTTGGCAGACCACCAGTATTGAGGCTGAGGGAAGGCCTCTACTGTTTTTAAGAATACAGTACTCTGTGTCTGATGACAGTCGCATCTAACCAAATATCCACCACAGAAAGGTTTATATTTCAGTTGTGTGGTGGGCATAAGAAAAGTTGGAATCTGTGGGCTTCATTACTATTGATTACTGTTCTGTAGCTGCAGGGCTCGAAAGCATAGTTTCCACTGCTGTATTTTGTGATTAAGTGATTCCTTTTTTCCTGGTACTACAAGGTTAGGCACTTGTAGTTATTTATATTTGAAATGTAAGCAATATTAAGATATGAGATGAGGTGTCTGTGCTAATAATAGACAATCTTGCTCAAAAATTACCCTACCATAGTATATATTAGTGTTGTAAATTATTGAATCAGATCTTGTGGGGGAATGAAGAAGTTTTATTGTTGTACACTGTAGTTAACATTTGCATATAAAATCTTTCTCTAGGGTTGGGATTATGTAGATCAGGGTTTGTGTTACACAATCTACAAAGGTGCACCAAATAGTTCAGTTCTGTTGAAGTACTTTTCTGTTAAACATTTGTGCTTAGAGGATAGACAGTTTGGACCAGTCGGAAATAAATGAATTATAGTCACTGTGTTGACAGTTAATGTTTCTTGTCATACACCTAATACAGCCTGGGAGTCATCTGATATTCTACTCATGAAAGATAATTTCAGAGTCAATGCTGTGAATTGGTGAGTCAGGGTTGTGAGATTGTCATGAATCCCATTTGGTTACTTATTGTTTAGACACTCCATCACAGTCCTCACAGGGATTTTGAATAGCCTATCCTTCTTCTATTATATTCAGTGGATATCAATCTCCCATGCTGGGGCCAGGTCTAAAGTAAAGAAATATACAGCCTCCTGCCAGAGCCTATCAGACTATAGATTCAATCGAAAGGGGGGCCCTGAATAGTATCCCTGTAGGTTTGAGGCAGCTATTTCTTTTTTGTATGCAGGGGGTCCCAGAGGGGTGGTGTATATTGAGTTTGTTTTGAAAGCGATGCTTCCATTAGATGGGAGTCAGTCATCTGGTTCAGTGCTAACACTGGCAGAATGCCTGATTCAGCATCACTCTCTGGGCAAGTGTGATGGAACACTGCGCCATTCAAAAGGGACTTGAACATCAAATCATCCAAAACTGTGAATGAATGACCATGAATACCTGCATTTTTCATTACAGGATTTAATCTTATATACAGTATGTTGAGTGAAATAACTTGTAAGCCATCACTTTTAACAGCATTGTCACTATTGGGTTGCCTCTCACCCTTTCCTATGTGCCTTTACGTTACAGACTAAATTATTTACTTACATGTACTCTGCAGCATTTTTGTTTCATAACTAACACCTCCTCTCCACTAGTCTGTGCTGTAGAAGAGGAATAAGATCTTAAGTGGGTTCCAGCTGCCTGTCCCTCTTTGATATAATAATCAGGGTGCATGATGTAGTGTTTGAGCCAGGGAATAAACACATTAATAAACATTATGCCATAATAACAGATTCAAAGGTGCTTATTGCTCTGAGTCAGGCTCTAATTTAAATCACTTTTTGTCAGTGTTTTGTATCCATTATTTTGAATTTCTGACCCTTTTGCCCACTGACAGCCAGTCAGTCTCCCAATGAACTTGTGTATTATAAAAACAGATTAAGCCACTCTCTTTGTGTTGTTGATTTGCATTGCATATATAATGGATTAGCAAAACCCGAATGGAGTCCTCATGGTCTCTTATGGCCCATCCGATCTGTCTGGCCATTCAGGCAGAGCCCTCTCTTTGCAAAGTCGGTTCAGAGCAAATTGTTTTTGTTTTTTTTTGTTTTTTTTAATGCCAAATGCAAGCTTATTCAGTGCAGTCCTTGTAACTTCAATGGATTTTATACAGCCCAGAATAGCTGGTTTATGCAAATTGTGCTTCCACATCCACAAAAGATATCAAAACAAATTATGAGACTGAAGTGTTATTACTGAAACAAACGAGTGAACGACTGAATAAATTAATTAATGCAGATGCATAGAATAATGGCCACCCTCAGTGGAAGTACTGAAGGTGCAAATACTGTACAGCTCTGGTGACCACGTCAGCTATGAGTCATGGTCAAGGTCTGGACCATAATTCTCAACAGCTACCTCTATAGCCTTCTCCCTTAATTTCTCTCTTTAAAAAAAAAAAGGCACCACTGTAAATTTGGCATGTTCTGAGTCAGCACAAAAGCAATGCCATGAAACAAAAATGGGAACTCTTCTTCACACCACAATCTTTTCCCGCAAGCTCGAAGATGCCCAAAGATTTGTCTTCTATCCAATGTCTGTAATAGGTGCAATAACATAAAAAGATGAACAATATAAATTTCAATTATGAGCCTTACAGGGATTTGCAGAAGCTGTGCAGTGAACCATACACCTTTGTACTATACAGCATACTGTGTTTTGTCTTATAAACAATGGACAAATCATTTCTATATCTATAGCATCTAATCCACCTGCTATATTTGTCATTTTGTCTGTCTGTTTCTCTGCAGTGGATGTCATAGTGTCACCTCTTGTTGTGAAGACAAAGAGAGTATGGCACAATATCTGGGCAACTGACATTTGCACACAAGTCTTAATTTATGAGCTTTTCTTCAATTATAATGATTGTTATTACTGTATTTACTTAAAACAGAACGACAGGGAAGACCACAGTTGGTCCACTTGTCCACATACTGTTTTTGTGAAATTCTTAGGACAGTGAGAAAGAGAAAGATTAGGACACACAGGTGCACTTGTAGATTGTGTTAAGTGCAGTTACAGTATATATTTAGTGGAGCATATGGATCTTTACAAGCAGAGTGGGCATCACTATGTAGTGTTACATAAACCATAACAGCTATAGATCAGATTTCACTTCAGGTGTTTTCAGACAGAAAGTAAAGCAAATTTCTTCCTCACATAATTTGTCTACATTTGACCACTGGACTGTTTGTGCAGTCTGTGTTGATTCGCTCCAAACAGCCAATATACCAACTGTACAGACATTAGCCTGCAACGGACACACAGTGTGTGTGTGTGTGTGTGTGTGTGTGTGTGTGTGTGTGTGTGTGTATGTGTGAGGGAGAGAGTGTTTCTATGTAGTTTATGAAGTAGATTGGTAAAGACCAGGGATATGTGCAAATATTGGAAACATTTGAAGCGTACAGATGTGTCTACACATCAGGTCGCATCACTCTGGCTGAATCTGCATCTAATCACATTATTTGATTGACTCTGTATGTAATTGCACCACCGCTAAAACCGTCTCAACGTACAGAAAGACTTTTTTTCTTTTTTTAAGACTGCCAGACTGTGTTGAAAGTAACCTGAAAATATACATGCAAAAAGTAGTATTAGAATGTTTTACGTTCAGTATTTTTCTTTGTAATATCATTGCACAAAACGTGAAAAGGTCATGTACAACACAGTAAAAATTATTCTTACCTGACAACCATCTCCAGAAAATATTGATGAATCCCATAAAAAGTCATATTTTTGAATGAGATCAATATACTTACACTGTACATAACAGGGTTCAGTATCCATCCATCAATGCATCTGTCTATTCCCATCTATTCTAAAACTGTACAGCAGGATGTAATTCTGTCTTCCTGTCTTTTAGTGCAATGACTCATAAGCAGTGTTACAGAACATTTGTAATGCCAGTTGTGCTTTACAGCCTTGGTGCTCCATGCATAAAATGAACTCTCTTTTTCAATGAACTGTTATGCAAAAGAGGAAGTGCAGGTAGGTTGTCTGAAAAGAAAACACAACACACTCTTGGTCTCCTCTATGAGAATATCAGTTTATTCTGATTCTTACTGTGACCACCTTTTTGCTCAATCTATAATTAAATTCAAACTTAAAAGCCAAGTGCTGTGCAAATGACCCGAGGGTGATGCTGACTTTTTGTTGCACTTTAAGTGGGCATTTATTAATACATGTCTGTGTTTTCACAGTTTTCAAAACACATTTTTGTAAGAGACTTTTAACTTCAAGGTGCACTTTTCCCTTAAAGGCTCAGGGATAAAGAAAGGCATCATGCCTTTTGCATGAGAGCCACTTCTTCTTTAATTAGAGAGCTTGCCTTTATTTATTTACGAGGCATTCATGGGAGCATTTGTGATTTGTAATTAAAAATATGTATCACACTTCTTAGTTTAAAATTATAAAGAGCAGCTGAGGTCCCCCACTAACCAGAGGTTTGGTTAAGGCACTCCAATTGCATGCATGCTTCAGGGATATGTGACAGAGAGGATTGACTCAGAGCTTACAAATCTTGACTTCTCCCCATTTACCTGGCTCTAAAGCTGATTTCAGTCGACAAACTCTTTTGATGTAATTGCTAGTTCCTGTGGTGGATTACTTTTTGTTCACCTGAATATAGGATGATCTCAAAAAGGATAAAATTCTTACAAGTATCTTACGGATATTTTTGCGAGCTTTCTCACCTTGTTAGAAGGAAGACAGGGGAAGTGGATCAAATTGTTAGGATGTGAGTCAGAGGCTCACATACTGTAACTTGAATATTAAAGGTCAAGCAGGCTCCTACTGTCTCTCTTGACATGGCTTTTAGACAGTTCTCTTTAAAAAAAAAAAAAAAAAAAAGAGCTTTTTTTGTTTTAAATTGCTCCTTAGGCTCTTAGGGAGATTCTTCCCTTGTCCCATATTTTAGATGTTTAGACATGTTATGTTATCTCAAGGAAGTTTTTTTTTTGTTTGTTTTTTGTTTTTTTTTAACAAGTGTGTTTATTAATTTTCAGAATAAATAATCACACTACAACAAGATATAATACAGGTGCAAAACAGAACTATCACAATAAAGCACATCTTCAATGAAATACACATCACAGGGCAGTAGCATGTGTTATTTGCACAGTTCAAAACGCAAATAATCCGTCATCTCAAGGAAGTTTTAATCGAAAGCAACTGGACTTAGTTGTAGTCTAGGAAGACATTTCACCTCTCATCCAAGAGGCTTCATCAGTTCGTGTTCGCATCTGACCAGGCTGACCTGGATGAATGAGAATATTCACAGACATGTTATGTTCATTCTATAGATGTGTAGAATAATGTGTAGAATAATATTTTCTACTTACGTCTTGGAATGGCTCTGGATATAAATTACAAATACTAAAAAAAGGACTCAGAACCTTGCAGAATTATGTAGTTTTTTTTACATTATTAAATGTAAGTCCAATATTAAATCACATTTTGGCCTTGTCTTTGGTTCATAAATGCAGCCATTAGACTTCAGCTCTGTGCCACTCAGCTGTTAGTCGGTAGTGTCAGCATCTACACTGAGATTGGCTGCCCATGGTTATACTGAACTGAACTGAACTGTTTTACAGTTTTAGTAACTAAAAGAAATAGCTGAAAGCGGTTGAAAGAGACATTAAACTGTAAAGTTTTGATTCTGTAGGTCAAGCAACAGTGTCACATAACTTGGAATTGTGGCATTCATTGTTAAAAAAAAAAAAAAAAAACTAGCATTGCATCTCTTTTTTCACTTGTGTTATAATTATGCCATAATGTTGCAAAATCAGTGCTGTCAAATTCTTTACCACATGAATGTGTTTAGCATGAACTTCATATTGACAGCAACGAGAAAAGTAAAGCCTGTGGTGCTTTTTGTCTCGCAGTCATTTTTACTTCTTAATTTTTTTTTCTGTGGCACATGAAGAGCAGGCTTTTAATCAGCCTTATTAATCCAGCTGGCCTGCAGAGATGCCATGACTTCCTTGTCTTTAAAGAACTAATTATTATAATGAGCATTGTCAACTTTTGTATCACAAAGCTGTATCAGGCTTTCAAAGTCACTGACCAATGAACAGTAACTGTTTTCTTTTTAACGTGGACAAAAAAGTATCTCTGACAAATTACGTCATTCAAGGTGAGACAGTTGGGATATCTCTGTGAGGCCCTGAGGTAAACATTGTGTACATCATGTCAAGTGTGGCCCTAAGATACATATATCTCTACAGACATTTGCATAAATGTGTAGCAGTTGTCTTTGCACTGCGATATGACGGTACGTTTCTTTAGGGTAAAGTCTGAAGTAACCACCCACAAATCATATGTCTGTACAACAATTTGATCATCCTATGAAAGGAAAATGAAGGAAAATATCAATCACTGAATGTATACACTAGGTATGTGTAATGCTTTTATTTTTTGCAATAATAGTTATTTTACACAGTACATTTTACTGTAATGCCACATCTGCTACTAAAATATTATATTAAAGCCCAAACTCATATCTGAGACTACTACATTTACATGTTGTCTTCAAACATACATATTTTAAGACCTTATCCCAAAACTGTCTCTGATTACATCGCCAAGGGCAAAAATCCTCAACATTTAATGAAAAAATAATCATCTCTTTTTTTCATATTTTTATCATATGAGTGTTCAAGTTTAAGTAATGACTGTTACAGTAACCCAGCAAAGTCAAAAACAAATCAGGTTTTATGAAATATCCCAAACACTGTGCTTTGAATGTCAATGTGGATTTACCACACTTACCTTTCTCTTCTTTGAGATCAAGCTGTTCTTTTGTACTTGTTTATCTTCAGGATCTGTGCTCCCTTCAGCTTCTCTGTCATCTTACCTGCGCAGTGTGTGTGTACGCAACAGTCACACAGGGAGTGTATGACACTGTTTTCTCATATGAATCATAGACATTCATGTTCAGTCAGCAGAGTATCACGTCTTGTTTATTCTTGGTCTGAACGTGACTGTTTAATATTTCCGGGTAAACTGTTCTGTCATGTCTGCACGTTGACATGCAATTCTGACATATAAGAGGATTTTGATTGAAATTACTTTCACTGTTGGTTTGCATTCAGCTAGAATCTCTAGGTATGCAAATTTGCTTCCTCTATCATCACCAACAAATAACAGCGTTTGCCATGAATGACATTTCATTACCAAATACATTTTAACAGCAGTTGACAAAAGACAACAGGAGCATATTGTATGTATGCAGAATATTTCACGTCAACATGCCTTGTCATTGGGGAACTGCTTTACTTTACAGGCTTGTAATGCATAACACACTCAATGGCAGAACCTCTGTGGGAGTGTTGGTTCAGCAAACTGAGGTAGGAACAACACACAGATCATAAGTGGCTAATGAGAGAGTTCCACACAGAGGCAATGTCCAAACAGGATCTGTAGGAGGTATCCAGAAACAGGCTGCAGGAAATGACCCTTGCTTATTTACAGCAGAATTTTCTACAGAATTACAAAGCCCTTCACAACAGCAAAATAAAAACAAAAGAAAAATCTAAGTATTACATTACAGGGAGTTCAAAAGAAGGATCAAAATGTTGACGCATCTGTATAAAAAGACCATCAGAGATTGATTTTACGATGTAATATGTACACATTTGAACAGGAGGGGGCTTAAGGTTTGTAATATAACTTCTGGGCGTGTTGACGGCAGAAATTAGATTTTTTAAATATATGCTTCGTAACAGACAGAATTTTTTCTGGCCCATTTTGCTTAGCACCACACCCATTAGTACAACTGATTTGATCAGCAACATCTTAAAATATACTCCATTTAATATGTATCCACTGGTGTTGATAGTCTAAATACGGAGGTTTAAGCAAGCTCTAACTTTTCTAGCTGTTTCTACAGAGCTCTTTGAGGATATTAAACTTTTATATATTAGCCATGATTTTCCTACATTACCGACTCAATGATTCAACAATTCCTTGATTCCAGAAAATGCCATCTTTTCTATAATTCACAGACAAAGTAAAACTCCATGTTTCATTCTTAATGAAACACACAGGGCTCAGTTACTGGCCCTTGCCTCAGTAATACATCATGTTAACTGGAGAATGAAGGAAGAATAATGGTTGTGCCTGTTGCTGCCACAAATCTGAGGATTCATCAGTGAAAGCCAAGATGAATAGGCTGCCCCACCTGACTTCAAATTTCTCTGTGATGGAGACACTTTTATCCACTCGCCTTCTTTTAGCATGAGAGCTGCTTTGTACTTTTAACTCATCCCTGCACCCCATATGCAACTTAACAACCCCACTTTGTCATGTTGGATGTGATGAGGAGATGGCTTTACTTACATAAAGTTACGTGAAGAAACATGCAGAAAATCTTTTTACACACACACTTGAGCTAAGCAGGTGCTCGGATATTTGACAGAACACAGATACCAGCTGGTTATGTCCGACGGTAATCTTTTTGTTTTGGGGGCTTTATTTGACTAAGCATAGGGGGAATTCATTTTCTATGTGGCATATTTCATAATTCTGAAAAAGCACTCACATGTAGAAAGTAGAAAAGCCAATTTTTAAAGACAACTTTGAGTCTCAGGATCCATAATGGTTTTCACATACCTAACATGAAATTACTGACCTCTGCATAACATTTTCCCACCTGCTTTACATATCTCCTTGTCCAAATATTTAATTGAATTCATGAAATAAGATTTAATAGGTTTCAGGGACAACTTCATAATACATATTTGATGGTATTCTTTTGTTGCCTAAGATGATTCAAGGCCCCATTGATATGAGGAAATATATAATACTTCTGGATATATTGTTTACTCATTATGTAGGTACACCTTAACTACCAGGCCACTGGTAGCAGTGATTATCTCACAGTATATTGGCAATACAAAATGCATGCATTTGCCCATTTACCATGGCCTCACCCGGGAGAGCCAACAGATCCATAGATATATGTACAGTATCTGGACCCATTAATAATATCCAAATTTAGTTAGACACCTCTGCTGGCCTATCGAGGACAATTTGGCACCATTATTTGTGTCATTAGAGGCCCGAACAGGAGGTAGGTCTTGGCCTAAGTAAAGACAAAATGATATAAAATGATAAAAATAGAACATTATTTACTTTCCCAGAAGCAGAACTGTACTATTTTTGGCAGGTGTTCATATTTTCTGACAACTGGCTATACATACATTTGAAGAATGATAAAGTGGTAACAAAAGAGAATGACAAGTCCCATTCATCGTTGCTTGATTTTGGAAAATCACTGTACTGACACCAGCGTAACCTCATTGGTGTGGCGATTTAGAGAGGATAACTGTAAAACCTCCTTCACAATGGAATATTATATATAAGCACTGATTTTGTATTTAGGAAAGAACAACTATTGCCCAAAATAACAATGCTACCAATCAGGTACAGTTCTAATTGGGAATACTGAATATGGTCATGGTAAGTTATGTCATGAATAATATTCTAGTGTATGAAGAGGGTAACAACTTTTGTCATTCAAAACAATGACCTTGCTCATACAGAGTTCCCTCTAATTGAACATTTTAAATGTAGTTTCTCAATCAGACTGGTGGTTCTGTTACTTAAGTCTGCAAATGGTCGTGTTTGAATATTCACTGTGGTGTTTTACTAAGGCAGCTGCAAGCAGAATTGCAGAATCATGAGGCTACAATCAAAATAAAGAGGTTTTAGAGAAGGGGTGGTCATTGTTAGCCAAATGAACCATGCAACAACATGAACAACTGAGTTGTGCAAACTCCGAACTGAATGTCTTTTTAACACTCTGCAAGAGGTACAAAAGGGACTGTAAGACAGACCTAGCCTAGTCAGTGCTGGTAAAATGACATTTCTATTAAACTGTGGAACTTATATCATTCAGTCAGAACTGTCAAAAAAAGTTAACATCCATACAGTCCAAAACTTATTCCATGGTTTTACCTCTCTACAGCTGTCAGCACGTTTCTTCATCTTTCCCTGTCTGTCTCTTTCCAAATATTCTCATGAACCCAGTGTGATATATTTTAGAAATGTGCTTCATGAGCCTCCCATCTTTCGGCGATGAACATACATTTGCTTATTACTTAGCAAAAATTAAAAAAGGTATTGTTTTCCAAAACCGGTAATCATTTGGGTTTATTGTGTGTGTCTAAAAGACAGATAACCCGGCATTTATTAAGGTTCTCAGTATGGAAGAGGACATACAGTGGTTCTCTTGTGTGTGCAGTCTGAATTTCATAGCTATATATGCTTTTATGTCTGTCACTGTTTCCCTCATATTGTGTGAGAGAGAGAAAGAAACAGTCTTGATGCGGCTTTAATCTTGCCTTGGTGACACATTTCACAAAGACCACTTTTACATGTTTATTTTTTGAAATTCAAAATGACTGTCACACTCCTTTTCTTTTCCTCTCCTTGACTTCACACTTGTATTCATTGCAATTAAGACAAGAGCACTCAGGCGTATAGATTAGAGGGACTAAATATTTAATTAATAGGATGGTACATATACACGCTTTGGGTGCATGCTGATGAGTTTGTTTATTAAATACTGCTGTTTAATTTGGAGAGTTTGAGGCCTCGTTTGGATATGTATTAGCAGGGGCCAGACATGGCAGGAAAGAACTGTGAGAATGCTCTCTTTTTTTTGCCTTTTAATATTTTGATGACATTTAGGAAAGGGAGATTTTGTGCTGTCATTTCCTCAGTAATCAGATGTGACTGGATGTGATCGCTGGAGTGATGTCATCAGCATCGTCAGACGTGCACTAAAGCCACCGCTTGTCTTCTTTATGTCATCAAATCATGGTTGTGCTTGTTAACGAGAAGCCCAGTTCTCAGTTGTACCTACACTTCTACTGTAGCTACAGCTGCTTACTATTAGCATGCTGCTTGTTTAAGCAAAAAAAAAAAAAGATAAATAACAAAGTAATTCCTGATCACTCAAGAAACAATAAAAAAAACAAAGGCTTTTGTAATTGCATACAGCAAAACCATCATCCTTAAGGTATTGTTTGCCTGAGGGGAAACATAAATGAAAATATGGGGAAGTAATTATGAAACACACAAAGCAGCAGTAGTTTTGAAGCACAAAAAACAACAACAAACAGTTCAGACTGTGATATTTTAGTCACATTACTGACTAGTTTTGTTTCTTCCTGTTTTTTTTCTACTGAACCATGAAGGTAAAATTGCACTGCTTTACTGTTTTACTTGCTGTGGCACCAGGATTTGCTCACGGACAGCAATCAATGTGGAGTGTTCACAGCTGAAAACCCTGCAGATAAACACAGTAAGACAGGCTGATGCACACTGATGGGATTACTCTGTTGTCGCCATGGTGAACATGGCCTCATTAGATGTGACCTTCTCTTGGGCCAGAACAAAGGCCTTCAGAGATATTATAAGACATTGTTGTGTGCTACTTCATTTTTAGCGTGTCTCTGTATTTTTAAACATTTTGCCCATAAGTTATAATGTTTTAGTGTAGTGAGTAGCACTGGAGATGGTGGAAGTACTAGACACAATCTAGATAAAGTTTTTTATTTTTTTTGGTCAGCTAACAGGTACAGGATTTTGTTGTTGTTGTTGTTTTTCGTTTTTTTATACAGTGACATTGTAGATTCCAGTATGTGATGAGTCAGTTTGTGTAGTGAAAGAGAGAATTGTGCTGCTATTGTAGAGCCAGCATGTCTGTCTGATAATGGGAAGCTGTTTTTCCACCATGAAACTATGAATAGTCAGTTGGTGTTTTTTTTGTTTTTTTTCTTCTTTTTTTTTTTTACTTTTATCTCTTACAATCATGTCTGCCGCTTCTTTTATAATAGTTGGTTGCAAATAAGTATTCTTCATTTAAACAGATCCACAACGTAAGCCTGTAGCATCCCTCCACACAGACACTGAAAATCAGGGCAACCGTGTTCTCTGAATTGGCCATAGGTGTGGATGAGGTTGTGAGTCATTATTTCTGCCTGTTCTGTGTTGGACTGGTGACCCATCCACATTGTTCTCCAGACCTCAGCACAAAATCTTTAATGCCCAAGCCTTAAACAAATTTGTGATTTGCTCATAAAAATTCAGAATTAAAACTCATGCTCAGTTCATCAGTTGTGGTTTTCAGTCCTTCGTATGTGTCTGTGTGAGAGAAATAAAACAAAAAAACCAAAACAAAAACAAAAACAGACACAGCACAGCTTGTAGAAGTAGTATCTTCACAGCCTCACAATAAAATGACATGGGTAGAGATCACGAAGCAGGTGAGGGCTGTTAGATCTTGCGGAGAACTCTGCATTGCTAAAAGTAAGCAGTTTGATTCAAGACTTTTCACTTTAAAGCAAGGTTTCAGCCAAGGAAAAGGAACACCAAGGCCCCAGGAGGAGGCTGCCAGTGTGCACTCCCACACCAGGCACATCAGTGCTCTCATTAAAGATGTGTTGTCTCTGGCATCATTCTAGATGGGAGCACGAACATCATGCCCAGCAATTTACTGGCTGATAATTGGTAGGCAACCTCTCTGGGGTCCATATTATTTTGTATTGGAGAATTTCAGCCTTATGAAAATTCTGTAATTACATAATACACAGAACATTCACAAGTCATTAATTGGAACAGCATTTATATCAACAAAATGTCATTTTTTTTAATCAGTTAAAGCAATTCAAGGTTTTTGATGGGTTTCTCAGTTCATTCTGAAACTCCCAGGGTGATGCTGTTATGATGCTGCTGGAGGAAGCTGACAGTTGATGTTGCAGTTTAGATAAGGTTATATTATTACTAATCTGCCCAACTAATGGACTATCATACTTTGTTTTGAACATAGTCTGTAATACTCAGTGGTTGGGACTAAGTTTTACTGAGAGCCAAAGTAAACATAGCCATAGCTTTGAGGTTCACGTTTGGGCTGAGGTTTGCGCTGAGAGTGTAATTCTGTCAGAGAGTAAAGTTTAAAGAAGCAGACGTTAAACTTGAGTGAGCTCACAAAGTGAAGGCCCCTATGGTCCATTAAGACATCAATGGTTGCCACTCCCAATTTCTGAGTTTTTAAAAGCTCAATTACATTAAGAGATACTTTTGATATGAACATAAAAGCAAATGACTCCATTATATGAAAGGGTGGATAGTACTACCAAACCCACTGAGGATTAACTCCCAACTCTGCAATTCTGAACAACTTTGAGCAGGTTTAAAAGACACCATATGATTTTTCTATTTGCACTGTGCCTTTTCAGAAGGGTGAATGATTTTACAATTTTGTTTTAAAGCTGTTCAAGTTTTGAATCCCTTTCGCTGTCAGAATAGATCTTAAAAGGTAAAAAACTCAACTCTTGGAATACGAAATATCTAATACTGCAAGGTTTATTTAAATTTAAACAATAGACATTTTTCTGAAGTGTATATTTTGTAAAATCATTATGTCAAAATCCTTAAACTCCCTGAGTGAATTCTCCTTCCTGCTCAGTCATTGGGTGTTTTTCCTCCACACCCAAGCCTTAGCATAAACTGCTGTGCAGCAGTGATTGATTCAATGTAGACTGTCAGATGTGCTCTGTTTCCACACAGTGCTGATTTGCTGAACAGTCACTTTGTGTTTAAAAGGGTACAGCAAATTGGGAGATTGAAACAAGCAGTCTGCCTTACAACCAAACAGCTTTCATGTATGTTTGTCATTTTCTTCCTCCTCCACCGTCTGTGATTTATTATTTCATGTCTCTTCTGGCCTTTTGGCCAGATTGTAGCAAGCTTTGAGCTTTTCTTGTCCTAAGAAGGGAAATAGAGGATAACAACCCCATAGTAATCATGCAGGGTTAAATTCATGTGGGTAATTTTAAGGCTCTAAATCGTTTAACATTTTTATTTTAATTGGCCTCACCAGTGGTCAACCAGTGCTGTGGATTAGTACGTGACATGTAATGCCTGCAAGTTATTTTAGTACAACTGTCACGTAATTAAAAAAAAAAAAAAGCAGCAGTACCAACTGACTTGTCATTTCTACACAGACTTAGCTTTTCACAAGAAATGCTTTTCTTTTTGTTGCTGAGGCAACTCGTCTAAGACAATACAGTGAGCTTTCTTTCTTTCTTTCTTTCTTTCTTTCTTTCTTTCTTTCTTTCACTGTCTCACTTTGCACTGGGGTCAAACAGAAGATTGTATCAGCATGCTGCATGGCACAGAGGATTTAGACTCTATTTGATTCGGGAGACCGCTAGGATCAATTTCAACCTGGCCGGCTCACTGCTTGGGTAGCTTCTGTGGCTGCCAGTTCAGGGCTCTGACCTGGATTACAATGCTCAATCAATGGGACTCAAAGCAAGCAAGAGATAGAAACTCAGTCCTTTAGCATATACACTCATGCTCTCTCATGCTCATTTTTTATTGCCACTTTTCTCATTTCAAATGTCTTTTCTCCCAAACATCTGATGGTGGAAATACACATACATTGGTGTCCACATACTGCACATGCATGCATGTAGGCTCCCATATTGTCTTCATGGTAGTATTGGATTTATCCACAGCAAATATTAAGGCATAATGAAGTAAAAAGAACTGCTCTACACCTTGGTGTGGTGTGTGACTGCATTAACATTAGCTACGGGGAACAGTTTGAATCCTCAAACCATATGTCAGTGTGACAGAATTTGTTGTGTGGTGCATCAAGTGGTCCATTACCAGAGATAATGCAATACATAGTATACATAGTAATCATTTCTCTTTCTCTCTCCTTATGTTCTGCTGTGCATCCTGATGACCTTCCATTGGCTCCTTCTATAGGTAAGTCAGTGTGTATTTTTTCAACACTATCTATCTATCTATCTATCTATCTATCTATCTATCTATCTATCTATCTATCATCTATCTATCTGTCTATCTGTCTGTCTGTCTGTCTGTCCTTGGTCTATGGACTATGTGGCTTTGATAGCTGATACCTTGTGAGAGATTTGATAGTAGTGTGGCAAGTCATTGATTACTTCTGTTCCTTTAATTAGTAGTTTGACAAATACAGAAATTGTATAAACATTTACACAGTGGAAATGTCCTCCAAACAAAGCCGAAAGGAATCATAATTCTGCAGACTACTTTCAAGACAGAAACATTCCTGTTCTAGTTTACTGTCATGACAAATACAGTTGCCCTTGGTGTAATGGCTCCTTTCAAAGCAGCTGTGCTGCCTAATCAGAAGGTTATAATTACAAATTGCAAACGCAAACCCCAGCTGTGTGATTAGAGTAAAAGGACCCAGGTGAAAGACTATTGTCTAGGGTTATCTGTATACATTTGACAACACAGGATGATTAGAATATGTTCAGAGGCCAGGCGTGTCAGAGACAGTGACAAGTTTAACCAGCAGTTCATGAATCTTGCAGTGTGGTAGGAGCTTTTGCAGCAGCAGTGGCATCTCTTACAGTGTGGTAATGTGTGTATGCAGAGGTGTTTGATCATCAGTTGCTGATAAGAGATCGCATGTCTTATTGTTCTTTAGAGATAGTGTGTATCAATGTTGTAGTCAAGATTTTAAATTAACTAAGTGTTGTGGAATTATTTAGAACAACTAACTGACTTTTGGTGTGTTGTTAAATCAAGGATGAAACATACAGACACTGTTTGGGTTTTGTGATGTTGCTACTCTATGCAGCATTGTAGACAATTACTCCTGATAGTTACTCTAAAGCAGTCTTTATATTCAGTGTTTCCTAAAATGTTAATTCATTTAACTGAGGCATTGTTTGGATAACTTTGGTTAAATGGAACCAACAGCAAACCCCACATTTGGTTATTTATATGATGGATAAAGAAATTCTCCTCAAACAGAAATATCAGTTGTTATATGCTACACTGAACGCATCATGCCTCAAGTTAACATACTAAAGATAGTCAAAAATGTCAGGGTATGATATTGTTTGTGTGTGCCGCATTATGTTGCACTGCTGCCACACTATCATGAGCGTTGTAAACCCTGCCACTCACACATCCGGTTTTTGTAAAAGATCAGAGGGTTCAGGTAGCGTCGAGTGCCTGTAGATGGATGGGTGCTTTGAGGCAGACAGCAGCCATGCTTTATGGCTCCTTGGTTTTTGAGTGGCAATGCCGGAGTGAAGTGTGTTGATTCTACAATGATCACTCTGAGCTGCTGATACAACCCCTGATGGCAGACATGCTTGCTTTTAATGCATTTGGCGCATGTATGTGCACAACACAAATAACCTACCTACCAATCGCGGACTAATAACCACCATGTCAAGTCAGGTGAAATTGATGTGGCAACAGATTTTTTTTTTTAAATGTCTTTTATTTTTGAAACTAAACAATTATCAAACCAGTTTCAGAGAGCGTTAACTGTAGGCAGTGCCAGTGAAGGATGAACACACCCGGACAATACCTTCGCCCCATACACACACACACACACACACACACACACACACACACACACAAAGCACAGATGAAGAAAGAGTCAGGGAGCCAAAGCTGAGATTGTAGCAGGTGCTTTCTTATGCTGTTAAACTTTCCCATCACACATCCCTTCTCTTTAAATAGGACAGAGGAGAAAGAAAGCAACAGAGGGAGAGGGAGGTTCAAGGACAGAAAAAATGTGATTGATCTAAAGGGAGATGTGTCTGGCCAGGCTCTCAACTATACCCCCCCACCAACCCTGTTACAGCCCATAGATCCAGCCGTCCTACCTAAGTCAGGGTGATGGAGGACCTTGTCTGCTTCTGTGCTGCAGTGAGAAAAGAGAGGGGGAGAGTGCAATTGTACAGGCAGTTCTGGACAAGTCTGGGAGTCGGCTGACACAGACAGTAACCTAACAAAGTTGAGGTTTCAGGGCCAAGTCTAATAATATCAGATTTTTGCTTCATATTAGAACACATTACATAGATTGGTGCCGTAAGTGCAAATAATATTGAAGTTAGAAATAGTTTCCTAAGTAATTACAAGATGGTTTGTGATGAAATAGCCTTTAGATAGCCATTCATTTTGTCTGAAGGTGGTATACAGAATTTTAAGCTCCACAGAAAAGCTGTAGCAAAGTCTAGGGTACCCCTTATTCATGTCACTTTGGACCTGTGTAATATCTAATATCACAATTTGTATGTATTTATATGCATGTTTATCTTCTAGGCACTACAATCAACAATACATTCTCATTTCATGGTTTATTGAAACAGTACAAAGAGATAATGCTTAATATCAACCTTGGAATACACAAGTTCACTCCGTTTTCACTGAAATAATAGACTAGGTCCACCAATTTGCTGGCTGAAATACATGAAATACAGCCTCAGTGATTCTTTCCTACAATATGGCAGGTTCAAGCAGAATCATTTACTGCCAGAGGAAGGGCGGATGTGGCTATGAGTAGGAGTGGATGAGCCGGAATGTGTTCTTGGGCTGCAGTGGGGGGGGTGGCAGGGGTGACTTCACTCATTTAGTTCCTCTTTCGAAATGAATGTGGCCCCATTTTGCCCCTCATGCGGTAAGACTCCATTGTGATGTCCAAGAACACCACCTACCCCCCCCACAGTGACTTTGTGAGTGGAGTGCTTCACTATGTGAGTGATTAGCAGGAGAAGGTGTTCTTAGATTTAATGGCTGTCAACTGAAACAAAGGGACATAGGAGGTGACCAAAAGAGCTCACATGCTGGCAGAGAAGCAATAATGAGGGATGTAAGAAAAGTGAATGAATGAGTGACATTCTCCAAAGTTTAGAAGGTCAGAGGAGGACATTTTTTGAGAGGAAGTTCCTTGCTGGTGGATGATGGCTGCTTAAAGAAGAGAAGGGGACCTCCTTGTTAGGGTGAGGAGAGGGTTTGGTCTGGCCCTGGATCCACTCCAGTGTGCCTTCTGGCCGTCCCTGAGGGAAGAGGATACTCTGATAACTGCTGGCCAACCTGTGGACAACCTTGGCATCACTAATGAGCCTGGTGGGTCTGAACTTCTGCAGCAGACTGTAACCCAGGCAACAGGCTAACTACCACATGCTCCCTGAGATTGTTTACAAAATGACAAGTGGCTGAGGTGAGAGTCTGCTGCTAAATCAGATGTGTTAGCCTCAGCTGAACTGACAGGGTCTTAAACATAACACTATTGCCTTTATTCTTCACGCATTTGTATTTATTTGTTTGTTTGTTATCATTTTTTATATCTGTCGTTTTGCATTTGAAGCAAAATACTCTAAAATTATAAATCACATCAAGGGGAGTTCAAGCCCCTGTGTTTCTCGCTCTGTCATGGACTTTTTGATTCTTTGCTTATTGTTCTTTTTGTTCTTTGTTTTGCCTTAAAATTATCCATTATTGTAAGACCACAAGTCCTTGAGTAATCAAATTTGATGGAATTTTTTATTCATCCACTGCAAACACTGCAGAGCAGACAAATAGAAATGTGGTATTTGCTGTGAATTCCAAAGTGTGACAGATTACATTTGGGTTGTGCTGCACAGTGCCAACATCAGATGTCGTACTTTAATACAATATTACCTTTATAAATAGCTTGCAAAGAACCTATCTAGCTGATATGCAATATTTCCTCACAAATTGCTGAATCAATTATTTATAGTACCATTATCAAGTTAGAAAACTATGCAGGCCAACTAATGATAACTAGTCATGCTTGCTTCATTGTTGGGCCAACAGTACCTTAAACCATGCCACTCATAGGGCTGGCTGTGGTTGTGTGGTGGGCTTCTTGCAGCCCCAGCTGTAGCTCTTGACACGCACATTCTAACACATCATTCATGTTGATGTGTTGCTGGTCTTTAAAGCACCTACCTTTGCTCATGTTGAGTCACTGCTCTCAATGTGTGAGCTTCCATCTGGAGGAGAAGGTTTGTTGTTTTTCACGTCACGCCTGCCACGTTAGCTAGACAGCTAATTGCCAATCAAGAGCACATTAACACATACTAACATACGCATGCACACTCACTCTTCCTGCTGATATACAACAAAGTGATACCACAAAGAGTTAAAAAAAAAAAAATGTAGAAACTAGAAGAAGAAAAACACAGATGCTCCTACTCATAAATGTCAGTCCCACTCTAAAATTGTTTGCTTTCTGCAGCCCTGTGAAAAAGACTTTAGGCTAAAACTACAGCTATATCAGGTGCAGATCTTACTCTGCTATATTGTATACCATGACAAACTATTTCCCTAATTTTCCATCAAAGTAATATATTTGTATTTAACAAGCAAAAATCCATCCATCAGTAATAGATGAGAAACTCTGGGTTCTCTCATACCAGCCCATGTGATGAAACACATCCAGTGACAAAATATCACAAAGTGATGTGTTTTGTGTATTTGAAAAATGATTATGCCACAAGCTGTTGGACGTTTTGTACTGTAGTAGATGGAGGGGAAAGTGCTTCTTTGCAATAATTAGCTTCCTTTGCCTCCAGCTGTCAAGAAAAGAAAAGAAAAAGATCTAGAAAAGTCTATGTGCAAAAAGAGAGGTCATAGACAATAACTGTTTAACAAGAATATATAGTACAGAGCACTACTCATCAGATGATGTCAAGGAGTGGCCAGCTGTCAGAACTAATAGTGATAGCATTGTTGTTAAAGAATAAGTGAAACATCGTGTACTGGAAAAATAGCAATTTAGACTGAAATATTACTTCCTGTCAATCAGTGTTCTGAATATAGGTTGTGAATGTACATTGTTTCACTTGGTCCAGCGGTTCACAGCTTTTGTCGGTTGTAATGACAGTAATGTCAAATAGCTCACAGCTACTGGTGTCTGCGTCACAACTGTGGTTTGCTAACTTCAATTTCATGACTCTTTTTTCTTTTCTTTTTTTTTCTTTCTTTTTTTTTTTTTGGCTACACTGCAGTGCATCTGATACGTCAAGGCTTGCCAAGCAAGCCACACCACTTGATAATACACCCTGGTAGTGAAACACATCAGCACCTTGGTCATGTTGTGAGCAGAAATGTGTTGGTAGTGTGTGTGCAGTAATGGTCAGCACTCACTGGTCTGTCTGAGGATGGTATGAGCTCTGTTTCTTTGGGAATGTAAAGAATAGCTTAAGTCTCTGGGTGTCCTCCAGCTTTACACAGCCTTAGTGATTGGGTGACGAAACTTTCAGAGCTAAAAATACGCACCTTTCCAGTGCTAACGAGCCATGAATGATGTTTCTGGCATCGATACAGAAAGAGGTATTTAACCGCAGACATGTTGCTAATTTGCACAGCTCCCCCCTGGTTCCAATAGCTTTAGGGCATTCTATCTTGTGGTATACAGATCTCATTTGTCCATGCACAGTGATGACTGCAAAGTTGTTGAAGACAATGATATTTGAGAAGTTAGGCCACAACTAAAGTACCTTGTACAGGAAAATAGGTGTCCATTGCTTGTTGCTTACATTTTTGTTTACCTATAGGAGTTTAAAATGTTGCCCTCAGTTGGTATCTGTGTATGTTTACTGTCAACACAGAACCACTGAACCTCCTAGAAATCTTTTTCCCAGTTACATTGTGACGTGATTGCTGCTTGGACCGTTTTTGGAGTTAATGAGACTTTACTGCTACTTATCACACCTCAGTATACACCAGGTACGGACCTTTAAATGTATTGAGTAGTTTGAATTTTTCAGTACTGAGTGTTGCACAACCCTCAGGCCATACCAGTACCTTGCACACTAACATGATATGCTGGTATCAAATAGAAGTAAAACAGTATCTTTCATTACTCCCAAAATATTAAGCTGAAGGATACATAAAGCTATATAATAATTAAGGTGTTTCTACTTAACTTACTGTTACTGTTGACTTGCTGTTGATGCTACATATGTATTTTTACAGTTAATTAACAACAGGCACATTAGCGTTAACTGTTGTGTATTCAAGCCAACCACAGCCACTTCCCTCTGCAAAGGAGCAAGCTACAAATGTGTTAAAAGCACTTTTAAAGTCAACAGGGGATGAGTGTTTGATATACAGAGTTTCAGGCTGGGTATTGCCTTAAGCCACATGATGTCACAAAATACTGTGTGTGTTGTTTATCACAGTGTCACAGTTTGTACTTTGATGGTTTAGAATTGTGTTAAAACTATTTTTAACACTTCCACAGTTACCATCTTTGTACTGTCCCTGTTGTTGTGCATGTTCTTATCTGGATAAGCTAATATACTAGCATTTTGTGTATTATGTTTCCTTTAGTTTAAGGAATTGTTTTGTCTTCAGACAAGTAATTCATTTAATCTGTTTTGTGTTTTCACCATTTTCATCATTGTGTTATTTCTTAAGCATATATGTTGTATAATTTTAGGACACCGTAGACCACAATCTTGCACCACCACCTGATATATAAACTCAACTGAGAGACAAGTGGGTCCAAAGAGCAATCTGGATAGGCAGATTGCGGCGCTTGGGTGGTTCAAACTGGCAGAGCACCCCCCTCCCATCCCACCATTGCCCGCAACAATGCCAGATTCTCCCTTCAAGCCTTCTCAAGCTCACTGAATTATTGGCTTGAGGCTTACGTGCAAACCCTGACTTAGGAGGCTTTTGTCTATGCAACACACCCATGAATATGAATATCATTATCTGCTGACATCAGGACACAAGGCAGATTAAAACACGATTATCCGGCTTGTTGTTATTGTTTCAGGCAAGAGATTTAAACTGAAATTTTAAGATGAGAGAGCTGAAATAATTTACATCCAGCTGTGCAGTTTGTTTACATGTCTTGGGGTATCGTGGGCCTAGTTAGAGTTTGTGTACATGAGTTGTTTTTGAATCTCAGTAATTGCCATCCTCCTCCTCTATGTTTATGACTGCAGTATTAAAATAATGACAAGAGGTCTCTCATTCCCCCCAAAAGCCTGTAGAGACACATCTGAATTTCTCTCAGTGGAGTAAGGCAAAACCTTAATACATACAACCCATAACACAACCTTTTAAGATATGTTTATATTATGTAACCCATATAACCACAGCTCTCTGATACTACATAGCACACTTATCTAATCTGATGATTTATACTCCAAGAGTGGTTCAGATCTACTTTGGACCTATACTTTTTTTCCCCCAGTGTTGTGAATTGATTGGTTGAAGCTATCAGTTTTCTTTCCCACTTTGCCTCTTTGTTACCGCTTTCTTTCTCAACTTTGTCATGCACGCCATCAGGTCTGTCACAGACAGACAGGTGACAAAGGTAATCTTGGAGCCTTTGACAGGGTGTCAGCAGTGTAGGCAAAGCCCTTTAAACACAGCCTGTCTAAGTTAATGGCACACTCTGAGGGGAGAAAATGGATAGCCCCAGAGACAGAGGGGTGTGTTGACAGCCCAAAGCACGAGGACACACATGAGCCATCATGTGATTCTGACTCGGATTGTTCTGACATGGGGCCCAGCAGATGTCTCAGATACTGCTCTCCTGACGGCTCCGAAGAAACAGAGGCTTTCATACTCATTTCTTAAAATCAAACCTTACCAAAATAAAAGTGACGATTGCTGTTACTTCTACTGTTAGACAAGAAGTGCTGTGGGATGCGTTAGTGATGTTTCATCAGTTGCAGCTATCCAACTTGAATTAATAAATTTACACTTTGTATTTTGTCAAAACATTACATTTCATTCAACATATTGTTTTGAAGAAAAAAAAAATCTGCATGACTGTGGAATCCCATATGCATGTGTGTATCTCTGCATGTTCTTCCAAACAGCTGTGATACCCCCTACATCCCTACCAATTTTCATACCCGTACACTCAGTTTGAACAAGTGGGTGCAGAGTACTGTGACTCTGCCCCTCGGGCATTCTATTTATTTGTTTATTTATCTACATTCATTTCTCCTGTTCCTTGCAGGGGGCTGGGGAGGGTAATTACTGGTGTGGAACAGCAGGAGAAGAAGCCAATTTAAGTGTGGGCACCAGTGAGGTGTGAGGCCAGCCCCGAGAGGCTCCGGCTCCTCACCTGTTCCATTTAGGCCTAGAAGAGAAGAGGGGCCACTGGGGCTAGCCACATGATGGGATTAGACACAGCATTTGGACACACACACACTCTTACTATATCTCTCTGTCTCTCCCTCTCCAAATCAATAAATAATGGTGTGGAGACAAAAATGTTCCATCTAACAGTATATTTGAGTGAGAATATATTTTATATGGCCCCATAAAGAAAGCGTAAAGTTATTAGCGCACCATGCAGGCAGAAAATCTAAATCATTACACTTTAAACATTTGTTAGGAAAAAAAAACTTTAAGACTGAATTGTATTTGAAATCTTATCTTAACTTGTTACCTGTTTTTTTCTGTGATGCAGAGCATCATAACAGCTTCAAAGCAAAACACACTAAACCACTCACATCAAAACTGACAACAGTAACTTCACTCTTTTAAATAGAGAGAAGTATCAGGTATAAGTATTGTGTAGGAGAAAGAAAGGACACAGAGACAGACACCAAGTCAGAGTATGAGAATGGGATTTAGAAAAGAAAAACTTCAACCCACCTGTGACCACCTTCGTCAGAGGCTCAGGGCAAGGTCGTGGAAATTGTTAGTTTCTCTTAGTCCCTCCAGAGGGACGGGTGCACAACAGAAACTCTGGATTCTGGAAAACTGATTCTTCTACCATGATAGCTTCATTTCGACACCCACTGTGAGAGCCAATCTCCTGCCTTCTTCACTCTTTTCATACCACCTGAAAACTCTAAGCTGTAGGATCTTCTCAGACCCAACTCCAAGAAATAGCAGTGATTTGAGGAAAAGGGTCTTTAAAAAGAAAACCTAGCTTCATATATTACTGGAGGATTAACCTACTGAGCACAAGTATAATCTTTTTCATTGACAGAGTAGGAGTATTGACCCCTCTCTCATGGAAGCTTAGTCATCAGGTAGCAGCTCTAAAATGTACAGATAATGTTGGCCTAATGTTAGGTTACTAAAGCTCTTAAATACTGTATATAGTTGTGTTAGCATAAGATAATTAATATATACCTATAAAGGATTTATTCACCCACTTATTTACCTATGCCTATTTTGTCAGATTGTAAGTCCTGAGAAGATAGTGTATAACCCATGTAGCCATATAACCTACGGGATTTTTTTTTTTTTTTTTTTTTAATTCTCTAACCTTATGGCAGTCTGTATTCATACCACCATCAACTGCAGGATCAGTGAACTGAATTATTATTATTGCAATTATTATGTATATGGTGTGTTTCAAATATGCAGTATATATTTAGAAGTGTTGTACACCTGTTGGCAGCCTAGATCCACATCCATTTTTTATTGAAATCAATGAAAGCTTGACTATAACGATATAACAATAACTTTTACAATGGAATCTCTACAAAAATTCATCACATCCACACATACTGTGGGTACAGTTTATATACTAAGAAATATATCTTGGTGAACAGCTTTTTGAACAGTAACATTCATGTAAGAACATTTACATAAGCTTCAGTTTAGCTGAAACAACTGTGATTGAGATTTTGGGTATCCATTGGAAATCACCATCGCTGTGTTTGCCATGTGCAAACCTAGCCAAGCTCCATCTCTGTCTCCTTTGTCTTCTTCTCTCTTGCCCTCTCTCTCTCACTCTCTGACACACACACACACACACACACTCTCACATTCACACACAAACACACACACACTTGGGCATGCAAACAGCCATATGGCCACTGGGCCCATATGTAAGCTGTTCCATACAGCTCCTCCTATGCTCCAGTGGTCCTGAATTGGACGATCCTTCTCTGTTTTTCCTTTTCTTCCACCTCAGTGTGGATGACACTCAGACCAGTACTATCCAAGGTCTGCTGAGTGCTGACTAAGCTAGCTGCTGCTGTTGTTTATACCTCATCTCCACAGTTCTCATCTAAGGTCAGTTTTATCTCCTGTATTTAAGAGCTGCCCACGGCCACGTGTGAGTGCACATAGTGTGTGCAGGCTTCCTTCCTAATCCAACCTTTCATGTGTCGTCTTTTGATGTTGGAAAGATTACTAGTTTTGACAGTGGTCCCTATAGAAAATAGTCTTTTTATCTCACATGCCATTCCTCATTATCAACTCACAGATGAACTGTTTTCACATCTTGAAACTTGTGTCTGTGAAAAGTGTCACACAATTTGTCAAAGTTACACGTGCTAGACAGGCCCGCAGAGTTTAGACTCCCATCTTGATTGAAATTGACTCTCGTCCTTTTCCTGACTATACCAATACTTCTGCTTTAATTGCAGCAATATATTGGTGTGTCATGGTAATCACATTACATTTGACTACCAAATGGCCTCGGAGCCTGCGCTCATCCATATTCTCTGATACCCCAAAAGTGACATTAATCAATCAGCTGATCCATACTCACCCATGCTCTGTAAAGCTTCGCCTCATTCATCTCTGTCTTCTATCTGTGTCTGTCTCAAATTTCTCCCCCTCGTTTTCTCTCTCAAACTCTTTCCTTTGCTTCATCCTTTGTCTTTGTCCCTCATCTGCTGTTATAGCTACCTTACCGTCAGCGTTCACGTGGGGTCCTCTGTTTAGGCTGTATGCCTGTTTTTCTGATTTAGTGATGCCATACAATGTTAGATCCACCCGGGACTAGTCCTCAAAACTGTTCTCGCTCTTTGTTTTTCATCTTTTGATGTGCGTGTTTGTTCTATTCTCTAAATCCGAAATGCTAACTTGCACCATTGTGATGGAGTTTTTCCTTCTCTTTTATTTTTTTCGCTTGCCTTTCATCTTGGCCTGCTGCAGCGATAATAAGAACAACCAGGGGACATCTCTTACCATATGTATATAGTTGTGCAGAAATGTTGGAATTGTTGTTTTGGAATAACAAGATTTACCATCTCACTGTCCCCAGACACAGCGCCTATAGATCTATTTTATTTGATACTTTTTGCAATCCCTGGCTATCTCCAGTCATCACCCATGGTAGTGTTTGTGTTATCCGTAGCCACTTTGTGTTGATAAGCAAATTCTATTGGATGTAATTAGATTTCTGTCACTGTCTCCTTCCCCCCAGCTAATTTTAGAAAACAAGCCAGGGAAGTTGCAACAGGCCTCTTTCAAATTCCCTTTGAAAAGTCTAAGAAATGTGTGAAACTGTGTATTACTCAATCGACTCTGTATTGAGATAAATTTAATGTTTCCTCATGAATCGCTTAGAACAGGGAACTAGTGACATTTCTACCATAGAGAGTCCATATCCACATATACATATATAGAGATGTTGAGAAAAACTATCACTGGATGTGATCATATCCACTTTGAGCTCAGACCTCTTCAGCCAGCTGATCTCATTTGACTCTTTGTTTGATATATTATTTCAACTTATTGCAACATCTGCTTAGGACATCATTGCTCCATATCATCTCTGTAATTGGAGCTCCTCTACGTCTCTTTATCCTTCTTGAGTGGGGAAGCGAAACAGTTCCCATGTTCTGAAATTTAACAGAGTCAGTTATTCATTTACTAAAATCAAAGTAAAACTTAGAAAAAGTTAAATATAAATAAATAATAAATGTAAGTATAAATATATTATTTATGAATATAAATAGTGTTTGATGCTAGATGACAGACGTTGCCCTCCTGCACATAAACACACTTGTTTTGTGATAGCCTTTTTGAAATGAGCAGCAATGCACAAAGTCAACATTTAAGGGCTTTAACTCCTCCAAAAGTCTATCATCAGCATACTTTATGCCATGACTCCACTGGTATGCACTGCACACAGCGCAGGCATTAGTGTAGAAAATATTGAAAATCAATATTTGGTCAAGGGTGGTATTCTTTGATGCACCATAGCAAACACTTGGCCTTGCATGTAATAAGCCCAAGCCCCAGACCAACCTATACAGATCCCTATTCACTACTGTATTTTACATTGCTGTCTTCCTTTGCACCGTGTTTGTGATAATATTATTGCAGCCATATGAGTCACGCCATATGGCCTTAAGTAATTTATATTGCTGCTAGCAAATATAGTATTTCTAACTGACCTGTAGTGTCTGTTGAACCACGAGAGAATCAGTTTAGTTTGTTTTTCTTGACGTGTACGCATAATTTTTGATATTACTGTATACACACATAAAGCATTGCCATATGGTACACAGTAAAGCAATATACATATTGCATTGGGACTCTGTTTTGTTCCTGCTAAGGCTACATTTTAAAACTCCCATTCTCCATATTTTATGACATTCCATTGCAAGAAGGCGAGCTTCACACTCAAATAAACTTTATAAGCACTAAAGAAAATGTGCTTCTATCTTAGCAAAGGAGGAAAAATACAGAAGGAGGTTTGAGTCAAAGGAGGTGCAGAAATAAGGAAGAAAGGTACACTGTAGCCAGTGGATAGAAAGATGCTGAAAGGAAAGTAATAGCGAGGCGTAAATGAGTGAGCAAGAGGTGGAGACAGAGACAGAAAGTGAGGACTGATGCTGCAGACTGCTCGCTGGTGGATCTCTATGCCTCCCTGCCGCTTTAATCATTTCTTTTTTTTTTTGTGGAACTGGCCTTGAGCCCTATGTGGTGCTGCTCACCTTTACTCAAACAGGTCAGTCAGACGGACGGCCTACTACTGATGAAAGAGCTAAGCTTGGGGAATCACTGAAAGACAGCAAGATCAGCATTCACAACGCATAGAAGGTGGGGGAAAGAAGGGGGAAAAACAATTTCTCGTGACCTGTCATCTTGTTATCATTGAAAGACATGCTAATGAAGTTGTGTTCTGTCAGCGGATCTTATCACTTCCAATATTTTTCTAGTCAACCAAAAATGCCTTTCATGGTGTTTGTTACATTTATTTGGTGAGAATAGCATCAAGCGTGTGTTTTGATTTCCTTTCTATGCTCCATTTCACGGTTACAAACACATGTTTGAAGCTGCCACAATGATTTTAGGCAGTGTCACCCCCGCTTCTTTTTTTTTTCCATGACACTTCACTTGACACACGGTGCCTCTCTGTTTCAAATCTTTCTTTATGGAATAGCAACAAAGAAAGGAAGAGCAAGAATCGCACAGACGCACTGTCAGCTAGAATTCAGCAAAAACCTGAATTATAAGTGGCAATGGGTTCAGGGTTGGGATGTAAAAGCCCTACTTAAAAGCGTGGTAGACAGCAGGTCTTGGAGTTGTGAAGCTGAGAGAAGAAGAAGGCATCTTTCTGTTGATTCTGTTGCTCTTTGTTTATCTCTTTGTGCCATCAAAAATTTTTACACTCTGTACATGTCATCTTGAGGGGGAAAAAAAATAACAAGAAATTCTTGCCACAAAGAGTCAGCAGTTCCCAGACTCACAGCAGGTTACACACTAATCAAAGCAAGCCAGCACAAAGTCCTGTCTGGACCAAACCCAAAAATGTAGTAAGAGGGGGATGTCAGTCTCCATGGGCTTCTAAACCAGCTGTTTAGGGATCCCATGGACTCTGGTATACATATGCTCTTCATAGGGAACCTCTTTAGTTTCCTAATGATTTATTTCATCATAAGTAGCATTTCAAAGTCATTTGTCCTCTCTGAAGTATATTTTCTAAGTAGAATGCTAAACATTTACCAGGCTCTAAAATTTAAGGACCACAGCAGGGCCCCAGTTGAGCAACTAATTTACTCAGACCTCACATTTCAATCATTAGATAAGACAATTACCTAATTAGGGGCACTGGTATAGCCCTATACTCCACATTACACTATTCTTTATTGACTTGCTGGAATGGAGGTAACTGTAAATATGAAGAGAAAAATATCAACTTTTAAATTATAAATTTAAAAGTTTACATTTTTTATGATCCGGACTGCTCTGCTGTGTTTTCACCCTGCCTGCACTTGTGTTCTGCCCTCTTTGTTTTTATTATTTATTATTCTAGTATACTGTTAGTATAAGTATTACAATAGTTAAATGACAAATAGCATGCAGTAAATAAGCCATTAAGGAGTAAATGAACTGAGAGAGAATTAAATAGAGGAATATATTCTTGAGGCAAGATACTCTACTGTTTTTCCTCAACAAACGTGTTTGCCTTTATTCTCAATTTTGCTTTTCAACAGGTGGACAATGGGCTCATACTGACTCATACTGACAGTAAATTGACGCAACATTCCCCTAACAATCTAGAGCCAAATCCATTCTTCTGGCAATGTTATGAAAAAGTTTGTACTCAGCCCAACAGTAATCTAGTTGACCATTGCCTAAATCAATCTTCTCTAAGATAATTTACATTTTGTAATTGCTGATGTTACATTTTTACAGAGTATATTCACTAATTTGATTGTTTCATAAGTGGAAATCAGTAGCAAACACGTGGGCTGTCAGTTGCATTGTTCTTTGATGTATTCGACCACTTGTTCTGGACCAATTGTCATAAACAGATTATTTACTAGTGTGTCTGGTATTGTACAGATTTACAGTCGTATGAACCACATTGAATAACTTGCAAATTCAACTTTCCTGTCACAGTAATATTAAAATGTATGATATTTAGAGCTCAACATCTACCCACCTCCCGAATAAGACAGTGACAGCCAAGGCAGTGCTGTGAGGTGGAAGTGAACAGGAAAACATAAGTCTGTCTTACTGCTATCCTTGTTGTTTTGGATGTAATGCTGAATTGTGAAAGTTCCCGGTTACTTTTAAGGTTGTACCTTAGGCTGACACCAAAAACATAAATCTAAAAATCCATGGTTTTATGTCTGTTCTGAATTTAAAAGTTACACTGTGTATCCCATCATTAACGGCAGCAACACTACCATAGCACCAAAAATCTGATCAGTAATGGGGACAGTGTGGGTGAGTGTAGGTGGCTCTTCAAATGATTTTTGAGACAGTTGTTTTCAGCCTGATTCTGTCCTGGGTTTCAACAAACATCTCTTTTTTTTTTCTTCTTTTTTTTCTTTTATCAGATGGCATGGTAAGCTCCACATATAGCAGGACATGTTTGGGACAGCTCCTGTTAATAATTGCATAGTTACCCTATGTGATTCAGAGATAAAGGGTGTCTAATCATTTTTCGCATTATGCTAATACCATGCAGCACATTATGGGAGAGTGATAAAATTCCTGGTAAGCCTTGCTAATCCGCCCTAGTGCTAAAATAATGATTGCTTTTTGTCTGCTGTTGAGAAAGCGCTCCACACCATGTGGGTCATGCACTGCCTTTCTCTCTCTCTCTCTCTCTCTCTCTCTCTCGCTCTCTCTCTCTCTCTCTCTCTCTCTCTCTCTCTCTCTCTCTTTCTGCATCTTGCAACAAAGCCTATTTGCCACTATAAGTGAGCCCTGGGCATTTCTATTAACAAACAGCGTATGGACAGATGTGTGCTTGTGCACACAGAAACACACATAGACGCAAGAGCCTCTCTTCTCTCTCACAGATGCATCCGCCCCCCTACGCCAACATCACAGTTGTTGTTAACTTTTACCAGAGAAATCCACAGAAGCGTTTAAAAAGAGCATGAGAAGTACATGCAGGAAAGCAGATTTAACAGTTCTCATATGGTTATTTGTTTGTCTGCCAGTAGACAGCATACTGCAGCAAGTAATAATTCTTGACAGGGACCCAGGGGCTTGTGTCCTGCTGCAAACCCACCACCATCACCACCGCCACCGCTGCTTTGTTAGCTTGATTGTGTTCCTCAAAGAGCCACTGCTGCATCATTGCCCGTGTGTTACAGAGGGTAATGGAAAGAAGCATTCATTTGCTGAATAGATGTATTTGCATCCCTCCTCTGCCTGCAAAAACAATACAGGAAGGAGAGATGCCTGTTTGTGTTTCTGTAGCTTTAAATGCGGTTAAAGCACTCTCAGAAAGCCCCCGAGAACCACTCCTGCTTGATAAGACTCAGTTTGGAGGCTACTATGTGAGTAAGCAGGGTAGCAGAATACAAAGTTCCAGTCGTAGCACTTAAAAATCCATGTGTGCTTTTGCCACAGTTGCTTAGATACTACATCATGGCTATCTGACTAAACTCAACAATTACCCACGTCACAGTGGAGAGCTTAGAGAGTATGATGGTTTGTCCTCTGCAGCACAGCCAGATATTAAAGTCTCTTTTGTTATTCTGATTTAAGAGGTGGGATAATTAAGATGCTGGTGATATTTCCTTTGATAACATTTGGTTACATTTCCAAAATGGTTTATGTTAAGACATGGTGGTAGTAGTATAATGAGTGTTAAAAGACCAGCATTAACACTGATCCTTACTGATACATAACATCAAAGCATTGTTGTTTTGAAAGAAATGAGAATATATAATCTGAATGTAAATTGCCCCCTACATAAGATCAAAACAACTTCAAGAGAAATGAGGGGGGTATAATCGTAATGTGAATTAGCCCCTGTACACAAATCCGTTTCCTCTGTGTGGGGGCAGTAAATACATTTTGACTTGTCATTATACTTTCCCTTCATGAGCACAGCCCACATTATGCATTCCCTGCTCCAACTAAATGCATAATTAAAAATAAGCATCTTTCTGCATTTCAAACAATCTCTCTCCCTCTCATTTCCACAGCCAGGCAAAAGGAGCACTCCCTCTGTGTGTACGTTAAACACTGCAGTGTTGTGCAGCAGCTCGTGCACAGATGGATGTCTGTTGCTTTGATAAACAGTAGACCGCGCGCTATCGATTGCTCTTTACTCTGATTTGATGTGTGCGATGGCTGAGCTGCATCTAGCTGTGAGGGGGGCTGCGCCACGGGCTGAGACCACAGACATCAGCAGGAATGGAGGCCCCACAGAGAAACAGGAAGGAATAAGGAAATGGAGGACATTTGCCAACTGGGAAGGCTAAGGGGGCCAGACTGTTTAACAGGAGAATGGATGGGCTGGTGGTGTTAGGAGTAAGGTGGTCCAGCAGTTGGGGGTGGGGTGGGGGAATCCTTTGATGCAACAACACGCTTTAAATGCATGCTAAATCCTTGACTGAGCTTGGATCCATAAGAATGGACGGATGTAAAATATTGGATCAGAGGCGCAAACATTTACAGTACAGTGCTGAGCAGTGACTAAGTGGAAATAGGGGAACAACCGAGCCAGACTTCAGGGACTGAAGAAAGAAGAGCAGCACTGCCTCAGCTGCTGGTCGCCTGCCATCCATCAGCTCCCTGCCAGCTGCTAGGTTGGCATGCTCCAGGGGCAAGAGGCGAGAGATATGTGTTTGTCGGGTAGAGGAGGGGGGTTGTCATCACTGGTCATTGCTGCCTCTCTAACCACTGACATCAATAAACCTTGTGATTGTGTGTAAGTCTGTAAGTAAGGGAGCCTATAGCTTGAAATTGTCCATGTGTCTGCAGTCCCTCTGTAATTAAGCAGGCTTTTGTGATCTCTACCCTGATGAAAGATTACTTTACTTTTAATCATAGTTGCTCCAGCAGGACCCCTCAGAGGGCTCTGGAGATGGAGATGTAGAGTGCCATTAGACTGAGGAGCTAAATTGGAGGTTTCAGTGGGCCTGAAAATTCAAGCATTCGCTTAACTGTCCCATGTGAGCTGAAGCCTGAGCCCAGCTAGGCCTTAATTATGCTTCACATACTCATGGTGATGCACTAAAAACCTGCTTGCCAAAAAAATTAAAATGCATATTTTCTTTTCATCTACCCTGCACCTGAGACTAGAGGATTGAGGAAAAGGTATAAGACTCATCCCTAAAGTAAATAAAAACTATAATTCACCTTCACCACTTTCAGTTCAGTGTACCAGAATTGATTGATTTAAGGGGAAAAAAAACAAAAAACAGTCATTGGAGCCTTGTGTTTCTCCAACTTTTATCACATAATTTTTTACTGAAGCTTGCCAGTTTCTCACTTGCTGTTCACTGCCCAATGAATAACTGAAAATGCAACTCTAAGGTGCTATTTTAAGACATTTTTAAAGAATCCAACAGTGATGGTAACACTCTCTTTTTCTGCAAGGCCAGGGGGCTTAGAGTTAAGTATGGCAGAGTTTATTCTGTCAATTATGAAAAAGCATGTGTGGAAAAGAGATTAGTCATGCACATACTAAATTAATATTCATGCAAGTGCAAATTGCATGTATGGTACAAACAATATGAATCTGAGTGTAACATATTGTACAGTCTGAAAAGCCACCTTACTTAAAAGAGGGTCACGTCAGGTCACAGTGGTCTTTGACTTGAATCAAAAGTCTAAGCTAAATGGAGCCCTCAAGTCTCTTCTGTCCATAACAGTGGTATTCAAGGACATATAGGCCTGGTTTGTGAGAACTCTGTTACAGTACTCTGACTTCAAAGCAATTTTTCTTTTTATGTATATTGCATGGCATTGCTGTTGAAATCCTTACAAGAAACTTTCCTGAGGATTTCACACAGAGAAATGGATTTCTGAGTAAGGCTTCATTATGCTTCAAGTCATGTGTTTACCATGATATAACAAATGTGGTTAACCACAAAATGATGACTTGGATGGAAAACACACATGAATTTCCATTTTGAGACTATGAAGAAATAAATTATAGGTTAAAATGTATAATACACACAAAAAGATTTTGAAAATGGAATCTGAGAGAAGTCAGGCTTTGTCTGCATTAAATAATAGAGCTTGTTTTAGACTGCAGGGACATTCTTCATATTAGAATTACCTGCGCTCCTTCGCAATAAAGATGCTTTCTTTCCTCAGACAGTCTGTCTGCCCTGGTGGCAAGGGGAACAGTTGGGGCAAGGGTAATCAGAGTTTAATGAACTATCACCAGGGAGTGGCATGGCTGACATCACCATAGATATTCCCTCACTCGCAGCCAAAAAGATGCAAGATAGGGAATGTAATTTATTGTAAAGTGACAAGAGTCAATGCTGGGTATTTGCTTTGAATTATTTCTGTTTTAGCTGTGCTTGTGCTGTCCTTGTCATTGTTAGCAGTGTTAGATAGATACATATAGAGTAAGAGAGAGAGAGTGCATCTGTGTGTGAGTGTCTGTACACATGTGAATGTGTGTGTGTGTAAAGCATAGGCAGGTGCAGTGTGGGCTGCCTACTTTATTTATTGTGGGGACTTGAGGTATTTTAGTCCCTGTCAGTACATTTGAGCTGAGTTGACAGTCCAGTTTATCTTCCTTTTGGCATTATTTATCTGTGATTCAATGGTGACTTTGTACAAAGCAATACAGCAGTTGATATGATGAGACACTTATCCCTCCACTTGCACCCCTCCCTGCCACAGACAAATACTTGCAGAGAATGAAATCGCGAACAGAACAGCAAGAGAACAGGGACGGCAAAAAACATAATTAGGAAAACAATTTGTCTCTCTCTATTTTCCTCGCTGTCTCTTTTAGTGTCTCTGTCTGTCTTTCTGTCTCTTTCTCCTTCTCTCTCTCTCATCATCTAATAACTCTAAAATCAAATTGCATTACACTCCACTTTACTGGTCATTTGGTACCTTCAGGACTGCCTTTACCGCTGGCCAAAGGAGAAAATGGCTAATGACCCATGGTGTATTAATTGAATCATTCCTCTCTGGCCAAATCATTCTGACAATGTGACTACTAAATTCCATAATTGCCCAGACTGGCATCCTTAATTCTTGTTACTGGTGCTTCTAGGTGGTTGGTTGAGGGCACGGGGAGCAGTTTTGAGTTTGGCTGCTTTTTGGATGACAGGCTCTCATTGTTAAAGAAACAGAGATTTACTGTACTCTATTTGTATGTATGTGATTAACGTTTGTGATACATGTATGCAGATATGTTTTAGCAGAATATTGCTAAAACAACAGAATATTGTATGTATGAGAAATATTTGAAATGATTCATCAGTATCTATGTGCATGGATGCATCATTCTTCCATACAGATAGGGAAATGAATCACTAATGCATGCAGTATGCATATATGTACACAGATCATAAATTAAGTGTAATAACAAACTATTTGAGAGCTCTGGTGTCACGTATTATCTTGGTGGCACTGCTGCCAGTACATTTAAGTTACAGGCTCTGCACAAAATAAGGTTTTATGGATTTTTGTTAGTTGATAAACATTATTAACCAACTTGTTTCATTCTTTATTATCCTGTGTGGAATATTTAACTTGGAGACAGCATTTTATTTAAAACCTGGTTTCAAATCATGACTTTTTCCTGATAACTTTAAAGATTCATGACCAAAGTCAATATTCAAAGAATCAGTCGAAGTATGGACAAAAATCAACATTATGTATTCAGTGGGTTTAGCACTCAAAATCTACTTCCTGAAGAGAGTAATTTCTCAGCTTGCTGCAGTGATGCACAGGTGTAATCCAGGACCCTATGATATCACTGCTGAGTGTGGTTACAGGTTCAACCTTTGACTTCACCCAGCCACATCAATCAGTGGTGCTGGCTGTGGTCAGTGGTAGAATAGACTTGAAACTTTCAAACAGAGAGGGTAGTGAAACATTACCTCTCAGTCTGGTGTTCAGTTACTCATCAAGGATTGTGTGGGTGTAATGGGTGTGTGGGTTTTATTAGGTTTGATTGCCAATGGCCTGGGAGCGTAATCAAATTGGTGGTACTTGCAGTTTGCCTACAATAAATCAGGTGGTAGATTGTATGTTCTATTAGCTTACAGGTTAAAAAAAAAAGTCTAATTATCTCATTATTATATTATGTTATTTTTAGTCTGCTTATTTTCCTGGTAGTAGCAGAAATTGTACCAGCACAGTTGAGATTTTTTTAGTGCTATACGAAGGCATCTGGACTTGCTTGAGGTTTTTGAAGACATTTCAACTGTCATCCAAAAGACTTCCTCAGTTCTGACTGACTGGTGGGGAGTCCCAGGCATTTAACCTCTTGTGGGGTCATCCACACCTTGAGAGTTGTCGATGTCACATGTGAGTCATTGACCCACCTGCCGTTCATGGAAACCACTAGGGTCACAGGAGTCATAGTCTGAATGGGCGTTAAGCTGCCTGGGGAGGGATCTCAAAATTGCATTGTAAATGGTATGTAACTGGTGTCACAGACCACTTCCTGTGTTTAGTGACGGTCATTCTAGTTTGACATAGCTAGCTTCTTTTACTACTTTCAAACCGTCTGTCTTCTCTGGCCAATGTGCACATTGCTTGTCCCTTGACCTTCAGGTGTAGGTGGGCTGCTGGGGTCAGGACATCTAAAAGATGAGGATGTTTTCATAGGAGTGTTTATATGTATATATACAGTATACTGTATGTATGCACAGACTGGATCTATGTCTCAGCCTATTGTGGTGTTTAGTTTCCACAGCTCCACATTTCCCCAGAGTTCGCATGTTCTTACCTGTATATGGTTGCGAGTGGGTGAGTCTGTTAGCCCTGTGGTGAACTAGTGACAAAACAATTTATACATCCCACATATCGGCACATACAGTATGTGCTGAAATAGTATGTGGACTCCTGTTCGGTATCAGTGCATATGTAACTCTTCTGTTGATGACAGTTTATTATAAGTTATTGCTGGCACTTTGATTCACATTTGATGGGGTTTTAAAAGCTTAACATGGAGCCTGGCGGACTTTGTGTTTGTTTACATGTTAAGTTAAAAGTTTAGAGGCTGTTAGAGATATGTACCAGGGGCATGTTGGGAGCAGGCCAGTGAGCTGTCTATCTTTTGTCAGCCACAAAAGGCTGTAGGCCATAAATCACTATCAGAGACAGAAGTGAATGATGTATTCACTCCACACACACAAATCATTCCCATGCTTCAGGCTAAAATGTAAACAAGTATGATTCTGTATTCAAGCCAGTGGATGCAAATGACAGGCTGCAAAAGAAGGACAAAGATATGATACTTGGAATAAATTTTCCAATGCGGCACAAACCCCCAATAACAAACCCAAAATAAATGTAGTGAAAACAGAAGGCACTCCGAGTGCACATCTCCACCAAGGCCATACAATCCTTTTAATTGCTTATTTAATAATAGAAAATGTTTAGCAATTCACAGTCTAAATCTCAATCTGGATCTCAGTCAAAATGCACAAAGTGATAGACGGTGACAGACAATTTTTGAGCTTACCTAAATCCTTTCTGGGATTGCAGTTACAGGTATGCATGGTGCAAAATTTCAAGTGAGTGACTGAGTCTGACTTCATATTCATTTTTGTTGCTGTAGCACTGTCTCTTTGCACTTCATGCTTCAGGATCTGTCAGCCAAAACAAACCATTACATTGCCTTCATCATGCCCTTGCATCCAAAGCAACTAACAGTGCATTCTGGAAGCAACCTGGGGCTCATCGTTTGCTTGTTGGACATTTTAATATCGAAGCACCAACCAAAATGATGCTTGGCATGTGACTGACTACTGCCTGAGATTTCCCTTGCTCGTGGTCTAATTTTCTAACAAATGTCACTGAGTTCTGTTAAATTAGGCTGAGCTGTATTGCTGATTATCAGATACATAAAAATGACGCAAGTGTCAACAATAACATTTAGTAGTGGCCTTTGCTCTATAAAGTGCTGTTTCAGAGATTTACTGTTAAATTGATGAAACTGGGGTACAGCTGGGCAGACACTGTGCATTTTTATTGATTTTGTACGACGTGGTAACTCAAACTGCACATTTCAATCAGCCTTTTTGACACAACAAGAACCTGCGACTTCAGATCAGCCACTCTGTGGGACTTACAACATAACCCCTGAATGCCCAGAGACAATTTCAGTAAAGGTTATTCAAACAAGTTGGCTGCATCCTCAACAATGTTGACCAAAAGAGAGAAAGGCAGAGATACTTTTTTTTTTTTTTTTTTTTACTTTTCTCTAGAATTTTACTAAAAATGGAAAATCAGCAAAAGAAAAAATTGTAGCACAGCACAGATGGCTTTAGAGTGCAGACAATATGTCTGTGTGTTCTGCAGTAAAGTTCAGTTTTATATCACAGCTTGCTCAAGACTTTTAACTGCAATATGAAAAATACTACTCCAATTATACTAAAATGAGCCTACTACAGCTTATCACTTGATAGCAGCCATGAGGGAAATCAGACCTACAAGACAACCAACCAGAATTTTGGACATGCCATCTTGATTGCTGATTGTACAGGTAAGTAATCAGACATTGAGAATCCCTTCAAACTGGACGTCAAACAGCAACCAATCTGTCAGATGTTTGGCCCAGTTGTAAAATGAGTCAGATTGGTGTCCAGTTCAGGGCTAAAATCAGGCCGAAATCTGTATAATGTCTGCCCGACTTAAAGCAGAGGCAAAGATATAAAAGTACGGGTAAAGCATCAGAAAAAGTCCCATATTTCCCAAAATGCAACTGGGTAGGATTTTCTATCAGACCCTCCCTGCCTGTTATATGCCCATGCCTTTCAAACTCTACACTTTGAGCTGGTAACACAGGCTGTTACTCCTTAAATTTCAAATCTCAGGTCAAATCCGGCATAACCCCAATGACATCATCAGGGTTATTTTAAAAAGCCCCTGCCTCCAGAGCCACAGAAGGCATATAACTGTTTTCACAGGATGAGTAGTGCTCCACATGACATCTAATACTCATCAAATCAATGAGGTAATATATTATTTTCTTAGAGTTAGACTTTGATATTGTCTGATATAATTTGATCTTGCAAGTATAGTATGTAATGATGGATGTCTGAGGTGTGTGTGTGTGTGTGTGTGCTCCAACTGTAAATGAGTGTCTTCATCTGTAAGGCTTATAATAATCAAGCATGGTGCTACATGTAAAGGGTGTTCATGGCCATTGATCTAAGAGCACTCAACACCATAACCTATAGAACTGCATTGATTTTTTTTTTCCAGCCACCTTGGCCTTGTTATTCTGTTCATACATTACAGTACATTCACAGTATACATGCAAAATATGCTCTGGTTTACATGTCAGTTAAAACTGATTTTGTTAGTCTATCAAAGGCTGTCAGTAAAATCAAGTGAAGCCAACAAATAGAGAATGTTTCATGTTTTTAACTATAAATACATGAAATTCAGTGTCATCTAGATTATGGTCTCACTAAACTTGCCTTGTGAGTCTTCAGACATGTTTTACACTCTTGGTCTATTTACTTTTGAACAAGGTTAGATTGCACTTAGTAATGAAACACACCACCCACCCTGACAATTAATGGCTTGGGATTCAATGGGTGGGAACCAATAAAAGTTTATGGACTTGTACATGTTGCAGAGGCTGGTTAGTGGCTCTTGTTGGGAACAAGGCCCCATATAGTTTAACGAGCTCATTATAACACAGGCATCAGGCATTAGCTCGTGTCATATCTTGTCTCTCACAGAGATGGATCTAAGAAGGTATAGACACTTTGATGTTAACAGTCATGCAGGACACGCTCACTCAGTAATGGGCTGCTATTTTGTTAATGGAAGCAGAGGTTGGAACTGAAATTGTTATCTGTGCAATGAAGTTACAGTAATAGGATATCCAAATCATGCCTATTGTGGCTTATTGGATCATAATTGCGCGAACATCTGTTGCATCGTGTTCAATAGCCTGACATTTTAAACCAGGCTTTCTTTCGTACAATGAACTATGAACTCAGTGTTGCACTCTGTTTACTCTGCTGTGTGTGTTTCCCAAAAATGTAAAACATTCAGCCTCTAATGGTGCCATCGCCTGTTGTCATTTTGTTCATATCTGTGCAGGCAGATTTTATTACAAGTCAGAAAAATATTTTTTTGATACAGATGCAAATGACTTGTTATGTAACTTGCGTCTTAATTAGAGAGGAGCACGGACTTCACAAAAGGCCTAATGAATGAAAACAACGGGTAACATTTCCTAAAGTACAATATGTTTGGAGTATGTTTACAGCTTTCTTAGATGGGGACTATGGTTTATTGCCTCAGACTTGAGATACCATACAGCTCGGGCTAAATATGGCTGTGCAAATCATCCCTGTGCATGGCGGGATGCTAGTTTTTCATCCTCTCCCTCTGTGTCTGTCTCTCTTTTCAACTCTCTCTCATTTATTTCTTCCTCTCTCACAAGCACGCACATACACAGAGACACACACACACATTCTCTCAGTCTGAAGAGCAAAGATGGAGGAATTTGGAGGTCTGACTGTACTGTAAGTCCAGACTTCCATTTAGAGCCAAAGCTGCCCATGAATTGCAGTCCCCCATCTGTATTTATTTATGCACTTGTTTAGACTTTAATTAGTCAACTGGAGAGCACTGCCAAACCCTCAACCCCCCAGGCAGCCAGGCACAAAACTTGAACAACTATGTAGAATTCTCTGTGGATGCTGACATGTTAGATTGCAAAAGCTGGTGGGTGCCTAATGGTGGTGTCCTTTTCGAGATGAAGGAGCCAGAACACAATGGGTGAGAGACTTGTATTGCAATATTCTTCAAGACAAGGGTGAATGTGCAGCTTGCCCGCGGTCTGCAGAGGTTACAGAGTCGATTCGGTCTTCCACTCTCCAGTTGTCCAACCCTCCCTCAAACGCTGTGGTTGCTTTGACAGCTCCTGTGTCTGTGAAGTGTGTTTTGTGACTTTGTGAGTTTGCGAGATTGTTTTCCCGATGACAGACAGGGAGATGCTAACACTAACATCACAGCCTATCCCCATAAAAACACACAGACTTTGATTGATGGCCCTCTTGGTTTGTGGGTTTGCTCAGATGGGCCTCCATCTGTCTCAGGATCCTTGTTGCCTGCACAGTGATCCTCAAAGGAGGGTGATACGACAATTATCATTTGTTAATGTCAGATTTGTATTTATTTATTTCTTTTCTTACTTTGTTCCCTTGCCTCACATTTTCAACTGCTCTTTTTCTAAGAATCCACTTCAGTATTCTTGATGAGTATGTCTTGATGTGATGTTGGCTAAGGTCATTGGCATTCATTCATTCACTTTTTTCCTCCTATCTTCATTAGCAGCACTGATCCAATGCCATGAATCCCTCTTGAGCTCATTTTATTGTTGCGCATAAATACTGTCAGTGAGCTTTGTTCATTTGTAGAACTTGCCATTACAGAGGAAGCTGTGCTCTAACTTTACTTCTTGAACCAGGTCTAGACAGACAGAACTCTCTGTGCCACAGCAGGTCATGTTATCAGAGAAATAGCCATGGATCTATGGGGATTAGGTTAGAGGCTCCTCTGGCCTTTCCATCAATCATTCATAAGTAAGCTGGGAGATATTACCCCTCTCCAGTAAGAGCTTTTTTTTCTGCATGTTAACTACTGGATGTCATTTGCTCGAAGGTCAGGCTAACATAATTTGGTACTTCACAAGGTCCTATTTAAAAAAGAAATACTTACAAGCACATGTTTCCAAATGAGAAGCAAAAATCCCCCTTGAAGACAATAAAGAAAGACAGATTTTAAGCTTTGTTAACAAATGTTCTTGTTTCAATGGAAATACAAGCTGTGGATCAGAAAAAATATTTACATTAAAAATCTTTTGTACATTACATTCAGTACCTCAATTTATGTTTTAAAATATTATAACATTATTGCACATCAGTGTCCTACAGTATCTGTGTCCTAACTAGGGATCAGGCTTTTTCAGGCTGATTTCTGTCAGCATTTAACATCATTAGAATCAGCTGATCTGATACAGATCTCCAGTTGGTTCCTGTCATTGAACGTTTTTGGAGAAAGCTCCTGCGGCGGTGATCCTGTGAAAGCCTCTACCTAACCTTGTGTGTACCATTTAGTTACTGATGTTGGAGCCAACACAACAAGGTTTTAAATTATTCAATGTTTTATACTCATAACAACAGTGATTTATTACCCCTTGTTAAATAGCATTATAGTCACCAGCTGTGTGCAAAAATTCTGCATAAGTCTCCCTTCCCTGAATGCCTTTGAGTGATTCCATAGCAGCTTTAACGATCAGATGATCAAACAGCCATATTTACATCTCTGTCACACGCTTAGTAAAACCGCCAACCAGAGTGACATCACAGTTGTCGTTATTAATCCGTCTTCCCAACGACAGTTGCCACACACTTGTTGCATTTCCAATCGGATGGTGGTCTGTTATTTTTGTCGTCGCTCACACTGTGGACATAAGGAGCGGAAACGTGGTGCATCCAAAAATGTATGCTCCAAAAGTCTTTCACTGAGAAATGACAGAACTGAGGTTTTCAACTTTCTCTGTTTGTTCTGTTAGCTCGTTGCAGGCTAACACAGGTCCATGTGCTTTCAGAGCACTGTAACCCAAACTCTGATTGTCTAGTTGTATGTGGAGTCCCACTGTGATCAACAATAGAATCTTGAGTGTGTTTTTGCCTAGGCAAGAACACAAACTACTACTACTAGGCAACACAGGTGAGTAAAGCAGTTTGACTGACATTTACTTGGTTGCTTTTGGCTGGTTTTATGTAACATAACATCTTTTTTGTCTTATCAATATATTTTAAGACCACTAGCCGAGTCTTTTGTAAGAACATCCTCCTGTCCTCTCCTCTCACTACCCGTCTTCACTGACCGATATGATATGATATGATATGATATGTTTTCAAATTTTACTCTGTAGCTGTTAAATTGACATACACGTATTAAATTTCTCTGCTGGTGAAAACATATCGTATTAGATAAAAGTTCAATAAATTGTTTTGTTCCCCACTAAAGATCAGATGGTATGAAACTCACTCATTCATCTGACAGCAATCCAACCCACCCACCCCACATACTGTATGCACACTGCACCATAGCTGAGCCTTTACACTGAGAAAAACATCCTGTTGTCTGTTGACCTACCTTTGAGACAAAGTAGGGAATGTTCACTGGGTGTGATGCAGAGCATCATGTTATAGACAGCTTTGTTTTCAAAGCCAGTAAAGAAACTGGGACCTGCACTATGTTCCATATCAAACAGCTCTGACAGCTATGACTGATGTATGTGTATACAGGCTTATTGAATAAACTCAAGCTCAAAGTGGATAACATTCACTTGCACTGCAGACAGTCTGTTGCTATGGCTGTGAGGGATGAGGATAAGGGATCTGTGTATTTTGTTATTCTTCATTGTACTTGCTCTTTTTCACCCAAACCTCCGTCTACACAGTAACCGCTCCAGGTGACTCTGTAAACATTAGCCATGTGCAGGGAAGAGAGCGTCCCCGGGCTTCACTTTTGCCCTTTTTTGGAAGGTCCTTGAGGCCCGATGTGTGGGTGGGACTGTCAGGAACTGTTACCTTTTGCTGAAATTATGCCTATGAAAGTTTGATGGGGGTTCACATAACATAAATAGTTTTGGTCAGTGCTTCCCTACTGCCACCTACACTGAGCTAGAGAGAGATGCATGTCTGTGTGCATATTTTTGTGTGTGTTAGTGACATGCCACAAACTCGTTTTCTTTAGTCTGACTCTTTCCCAGGCCATCACTGACAGCCTTAGCACAGGAAATGTAGACTTATTAAATCACTTGGTTTGCAAGGCGTGAAGGGCAACCATGTCCTTCAAATGGCCACATGTTGTTCTCATGTGAAAACACATAGAATTCAGCAATGACAGGTTCCAGGGTCAGGCAGTTGTGAGGTGACACAAGAAACAAGAGCTGTTTTTAAGTGGAGGTTGGAGTGTGTCATTATCCACATTAATGATAGCTTTATAATACTGCTGGTTTAAAGAGAAACTTGCAGCACTAGTGAACATGTATATGATAGCACCATACTAGTACCACACTAATATACAGTAGTGCAGTATATGATTTTTGATATTTATGAAAAATAAGCTCACGTTCTTGGTGAAAGGCAACACATAAGATGATGAAATTGCAGAATATGCAATTTCATGCTTTCTACTTTTCACGAGGAATGGTATGAAGAGATAAAGCCGGTATTAAATGAGCTCTTGCCATATCAATTGTAATGAGAGAGCATGAGAAGTATGTTGATGTTGTCTAGTCTTCTGTGAACGTGTGCATTTGAGAAGGGTGCTGCACAGACCCTTGGTTCTGCAGGGAAACGCTGTCAAGAGCACCCATGGCCCAGATGATGAATCGCTCTTTTAACCATGACCGATGTCGCCCATTTTCCTCAAACAATGGTCCAGTGTTGCACTGAGACTGGGATGTTGACTGTATAATGGCAAGTGATGTATTATATATGAGAAAGCAGCAAGGGAACAGGCTGTTTTCACCCATCCTCTGTGACATCTATGCAGGGGTCAAGATCATGGGAACTTAGCCCAGTGGGTAGCTTTTGGAATAAGGCCTGGGGCGACAGACTGCGGTTGACCTAGTGGGTCAGTAATTCCCTCTTTGTGAATGGATGCATTTATTCTCACTGTTACAAACTATCGCTGGCTTTGTTCTCAAGTCAGGCATGATATATACACACACTGATACAGTGTGTGGACAGTTCCATTCAAAACTACGGTGTGCCTCCTCAGATTAAATAACAGGGTCTCTTATTTCTCTTCCAGGCTTAATCATTGAGTAGGTCTGTGTTTTAGGGTAAAAACATCTTCAGATTTCACCTGATATAAGTCATTTATAACAAAGCAGTCTAATCCATCAACATGAGTAGTTTTCATATATTCAATAATTTTCTACAAATGTTGCAGCAACTACTGCAACGTTTTGTGTCACAAACTTTTTTTTTCCCTACAAATCATTTTTACTATTAATACATTATCTGGCAAATTATTCAAATTATTTCTTCCTTATTTACAAATGCTCAGTATAGTATTTAAAATTAATTATTGGTTAAATAACGTTTATTTTATTCTGTGTTATCGGTTTGTGATTTATTGAATTAACAACAATATAAATTAACTAGTGATAAAAAATAACCAATAGTTAATCATTAGTAACAATAACTAAAATTTTGTTTGAATAAAGTTTCAAGCTATCCTCTTCTATATTAGATTGTTTTTTCCTAAGTAATCAGAACATCATAGTCAACACATTATTCATTTCATCTACACAATAAATTGTACTGTATTCTTCAAAAACAGATTACTGGTCCAGTGCCCCCTCTAACATCAAATCACCAAAGTAGACTAAAATAATTTGCCACAGATCTAATCATTATAAATTCTGCTTGAAATTAAACAGCAAATATGAGCTGGTACCACACCCAGGCCAGGCCTATGAGCAGCCAGTCCTTTATCCAGAGTTTTCCATCCTTTCTCCCTGGCCTACGTTTTTTTTTTCATTACAGCAACAGAGGACAGGATATTAGTCTTCCTCAAGGGCCAGGGAGCCAACTGTTAGTCACAGAGCTGCGAAGTGTTGGCTATAAGGAGATGATATGGAGCAAGAGAGCTATGTAGCTCAGGGTGGGGTTTGGGGTGTCGGGTGAGTAACAGTGAGCTGTGGTCGGATCTGAAGACGAGGCTTAGCACGCTCCAGTGTCACAGGATTAGAAAAAATAAAAAGAAAGAGAAGACTAATTTTATTTTGGCCAAGTGAATAGACAAAAGTATACCACTGATGTGATGTTGCCTCAGCACAATCCTGCAAAGTGATGCCTATCAAGATATTTTTTGGCCAATATGTTACATGGCGTGGCCAGAAAATGTATCAGCAGACAGATCAAAATATTCTGTCAGCAGAATCTTTTGAAAGGGGAAGATGTTAAGTTGTGGTTTCCAGGTTTCACCTGGTTGCAAATATTATTTAAATTACAGAGTCCCAATGCGTTGCACAAAGATAAATTCATTTTAGTACCACAGCTTTCCTAAAACTTCCAGTTTATCAAATCAATCCACACATCTAACACAGGACTCTTTGTGCTCATGTATTACCTCAGATAACATATAACACATCTGCACTACACACTGAAAATCACTCCAACACAATGATAATCTGCGTTCAATTTATCATGTTGTTTTAAACCATTAGATTCAAATTAAACTATTATAATTTGCTTTAAGTCAACAATCACCAACACAAAGCTAAATGCAATGTCATATTTAAGTTATTTGTAGTTACTTGAAAGTGTAGTAGAATGAAAAATCATCCTTGCTCACCTGTGTGTAAAACATAAGAGGATTTAAAATTAATAGAAAAAATTATAATTTGCCCACACTAATGGTCATTGATTTACCTGAAATTCTTAATATGATGGCACTAAAACGACCCTTTCAGCTGATCCTGCCATCAGCCAATTCAGTGACATTTTGTAGGAGCAGTATGCAGCAAACAGCATCACCCTATCTAACTTAAATATGACTTTTTTACTGTAAACTAATATACCAGACAATAGATGAGACGTGTACGCTTTCCATGCACCCAGGCCGCCTGTTTATCTATCGTCTTGTCTCACCGCATGTGGGATTTTGTGTGCATGTGCTCTGTGGGGGGATGGTGGGCAACCTAAAAAAAAACAAAAAAAAACGAAAGCAGCCAGGATGACCTAAATCAAGAGAGGTGATAACTCAGACAGATATCTGGAGATTACCCAGGGATCAAGAGGCTCAGTGGCCTCTCAAACAACAGTGACTGGAGAGCGTATCCCTTCTCACCACCCCCTACAGAGACCCTTATGGCTGGTATAGACCAAAACGTGCATGCCAACGTACTCCACAAAGCAGATTTGTCACATGGCCCTAATGGAAAACATAGCACCATGCTTTAAAATCCTCCCAAAAGACAAAAACCCTGTAAGCTCATTTTGTGACTGTAAGATGCTTTTGTTGTTGTGGTTTAATGTTCAGATACAGCACTTATTGGTGCTTTTAATGCTGTGAAGTGCAGAATTATAGGATATGTGGCATAGCAACAGTGTCTGAAAGAGTGATTTTTTCCAACAATCATTTAGTAAATGATTACAGCTATTGAATTACATCTCAGTTTAATGAAATGGCTTTTGTGATTTGATTTTGTCCATGAAGCTACGGGTCTGTGTGTGTGTGTGTGTGTGTGTGGTGCATGTGTTTGAATGAGATGGCCTAACCATTATTTCATGATTGATTGATGAGTCTCCTACACTGTGGCCAATAACAAGCCCATCTTCTCCTCTCAGTATATCTGCAAGTGTGGGATGTGTTGGTGCGTGGGCTTGTGTGAGTAGGGCAAGGGAGGTTGCTCACTGATTACTTTGTGCTTTGCTTCATCCAAGGAAATAAAACCATTTGTTCAGGATATTTAGATGCGTCTTTTACCATCTTCAGTAACCTCACCTTTTACTGAAAAAGCCGCTGGAGAGACAAGGTGTTTTTTTGTTTGTTTTTTTTTTTCAATAGGATGGAAACTAAGGGAATACATTAATAACCATTAAAAGATACAATGAAACAACAGGATCTGACCTGAGAGAGCAACTCGACGTGTATCTGTATGTGTCTCAGAAATAAGAATGCTACAGCATTTCTCACTATAAAAATCAGGTTATCTTCTAATCACCAACTCAATCACCTCAGCAGCATAGATGCAGTTGTACAAAACACACTGTGGAGGTCTTTAGTGTCATTCTTAAACACATTTTCAAGGATGGAGGAGGTGGATGTTTGGTGTGGGTCCATGCTTGAATGTACAGTAAATTGCAAGGGAGGGGGGGGTAGCTTGCTCTAGGCGATGCTTGTTCCGGGGACCATCTGGTTGTATTGGATTTTGGCATTGTTCACTCTCTGTCCTCCAAACCTTTAACTCGCCTTCAGTCTCTATTGTTCCTACCATCACTTGTCAAGGTTACAACTAAACATTTTTATCATTTACCTGCATAATAGTTTGTTTTGCATATATTTTTTTATTATAGCATATTGAAATGTGCTGAAAGAATTGTGTTTATAAACATGGCAGTACAATTCATGTATTATTAAAAGAAATTATAAGGAAATCATTATTCATTGGGAAATGTAAATGGCAGCAAAGTGACATTTAATCATTCAGTAGTGCTTTCTCAGTCCAAAAAAAAACAAAAAAAGATTTTAATGTTAACCCAAATGTGGTATTTGTTTTTTTACTGTCTGTTTTACAGCCTATGATAGGGAATCACTCGTAAGATCTGCACATGTAAGCAAACATGTAACTTAAACTGCGAAGACTGAAAGATAGTTTTACCACTTTGGCAAATATGTGTATGTGAATAAAATGGTGTCAGATGTACCAGATTTAGATAAAAACAAGCCTGTCTTCATGGAAATTATGAGACACTTTAAATTTCGCACTGGTACAGATACAATAGATTTATTCAAATTCTTTAAAAGACGGTCAATTGTCTGCCTTCTCTGGGCCTCAAACCACCACATTATAAATGTCAATAGCTGCATAGAGAGAATTTGTTTTCTGCATCTTTGCTTCATTTTTAGCCACAATAGCCACTTACAGGGTTCTAGGGGTGGTGTTGGTCCATTGGTCCATCATTTTGTTGTTGCTGGATGGCTTGGTCAGATAGTTGCAGTGTAAACTTTGTTCTATCAGCTGTGCCTTCTTCCGTCCTTGAAAGAAAGATAAGAAAGCCTCTGTTTATCAAGTCAGAAATGACACCAATACAAACAACACAAATAAAAAAAAAAAAAAAAACAACCTTAAAATGCAGATGCAGAAGAGACATAAATATACACAATCATCAAGGCTACAGTGGTGCTGTATTATCTGAGTGAACTAGATTTTGGGGTTACAGTAGCATTCAGCAGAGGTCATTTGCCCTTACTTCTACATAAAAGGTTGGGTATTAGAAAAAAAAACAAAAAACATCACAATTGTGAAGTCTTGTGCAGCCAAGCACACCTTTTTTCAGGCTTGAGTGTGCAAGACACACAATAGAGTGTGAAACATTCAGTCTCTTCCTTTTACAAATGTGTTGGAGCTGAGAATGTGTCCTTGCAGCAGTGAGGCATGGATTTGCAGAAATCGCTGCTTAAAATGGAGGTTGTTTGGGGGTTTCGAAGCTGTATACTTAAAGCTTTAGAGAATTGATGAAAGAATTCGATTTCAAGCCTTTTTTGTAACAGAGTATGAATATTCATCAGAGGTTTGTCAGATTGCATAATGTTACTTTAATACATTTTATTTATGGTTTGAATGAAGTTAGATATTTTTGAAAACCTAAAAATGTGATACAGACTAAGGTCACAATACAATGAGCTAAAGGGCTTGGAATAATGCCAGAACCTGTTCATACTAAGTTTTGAAAGAACAGAATTTATGTTCTTTGTTGGCTCAGATGAATTCTAGTTTGGAAGATGTGCAGTATGATGTGCACTACCACACTGGATATACTGACACTAGTATACAGCATCGTTCACATTTGTTTGGTACCTGAACCATTTATAACATAGCCTGTTTGGTTTAATAATTTGTTGTTTCTATAAATATCTGAAATACATGAAATGTTACCTCACATTTTATGGTTGGAATACATCCATTTGCACTTCTGGAAACATTAAATAGGGCTCAACATTAAAAGGATTTTATTTATTTATTTATTTTAGCTTCTGCAGAATATTTGTTAAACTGATATCCAAAATGGGAACATTTCCCTTTAATATCTTAGGTCTATATTTCCTTTTGAGGTTTATGTATTAGATTCTTGACATTTTTTTAGTCAGAATAATCAAAATATATTCATACTTTTGCAGGTATGGGACATTCAGAGGGCCATATGGCAGCCTTCAACAGTTCTTGAATTGTCAAAAACTGATGTGTAAGGATCTATTTTTTACCAGCTTGCACATACAATTGCACACACATGGACACACATGCAAGGCCAAACACAAAAGCACAGACTGGACCAAATACTTTCGCATCAAACGTCCTCCCATTGTCATCGCGGACCCATGGGTTTCATTAGTGCCAGCTTTAAAACAACAACTCTCATTCCCACTCCCACACTCTAGTCCCAAATGCTTTCAATGGAGGAGGAAACAACACTTGCCTGAAGGGTACGTGCATATGAAATTCCTCAAAAAAAAAAAGAGTGATTTATATTCTTTGCTCTGATTTGACTTACTCTGAAGAATCACTCTGAAATGTGATCAGCTCTGATGTTGATTTACACTTTTTTCTCTTGCAGTTCCAACAAATATTAAAGTGAGATTTGTCAGGTAATGGAGTGGTAGAGTGACACGTGTCACCTAAGATTTCAAATGAGCTGTAAGAGCCAACTTGAGGACAAAACCCATTGATTTCAGAAAAAGGGGCTAAACACTTAGGGACTGGCTGAAATTAGAGACCTTGGTCTCGTCAGTGAGCAGGCAAAGCGGGCGATCACACTGGACACCTTTTTGGCAGTGAAAGCTGCCTTTTGTAATTGTGTTCACTGGATCTGAAGGGTTTTGTATGCTGCTTGTGCACCCAGGGCACCTCGCTTTTATCCACCCAGCACACCTTGCATGTTTTTTAGAAGTGCCCTGAGCACCCCAAGTTAAAAAGTGTTCAGCTGCGTGCAGAAAAAAATGGCCTGCACCATCACAGCTTTCTCTCTGCTGTTTAATCAAATGAGAACAGAGTTGGGGCTTTTTTTTTCTGGTTTTTGCTACTTCCACAGCAAAGCTACTGATGTAATCAGGGAGAATGAAAAAGGTGCCATTGGTTGTTTCTGTCCACTGTTTCAGCACAAAAGCAGCAGTGTCGTGACTGAGATGGTATGTTTTTTTTTTCTCCTTCAATTAGAATGACATTAACTCATGAAATAGCAAAGTAGTGGACAGCAGCTGACTTTGTGGTTGCCTAGCAACAGTTTAAAGACGCTTCCAGGACCCCTGCCTGTGCAGGGTTTTCAAAATAAAGACAGCACTGAGCACCTACTGTTTATCTGTAGAGACTATATAGCATACCCAGAGTTATTTAGTATTTGTTACAGTATACTTTATGCATTACACTGTGTAACCCTCCTTGGTTTGGCTTTGGTTATTCTGCAGAATATTGGGGACACTGTTAATACACACATGTAGCCAGTTCAGGTTTTTTAATTATTACATGGGCATATGCTTTATACATTGCTTACTCTCCAGACTCTGTGCTGCATGTTGGCAGTTTTCAGCAAGCCCTCAGGGACGGCGTATCTAGAGCGATCAGACATTTTACCATTGGACAGTAGAGGATGAGCTGGATCCAGGAATCCCAGCCCAGGAGGCTGACTTATTCAGTATTCTGCCGATGTGTGATCCTGACCTTACTGTTGCATGTCCTTGGTGCATGCAGAGCGCAGCAAATGCCTTTTTGGGGATTGCATGCCCCAACCCATTTTAATGTGCCTTTTCATTCTCAGCATACCATCACTAAGCCCCGCAGCAGGGGCTCAGAGCAACCATTTTGATTATGAGAATGATTGAATTAATGCTGCCGAAGTTGACACTTAATGGATTAAGGTGGTCAAAATTGTTAAAACACATGAGGCAGATCTGTGTAAAGACATCCTACACTCCTTTATTTGTCACACTCCCAGGGAATAGGTTTTAAAGTGCAACCTTGCTAATCTAGTGCAAAGACTAACAAAAAATAAGGTCTTAAGCATGCTAACAACAAGCATTAGTCCAGTCATGATTTACTGGATGTAATACATAAAGAGTGCTTTGTCTGGATTGATTCCAAATTCCCAATGGTGTTGTCAAAAGTTGCCAATATTAAATCATTGTTGTTTTGTTGAGTTGGAAACTAATAAAACAGGTTAGTGCAGCCAAAAATTGTGAATGATACATTCTATACTGTTAGATTTATATTCTATTTACTTAATACTGCATTTTAGCACTTGAGCACTTTATCATGTTAGTGCCATATGTCTGTTCATCTTAGGTAAAGACCTTACAGGGATTTTTTTTTATCTGTATTTCTTTCTCTCTTTCTTTCATGTAAGCAAGGTTGGTTGAGCAAATTTGTGTTTCTCTTTTCTTGTCACAGTATTTTTCTGACCATTACCTTTTCTTTCAACACAAAGCCTTTTCCATCCACCACTGTTTCTGTTTCACTGAGCACTCAGCAGTTGTATCACTCTCTACTTTCCTGCCATGAAAATTGCTAACTTCCGTAACCTCTACTGCAGCTGTTATGGGTAGAATAACCACAGACCTGCATGCTTGTCATTCTTGTTTTCACATACAGTGGTGCTCAAACCTGCAATATGTTTGATTTCTATCTCTATTCATTTCCTTAAACGTTGTTTTCTTGCCACCTGCTCTTGTATTCTTCTCCTCACATGCCACTGAATCCTAAAACTATTGCAGGAGGTTTCTTTGGTTGGTATACTGTACATGTACTGTATGTGTTTGTATGTATTTTCGGCGCTTGTTTCCTCCCTTTTGCCACACTCCCACAGTTCAGCTGGCCATTTGGGCTCTAGGCCATGTTAAAGTTTGCCCAGGAAGAGAGCAACAGTGAAGACAAATGACAATTGCACATTTTCTTTTTGAATCACACCTATTTTCTTCTTTAATGATGCAACATGAATTATTCCCATTTTTCATTAACATACTTGCTGTGAAACTGGAGCCAATTGGAATTTGTAATGCATTAACTAAAAGCAATATCGCTGTCACAAAACATTAGCTTCAATGATTGTAAATATATTTTGTTCGAAACGTTATTACGTTCATTTTCAAAAAGTTATTGGATTCATTTTCCAACGTAATCTGGAGGCCCTGCTTTTGCACTGAGAATATCCAAAGCAGCCAAGAGAGAAAATAATGACATATTGACTGAAAGGCAGCTTCAGAATCCAAGGTTGACACTCACCATAAATTTCTTGTATATTCCACTTCATTCATTCTTAAAATACCATCCACTGAGTGGCAACAATGCTAAAACAAATGTGAATTTATACACTAAATTTAACAGTGATTGATTCCTTGCACGTTTTCCAGCAAAAAGAGAAAAACTGTGATTTATACATTTTTATACAGGCAAGAACGCGTAACTGTGGAGTGTACACAGAATAGGAAATGATGGGCACAGTACATAGACATATCCAACCATCAACCCCATATTTAAATAGTGTATGTGAATGGAGAAATCTAGGATTTTAAGCATGGATCGCAGCACATTTATAGTGTGTAAAAACAGTTTATCTGTTAAATGAGAGAATGGTTTATCAACTGTTTATTAATAACTGTAAAACTCTGGAGGTGCTAGTTTTATATTTAAAATCAGGCACTGTTTGGAACTGATTACTCCTCATGTTGGCAAAATGTCACATGATATATCACAGTGCAATTAACACATTCACAGATGATTGATGTGGGCAGTTTCCTAGAATAGCTTTTTTCCAGTGGTATGCATCCCTGAAAGTGAATGCTCATCTGCCTGTGTGAAAAAGCAGAAAAATATATTTAATTCACCTCCAGTTGGCCCACAGAATCGAATAAGACTGTATTAGTTGTGTAAACTGATCATTTGATATCGTTTTGAGTTCACCCCCCACCCCCACCCCCTGCAACCCTTAACAGATAAGTGGTATAGATAATGAATGAATGAATGAATAATCCTGAGGGAAATTCTTGTATTAAGTTTCAAAAGTAAAAATACTTCTGCAGAATAATGGCACTTGTGACTGATAGATTGTCATATATATGGTATTATTTGATTGAGCTACTTTATATACAATCAGGAATTTTAGTCCAGTGGTTGAGAGGTTGTACCCCCTCGTAAAGCCTGATGATTAATGAGGTAGGAAAGAAGAACAAATATATATATAATTCCGCTACATATTTTTTTTGTTCGTTTTGTTTTTAGAGGAAAAATATCTACTTTCTAACAACTCATAGACATCTGAAACATGACAAGGGGCCTCAGCTACACAGCTGCTTTTATATAAGGGATCACAAGCCTAAAACATCAGAAACAGCTGGTTTAATCTTTAACAATATGTTGCGTTTTCTAAGCTTATGGCCTGCTTTTTATGTAAATGTAAGTAACTAAAGCAAAGTACAAAAATTCCTTCTTATAATGTAGCATAAAATGAAAGTACCTTACCGCATGATTGTTACCTTCCACCACTCTCCCTGTATAACTGTGTCTGAGGGTTACACCTGACAACATTGAGGCACCTGGGAGAGGTCATCAGTGGATAGCATGGGTTGCACAACTAGTATCACTTAAATTCATACCTGTGGGCTCTCCAGAGTCTCCAGTCTACTCTTATTTCTTCAAAAATTTGAAAGAAACAAATGAAAATCATAACAAAAACAATCATACATGTGTTCAGATGACAGCCAACAGTGCAAACCAGTCGACCGGAGACACGTTTCTTTTTCTTTTTCTTTTTGTCAGAAGTGGGAACAACGATATGATCAAGCCGTCACATGCAGTGGATTTGTACAGCACTGTAAGACTGCACAGAAGCATGAGGGTGTCATAAACTTATATAGACCAGTAGCGTTGTGCTGCATGGTTTGGCAGAATGGGATGCCAGCATCACCGCTGGCTGTCACAACTCTTTGTCAGCACAGTCTCCCAATAAAAAGTTGTCTTTCTGCTCTTCCTCTATTCACTGTCGACTGTGATGGCTGTCGCAAGTTAGACATTAAATGCACCGTCAGTTTAACTATGGTACTGCAGGCTCCCTGGTCTATGCAGTGCAAACACGCCATTGTACTCTGCCATAGGCCGTCTAATCTCACTGTAATCTGTTGCTCTCTCTGTTGCTGTCTGCTTGTCTCTACAAAAAAATGTGTGATCTTGAACTGAGTGAACGCTTGTTTATCTCTGAACATAAGTTATTTTAGCAAACTTGCTTGATGTCAGAAATGTAAATGTAAAAATTATATATTCTAACAGGCCTTTTCTTCTCTCTCTCTCTCTCTCTCTCTCTCTTTCTCTCTCTCTCTCTCTCTCTCTCCCCCCCTCTCTCTCGGCATTCCCTGTGCATCCATTGGTCTTCTGCCCTGCATTTAACATGACAGGTAAGTCCATCTGTTGTTTTTATTTTGTCACAGTGAGAATGTTTACCAAAATTGCATCTTAAGTATTTGCTGCACGGGGGATGCACTTTAGCACAATGGTTTTGTAAACAGTGAACACATTCCCTTTTGCCCAGCTGACACTTGGAGAATGGGGCAATTCCATTTATGCAGCCAATCTCATTGGCTACTGGAGAGATGCCAATCTGCCCTCAAAGATAGGGAAGAGAGAGGGAGCAAGGAGTGTGGGTGGAATAGCATTTATTCATCCTGACACTGATCAGATAAATGGGAAATGATAAATGCTGTCTATTTTTACTTCCCTTAACCAGTGTTAACTTTTTATTCAAAAAGAAGCTTCTGCAGCCTTGCCTTGCCATACCTTTACAATGGGTAATCAAAGTGTTGTTTGGGATTCGGCTTTATTCGAGGTGATCTAACTGTGAGTAATGAAACATGATGCAGTTATACTGAGGACTCATTTAGCATGAATGGTAAATAAGTTGAGCTGATGTCTGTCTGCTGGGCAAAGCACAGTGATCAACTATGAGAGCACAAAAGGTTTTGTTTTGAAATCATTTCCCAGTATGCATTTGTTATTCATTTTTCTTTGTGTTTGCTAGTTTGAGTTCTTTCAAAAAGCTGCTGGCGCCCACATCTAATGCTGTGAATCTAAATGTTCATTCGGGGCAGCTTAATTTATAGTTGCTGAAAAGGCCAGGGTGTTCCCCCTGAATAGCAATTTGGCTGATATTTAAGTTTAAAGGCAGTCTGTGAGGCTCCATAAAGTTATTCATAAAAATCGAATATGTTTGTTATTTTCAGACTTCATAATCTTACTTTTTTACAGCCACCTGGGGAAGGAGTAGATTAATAGATTTCTTCTTTGTGCTGATATTGATCTGCAGGAAACATAGATACACAGAATATTGTTCTTCATTGGAACAGCACAAAGCAAAAAATGTGCCTTGAATCAAATTAAACACTTTATTTTTCTTTAAACATTCTAAATTCATCGACTAGCTTTGTAAATGTAAAGTTACTCAAAAAATCTTGCATCTAGTTTTATGCAGTTTGATACAGTTTTACAAGTACTTACTTTACCTGCACAAACTGATTTACACAGTTTGCTTTTGATTCTCATTGCTCAACCATTTGTAATAGTTAAAATGTGTTATTTTGTGTTTGATTAAAAAGACAAAGTTGTTAGGTTACCATAACTCTCAAATACATTCAGTAAATACTGTTTCATTATTGAAATGATTTATTTGTTTTGCACAGAATAGTCTCCTATGCACTTACAGTACAAATTCAGTTGCAGCTCAATCATGCATTTTATTGATTGTTTTCTCCTTGTGTGGGTGCTGGAGTATGTGTTAGACACATGTCTCCAGGCATCTCATTTAATATGACCAGTTGTAGGACTATTGACACATTAGGAATAGGACTGGATTTTTAAAAAAAAATCAAAACATGCATGACCTACAAGATCTGACGCTCAAACATTTTAGCATATGTCATCATGGATTTGTTGCGCATATATATATATATATATATATATATATATATATATATATATATATATGTATATATGTATATATATCTCCAGCTGACACTTATATATATATATTGCGTTAAAGTCTATCTGTAAAGGTATGCATAACAATAATAGATGAATGGAAAATCCTGCCTCCTGCCTCCAGTCCTGAATAAAGCTTTGTAGTTCAGCCACCGTTAATACTCTGAATATTAGGCGCTGACCCACATCTGCTCTTATACAGGTTACATGGAGCCCCAGATGCAGGCCCAGCTGTTGCAATGTATTATCTCACAGACTGACCCTAATGTTTTATGGTAAACGCAAGACAAAACACTAGCATATAGGCTAATCCAGCCTAGCCATAGCAAGAAAGTTAGCTACAAAAATGCACTCTAATAATAACAGTGATAATGATAGTAATAATAATGGCCACCAGTTCCCTGTTCCTCTTCCCCCCTCTGACTCAGTATAATGAATATTCAGCTGCCAACCTTGCCCCCATTCTCTAACCAGTTTCACCTTCCTCAGCAGCCACCACTGCTCTACCTACAGTGCCATATGTAGGTAAGAATAATGACTCCTCAGTCATTATTATTAATTCAGTGTTGCTTGAGTATGGTACATGTAAATGAAGCAGTGGGCGTAGAGAGCTATAGGCTGCCTGGAGAGTTAGCTTGAGTAATGAATGTAATTACAGTGCCCTATCAGACCTGTGTCTCTTTTAGCAAAGTTATTATTTTGACAGTTTGTTCCACTTTCATAAGGGGAGGATTTGGAAGCAAACTATAAGCTTTTCCTTAGGTTTCCATCAAAATCTATAGACCTCTCTATACCATGTGTGTGATTACCATTTGCTGCTCTCTTTCAGTTAATCCTCAGCTTGTGCATAAATACCAGGATTCTGTTAGTGGCCATCACTGAATCCAGTGCAGTAATATCACACTTATAGCAGTGACAGCAGCAGTGTTTGCAAGGAAGGAGAGAAGGGAACGAACAATAAGAGAGAAAATAGTGTGTCAGTGGTTTTGGATTCAGGGATAATATTGATGATGATTAGAATATTGATCCTGATAAACCCACCTGTTATAAAAGAAGCAGTGGAAGGCCACCCACACATTGTCATTAGTCATCACCAGCTCCTTACAGCCTACTGCAGTACATGCTGCCACCCATGATTTAGCTCTCCATCCAGTTATGAGGGGGTGTTAAGCGTTTATTATGCAGCACAGTCCCAGTCCCAATGAGAAGGCAGAATGCTGCCCGATCGATACCCCTCACAGGAAGCCAGGTTAATTTATTTTTTAAGGATCTGTTTGCGTCTCTAAAAACCCACCCCACCCCCCTGCCACCATCCTCTTCCTGCAGGTTGTGATGCAAGCTATTTCCCAAAGATCTGCAGAGTGATGTTTTGTCACTGACACACACACACACACACACACACACACACACACACACACACACACACACACACACACACACACACACACCACAGGCAAAGGCACTGTACATGCATACACCAGTTTTGTATACTGTATTCCACTGTTGTTTTTATGCTGTACACAACCTGTTTTGCTGTTTTCTCAATCAATTTGCTGTTTGAACAAGAGTCAAGACTCTGACAAGGCCGGTTGTCAGTGCTTGCTGATTGATAGTGAGGCTAAATTGCGTTCATTGGGAGCTCCGCTTGCAGAAACCTGTAAAGTTCCAGTGTGTGTCATTAGTGTTTGACCTTTAACTCTGACCCATGCCTCGTGTTCAACACGTACAGAATGCCCCACTTTTCGCACCCCACCCCACCCCCTCCTGCATTTTCTCGTTTCATTGTTGTGACCTTTACTCTTCGTGTCAGCAACTCTACCCTCACATCCACCTTTCTTTTGTGACTTCTCATCTCAGCATTGCATTCATATATAGTCCTAGACATCACGCCATTTCCTGGGTCTGTTCTGCTTATTTATAACCACATATGTGCGTGGACTTAAATGCATGTGTAGACCTTCACCACATGCTCAGTTTTGTACACATATGCTTCAAGACATTAGCTGCAGACCTATTAGTATGTGCACATACAACCCCCCCCCCCCCCATATCCTGGCAAACAGCTGCAGCTCTGGAAGTACAGAACAAATGTCACGCTCCCCCGCCCCAACTGCTCTTAAAAGATGCAGAATCTCACACTTTTTTTTTTTCTGACCGTACAGTGATCTGTGGTCTGATTTGTGTAAAATCACCATGCCAACCACTAATCATCTTCCAAATCAATTTTGGATTTCCATATAAATAAAACATATCATCCTCAACCATGAGATTGAAAATGTGTGGAAGAGGTGAATACATTTGTTATTACTATGATCATTTTGGTTACCACTCATCTGTATTGATTTTTACTGAGCATCATCAATCAAGGCATTTATAATGGATGCCGTCTGAGAGCACATATCTCCCCTCAGGGAATTATCACCCCAGGCTTAGGTCAAGCAGAGATTTGATCTATTGTCAGTTAGATGAATTGATGTTTTTCTCTACATTTACGGTGTCTTATGGAAACAGAGGGAGAAAGAGAGAGAAAAGAGAAGGAGAGAGAGAGAGAGAGAGAAAGAGAAAGAGAAAGAGAAGGTAAAGGTGAGGAGGGATAGAGATAAGTCTAAAGTAGTTTAACGTCAGCCCTCAGGACTCAAAGCTTTTAAAATATTCAGAGCCATTCTCCATCACCTTTTGCCCTGGTTGCTTGTTTAAGAAAAGAGTGAAATGAAATCAATAGCCGTGCCAGTACCAGCCTCTTTGCCAGGCATCATCCAATATTTATACAAATAACGCTTCACAACCTCAAATTTACCCTGCGGTTGCATGTTTAACGGGGGCTGTTGGGAGGGAGGGGGGTGAAAATTCTCAACAGGATGCGAAGATGAAGAGAATAAAATAAATCTTTGTCCTCATCATGATGCCCTTCCATACATACTGCAGTCATTTGCATTCGCATGATATGGCAGGTTATGATTAACAGCTATGTTGAGTCTTAAAGTGGGACACCCTTGGTACCATAAATAAGAAATGGATCATAAATCCCACAAGGCAACTTCAAGCCATTATCACTCCCTAAAACATGGCTCCTAGAAAATATCCACAAAGGTTAGTGCTTTTGTAACTTCAGCACAACCTGCAGAGCAGACAGCATTTAGTTAACCAGAGTCTTAATAGCTAGAAAACATGTACACTGTGGCCATTATATTTCATTTTGATAACAAAATGTAGCTTTGGAAATTGTTCACATTGCACCTTTATTTTTTCATTCTACATGGGCTACTTCCTTAGACATCGGTTTGATGTTAATGATTGCTGCGGGGTCCAGATGGCTGAGGTCAGACTCAGATGAAACTAATAAGTCAGCACCATTTGGAACGGTTATGTGTGAAGACAAACGCCCTGAACAAAATTGCGAGCAGAGACTCACATACAAACATAGAGACACGTGTTATATTTTGAAAACTAAGTGATGAATTCCATGCTGATGGAATTTTGAGGGACATTTTTTGATGATATTTTGAAATTATAGTTATCCCATATATTTATATTGAAACCTGAAATGCATGTTTACTGCCTCGTGCATTTATTGTAGAATAGCATAAGAAAATGACTTCAGATTAGTGCTCTCAAGTGTAAAACACTGAATTCCCTGCAACCCTTCATGTTAATATGGATGATTAGTATGTGATGGGATTTTACCTGAGAGAAATCCTATGAGCTGTGGGAGGAAAAGAAGGTAATTTGATATGTATGTCCATCGGCTCACTTTGTCAGTCCCTCCGGAATTTGGTGATCTTGTGATTACAAGAATCAACTCAAATTTCATCAGTTATATTCAAGAGCTTGCAATTTTGTAAATCCCTGCATTATTTCTACACAACACTGTAAAAATGTTTGCTCGATATACTAATCACTGTCATTTTTAGTTAAAACTAGTTCATTTCAGAGCCACTGATAATTAGCCCTGTTCAAATAAAATTAATCCTCAACCCCAGCAATGTTTTCAGAAACATTATTGCCTGAGGGACCTTAAATCCTCTGCACCTCTTCGCAGGCAGAGCTTACTCCCAGGCTCTGTATCACACCAATTTAAAATTCACTAAACCATCTCTAACCCTGTAAGAACCAACCAATTTTTTTTTACCTGTATTTGTTTCATATTGTTCAAAGAACACCAGAACACCATCTGTACATACAGTGTTATTGATATTTTTTTAAGATAACTTTTTAATCTTATTGGAACTAATTATGTAATGATTGTCAGTGAGTTCTTGAAACATTTTTTTATTCCTGCTGACTTACAAGTTGTAAACATTATCTTAATTGATCGCAAAATAACACAAAAGTGATGCAAATTGATGTATTGAATTATTTTTTTTCCCAGAAAAGCTGTTGCAGAATCATTATATTGATGTTCCCCTGCTGTGGAAGTTGGCAGAATATGGTGCACAATAGGTAAAACGCAGCCACAGTATGAGAATATGCACACTAGAGAGCAGTCTGTTCCCTCTTTCTGCAGTCGTTGTGGTCCTCCATCTCCCCCCCACCCCCTGCCTCTACTCCCACCCTCTCACACAACATACTGTTCATGTCAAAAGACCCAGGAAACACAACATCTGTCAGTGCACTAATTTACACAATGAACACCAGAGGAAGAAGGATATATATACACCTCAAAATGGCCTTGTATTCAACAAACATTTTACATCACATGAAAACACAGTGAAGAATATTGTATGTGCAAATCTTCCTTGAAGCTGGTGGATCGTTTCTTCAATGATTCTGACACTATTTGAATTGTATTTTTGATTTAAGTAAGCATGGTTTCAATGATTGTTGTCTCAAGTGTGCTTGATTCGGTGAAAGGAGGTATCACTCCTCTGGAAAAGCCAAAGAGGGAGAAGCAATGAGAGGCATAGCTTTAGATCTTTGACACTCTGCTTTCTTTACTTGGATGGTACACAAATAGTGATATAATAATATGAAAATATGCTAACTGATTAAGATGAAATAGATCATTTGAATCTATTCACACATAGGCAATGGGAAGGGGGAAAGAAACTACACTGATAGCGAGCCAACACAATGGATGATAAAACAACAAATGTGAGAGTTAAAACAGAGATCTAAAATTCAGACCATGGATTTTACATTGGAGATGAGATGCAGATATCCCTCTGCCCCTTTCATCTTTTTTTGTATTTAATTTTACTTTATTTTTTAAATTTTTTTTTGGTTCGATACACTGCAGAGACATGGCTCTCCAGTCCACGAGCGCAAAGACTGCGTCTATTGTCATTCATCCTCTCTGACAGGCTTCTCACATACAAATGAGTTTACTGTGAATAGCAATTCATTTATTTAAACATTTTTTGTAGTTTACAAAAGAAATAGATTATCTTGTATCATTTTTTGTCCACACTTGCACTTCTTCTTTTCACATATTTTACACAGACTTTTATTTTTACACTTGAAATCCAACTTAAACATGTTTTTTTATATTTTAAATGCTTGTCAAATATTGTGTTTACCATAATACAAATGGTTTTGTTTTTTTTCCCCTCTTTTCTTCTTTTATGGGTCCCCAGTTTATTTTTAAACAATAATTAAATGTCCTGAAGTAGAAAGACACATTAAAGCTCAATTATCCATCCATGAGAAAAAAGCCTCAGTGCCCACGATGTATTCCTCTCTATGTTTCTGTAGAACATCAACAGGTCCAAGAGTCAGGTGCCCATTATGCCCTATGGCCTCAAATCAGCAGTAGATAGCAGTAGCAGTAAATCCACCACGAAATAGTCAGCCGCATTAAGCACACTCCTTCCATGTCACAGTGAGATGCTGTGTAAAAAGTGTCCAAAAGATCCCTTTATTCCTTCTGTCCAGCAATATTCCCCTCCCCAGTGTATCCAAAAAAGGGATTTACTGTATATCCAGACAATCACAGGTAAAGACGTACTCACAAAGCAGGGTCACACCTCACATTCCCGAGAAGGTTGCTGTTGGCAAGTGCAAGAGCCATATTCATTGATGATTACCAGAGCTCCCTCGATGTGGTTAGGTTTATAGTCAACATAGTACTCCGGAGTAGAAATTGCAGCCATCTGCTGCATGCTTTGTTTTTGCTTCTGCTTACGGCGCTGACTGCTGAAGCACTGCCTTAGTTGTCTTATTCCGGCTGGAAAGCACTTCCATGCCACATACAGCATGAGCACAATGATGAGAAAGGAAAAGATGAGTGCCATGGTGCCAGTCACCACCTTGTGAATCTGCATGGTGCTCTCCAGGTCGTCATGGCCCACTGTGACAGTGAAAGAGCTGGTGACCACCTCACTGCCCTCACCCTCATAAGGGTTGAGAGTAAATGGGCCCAGAAACACAGAGCCACCCTGGGCCAGATCCCTTGTAGAGGCATACAGGCCTGCTGTGGTTACCTCCATTGGGGGATCCTCACATAGCTGAAAAGCATAGACAGCATCCAACACATCCTCGCCCTGTGCAGTGTCGGGGCTTGAACACAGCAGGGAATTGTCACGCTGGCCTCGGAAGGCACTCAGCCAAGAGGCCAAGGCACACACGTTGCGACTGCACTCCCAGTCATTCCCTGCCAGGGTAATGCTGTCCAGAGATGACCATGAATCCAGGATACGCTGGTCCACAGAGGTCAAACGATTGGAGTCTAGCATTAGCACCTTGAGGTTGGGTGCACTCTCGAAAACATGTGGCTCAATGTACTCGATCTCATTAGCTGACAGGTCAATCTTTTCTAAAAAATGCCATGTCCAGTCCAGGGTATTGACAACAATAGTGGCACGATTGTTGTGCATGTACAGAGTACGTAAAGAGATGAGGCGAGGGAAGTGGGCTAGGTTGACTTTAACCAGCTCATTGTGCTCAAGATGCAACTCAGTCAACTTGAAGAGGCCAGCGAAGGAGTTTCGAGCCAGGCTCTGCAGTTGGTTGTATCCCAAGTCCAGAAACTGCATGCTCCGGCAGTCTTGAAAAATCCGCACTGGCACAAACTTGAGAGCATTGTAGCGCAAATGCAAATTGGTGAGCTTTCTAAGGCCGTGGAACAGGTCGGGCTCTAGTGCCTGCAGCCTGTTGTATGAGAGGTCCAGGATGCGCAGGTTTGGGAGGGGCCTAAAGGTACCATTTGGCAGACTCTCAATCCGGTTGCTGCTCAGGTCTAACTCCTTGACTCGTCTTAGCCTGTCAAATGCGCCTTCCTCTACAATGTCAATGTTGTTGTGATCTAAGTAGAGCCAGGTGAGCTGTGACAAACCAGCCAGTTGGCCTTCACGCAGCTCGGTCAAGTTGTTCTCTCTCATGGACAGGCCCATGGCACTGCTCAGATTGCGGGGAATGTCTGTAAGGTTGAGCCCCTCGCAGTACAGCAGCTTGCTGTCGCAGCGGCACAGCCTTGGACAAACCCCCTCTACCAAGGGAACCGTTCTTAGAAAAATGCCCAGTGAACACAGTATCAACCCAGGGGGCTTCTTCAGTGGCCACTTTAAGTACAGTCCAATTAGAAGGAAATCCATTAGTATAAATATCCAGGGATGTCTCTGAGAAAATGTCCATTGAACCACTCTGGATATTATTTTTGCACCTTCACATCATATTTATCACATCATATTTAAATAATTTAATAATCTGTTTCGTCACGTTTTTGTATCTTAGCTGTAGGCAGTGATATTATATTACTTTTATTTAGTCCACCTAGGGAATCCTTGTCAAAAATGCAAATGATAGAGGGCAAGTCTCTGTGCTTATGTCAGATATCAAGCAGTGGGTGGAGAGTAGAGGGGGTGAAAAAAAATAAATAAAAAACTGTCCTCACTGATAGATCTTATTTGAAAAGATTCCTACTCACCCCTATCCAAAAGCTGACAATCTCCATTCAGCGCCTCGCTTTGTGCCCCAACACTAATTATGTGCGAATCTAAAAAAGACCCCACTGTGGTACAAATTCTCCCCCCCTCCCTTCTCTCTTTTCAGTGGACACCAGATCCTTGGCAGGCTTACAATGTCTTAGTTCTCCTCAAGTGAAAGAGCCAGAAAGAGAAGGAATCCAAGTAGCTTTCAGCGAGATGGTAGGAAGTGCAAGTTCCCCTGTCTGTATGCATGAGCTCTGTCTCTTTTGCTCCTCCGCAGTCCTCTGCTGCAATGATCAGAGGGGAGAAGAGACAACCAGAGAAGGGGAAAAAAAGACCAAGGAAAAATCTTTTTAAATATCTGTCTTGCTCTTTTCTCCTCCCCTTCCTGCTTAAGTTTCAGCAGATCTGTCAACACATATTATCGTCCATCTCTGGAAGCAATCACTGACTTGTAAGGTTTAAATCCATTCAAGCGGGTAATCATGCTTTTAGTGACGGATGCGAGGGAGAGGGAAAAAAAAACAACGGATTTAAAGAGGTGAACCCTGTTCACTGTTTTCTTGTGTAACAGTATTCCTTGTCATCTCAGTGGCTCATCTCGGTTAAGAAGCCGCTCGCATCCCCCGTAGGTTGCAGGTTTGTTTCATTCGCTCCCTCGCTCTCCGGGTGTTTTCTCAGCCAGCTGGAAGAGGCTGCTGAAGGCTGGTGCTGGTAGGCAGGCAGGGGCGCTAAATGTGGGGAGGCAAAGGAGCGCGCAATCCCTTGCAGCAGACCAGTACACTGACAGCGCATGCAGAAGCACCTTCTGTTCACTGAGTGTCGTAAGCCACTCACAATTCAGAGTGCTCGCTCTCTTTCCCTCACTCGCTTGCTCTCTTTCCCTTGATCGCTCACTCACTTGTTCATGCTGCTCCCCTCCTCTCCCTGGTTCTCTCTCTCTCTCCCTCTCTCTCTCTCTCTCTCTCTCTCCCTGTCTCTCTTCCCTCCTCACTTTTCTCTTGCTGTGTTTTTCTCTGTGCCTGAGACATTTACATATTCAGAATGGGCTGGGCTTAAACCAGGAGCTTTAATGAACACCCCCCCCCAATCTTTCTCCCCCTCCCTCTCCCTCTCTCTCCCTCCCTCCCTCCTCCACTGACTGTAATGAATTGGGCCATATAATGTCTGCCTCCTTTGACGTTGCTGTGAGAAAGCAGTTTTCTGATTTCAGAGTTGCAAAATAACATTCAATCCAGTGAATGGAAGGGTGTCCTATATTAGTTCCACCCCTAAAGCAGAGAACCATTTGCATGCATATTAACCATCAAAAGAGAGTCCACATATAGATGAAGAAAAAAAGGAGAAGAAATGTTATAATTAAAATTCAATTCGCCATATTCTCTCTCAAGTTCAAAACTACAGCCACATAAAAAATGAAAGTAATTCATTCCTGTAATGATACAATTTAAATGTACTCATCATCATGTATGTTTTATGATTTCAAATATGACTTTGTGTAATGAATCAATCTCAGTCTATCGGTATTCCTTGTTTAGCTTTGCTAACAATAAAGACTAGAGTATAATGAGTCAAGACGAGAGTATGACATTCCTCATTTGATCAGACTGTCCTGTAGCCAGGCATTGTATGTCATTGTCAATTATGGCAAGGATATCCATTCTGAATACAGATGTAATTGCTTGCCACATAATATTAGCATAAAACTATAACATAAATATTCTTTTCTGAAGGTCCGCTCTCGCCTTGTTTTGCACTTCTCTGGAATCTGTCCTAGCCTTGTCATCATTCTGCCATTAATCTTCAAAGACAATGAGCTGTGACAGTGCCTTACATTCCTCATACCAGCCAACTTTCTTACCATCTGATCTCTTTTCTTTTCTGAGCTCTTTGCATTTTTACTGACAGATGCCCTTACTTTGATATTAAGCCTTCTTGGTCATTGATTCTTAAAAAAAAGGAATTTAGAATGAACGAAAAAGGGCTTGGGCAAAATGTATAAAAAACTGGTTTTAATCATGCCCGCTTCACAACCCAGGCTCAGTAACTTGTGTGTAGAGCCAAATAAATACTGAAAAAAATGTCCTTTGATGGAATAGGACAAAACCCAGAATAAACATTTACTGTATTTCGGTATTACAAACAGCAATGCCATTTGTTTTTACAGCTGGTTATTTCACTTTCTTCTCACCAACTCTTAAATTACAATCTAGATTACTGCTGACAGAGAGTCTCAGCTAGATCTAATAATAATGATAATACATTTCATTTGAAGTTATCAAATGATCCTGATGTATTATTTCCATTACTTTGGCGCTGGGTCCCTGTAAAGCTCTACAGTACTAAACTGAGTAAAGGCAGAAGCACCAGGTGGTTTGTGTTGTGCTTCCACAGATGTTTACCATGTCCCTGTGCCTGTTCACATGTTCTGCTTTGCCAGTCAGTTAGTGTAATGTTTGTGTTGGAGCTGGTGTCATAGCATTAGCATTAGCTAAAAAAACAGCTGGCTAACTGTGACAGGGATGTTCCCGTTTGACTGTACTTATCAACTACATTTTGTCTAGTCTCCACTCCTCAGTCATATATGGATTCAACAGGAAACTATAACAGGTACTGAGTATGGAGAATCATCCTAGAGTGTTACAGGGAACAGGGTAGTATAGATTAGACCATTTTAAGTGTATCTCATCAAACAAAAAGTCCCCACCCAGTGGTATAACCCATTACTACAATGACAGTACAGACCTTTCTGACTGTTACACTGTCAGCTTTTTTAAGCTGTTGTCTGTTATGCAAATCATGGCTGTTTACCTAACCAATCTGTAAATAATGAATCAGGGGCTAAAATTTGTTTTGACTGTGTTCTAATCACTACATGTACATCTATCTTTTTGTAGCATATAAACAAGTAATGCCAATGTATGATGAAATGCCTTTGTATCTCTCAGTGTTCATCTTTTCAATACTCAGCACTCATTTCTGAACAATATACTCTATATTTGTCTTTTAAATTTCTGTCAATATTTGTCTTTTATTCTTTGTTAACTTCTTTGTCTGGTTTATACAGTTTATACAGGAAGTAGCTCTTGTGTTCAGGCGTCCCTGATATAACATCTAAATCTGTCTATAACTGTTAGTTTGTTAGTTTGAGCCCACTTCCACACAAAATGGAACAAAAAAGAATAGCACGACATGATAAAGTGGTGCTGTTTTAATGGTCAATATGAAATTGATCCTGCACTGGTTACTAAATTTAAAATAATTTCTAGACCTTTTAGAAAGACAGATGATGATGATGAAATGAGACTCCCTGTGAGAAAATATATTATTTCGCTGCATGAGACTGGCTTGAAAATGCATGGGGTGGGAATTTGATTACAATAATTATACCAAGGAACCACAATTACCTAACAGCCCCTGTACTTTGTTCTGACCCTGTCTGGCATTCCACAGCTTCACCTCAGATTCTGCACCCACCACCAGGGGTTTCATAATGCTCACTCGGAGGCAAAATCAAAGTTTTTATCATCTGTGTCAAAGGACTGACAGCTGTTGCACTGATATAACTTTGACTGAGCTACACTGGAGCTCAATCTAACTAAATACCATAATCTTTTGTACATTAGGGTAAGATGTGACTCTGGTATTTACTTTAGTTAGTTTTTAGTCCCACTCGTCCTTGGTCGATAAACATTCTGTCACTGTCAGAGCTGTCAAAGTAAAGTTGCTGGAAGGAGGAAGATGGGCCAGGATGCAGTAATTCAAAGAAATCAGACCTCTAAACTCACCCAGTTAGCATATTTTGCATAAAAGTATACTGTCTCTATGTCCAATTCCTTATTTCTCAGTTCTTATTTTGAAGCACTCGGTAAAGGTTTGACAGCGACAAAGATGTACTGAGCAGCAAAGGAGGTGGAAGAAAAATTGTCCTTCACATGATCTGGACATCTTGAAGTTGGAATCATCTCTGCTTCGCCTTTGCTATATTCCCTCTTAGCTGTAATGGATGACTACACCATCAGCTAATGACTTGGTGCACTATAATGACTTGACACAGCGAACAGGAGATGAGAGTATCCAGACCATCAGTTTTAAGACTTTAAGAGCTTTGGCTCTCTGCTTCGGAGTTAAGGTCAGCACAAGTGTGGGTGAAAGTGTGTGAGCGTGTGTGTGAGAGTGTGAAAACACACATGCCCGATGACTCACTCACATGAAGACAGTCACACAAACAGATACGACCATATTTCAGATTTATGGTAGAGAAGGATATGGATAAGCCTTTAATAACCTTTTTTTTTCTTTTAGCTTCAACCATAAACTTTAGTGTGTGACGCCCATATCAAACAATAAATAAATGTGTCATTCTGACCTCTACTAAAAGCAACATCATGCAACTATTTTACCCTAAAATAACAGCTTCAAAATGATTTTGATGATACACTGATTTGTAGTAGGGAGAATAGTGCCTGTTTTATTCCCACTCCGTTCTTACACTTGTAACTTTGGTGACCGGGTTCGATCTCCCTCGAGAGCATTGTAACTGAGTGATAGTCAGTGGCTTAAACTGCCAGAATTAGGCCCAGCAAGTTCAAGAATAATGCCAAACTTGCAGTCATCAAAAAACAGCTTTCATCTCCAATATACATTGAGGAAATGATCAAGAATTCTAAACATAGTTTGGCGTGTTTGTTGTAGTAACAGCAGCTCCAGCCCAGAAAACCGAGGAGAATACACACCGTTGGGTCATGTTTCGGTTCAGTGAGTGGGACTACACAGAGTTGCAGTCAAGACATTGATAGACTATATTTTCTGTATATGAAAACAGCTTAACCACTCAGACTTGGAGCCCATCATAATTAATTACCACTTGTGGCTGCAGAGGCCGCTATTGCTCAGCAAAAGTTACATTGTTTTCCTTTAAGGTGTTTTCGGAAAGCAAATATTGCCCAGCACGCTCTCGCATCTTAGTGACTTTTCAAAGACAAGTAGTTATAAGTAAAAAGTTACATTTTGAGAGACTCTTGGTCTGGACTAGTTTTGTTAAAATGTTCTGTTGTGTAACCAAACAAAAATTTATAATATTATGATTTAATGTCCCCAGCTAATTATGTGATCATTTTATTTGACATCTTGGGTATTTTTTTCATAACAAAATGGTTGGAGGTTATGGTGTATTGTCAGCAGGCTGAAGTGATTTGGGTGATCAAATAAGGCTCAGAATTATCAGCATCTATGATTACAGGCCCATTATTTAAATCATTTATTGAATCAGAGGACGTCTGACTGTGTGAGCCCAACAAAACAAGGCAGATGATGACTAATTGGCCCGCTGCAGAGATAATGTTGATGGGCAGCTGGGAAAGGATTGTGGTGGGGCTCGTGGAGAACGCTTGCACCACAGAGGAGCTGTCAGTGATGCGGTGAGGAAACGGCATGAGATGATTCTACATCCGCTACTGAGCGCGACCCCCAACAGATGGAGGTTTCTCTCAGTTTGAAAGGGTCGCAAGTGGACAGAGAGTTAACATTAAGCTCATTCACTTCAGTTTTAGTGTTTTATTTTCTCTTTTTTTTTTTTTTTTGTATTTTAGAAGATATAATCCCATTATATAATCAGCGACTGAGGATGAACTGAGGAGCATAAGAACTGTACTCAAAGATAAATTGAGATAGCCGTGGGCATTTCTAATTATTACCATCATGGTCTTATCTCAGATATACATCATATAACTCAAAAATTGTCAAGACAGTAACCCAGTGAGGGTTTGTGTTGGTCTGATTCTGGGTCTCCAACACAATATACAAAAAACCAAAACACCTTTCTCCATTTTCCTTTGCTTATACTAACTGCAGCTGGGGTAAACAACACAGGAAAAACAATACCATCATAATGTTCACTGGAGCATGTGACAGGGGGTTATGGCTGTCGCTATGGGTTACAAGTCCTCGAAGCATGTTTTTGTGTGATGCAAAGTTTGCCTTGGTAAACAGAAGAAGTCAATATAATGTCATCCACATGATTTGCCCATGTTTGATGCTTTAGAGATGGGTGAAAGTTTGAACTGATTTATAGAGAATTTATAGAGCAAGATGGAAAAGCTCTGATATTTTGTCCATGGTGATGTGAACAGGGGGATCTGCATATACTGTGTGTATCACAAGAAAGGAGGGGAAAAAAGAATTAAGGATCTGTCTGAAAAGGCCAGAATGGGTAAAGTAAAGAGAGTATGTATCATCGATGTGAGAAAATAAACTGTGTGTGCCAGTAAATCTGGGGGTGGCTTTTGGAAGCAGCGTGATCTTAAATCGCCTCTAGTTTTATGTTTCTCTCCCAATACACAAATAATGCTCTGCACTGTGTAAATTGAGCAGCCATGATGAAACACTTTGTTAACTTTATTGAACGCGAGCATGCCACAGCATGTTTAAAACTGTAACTAAATGTTGGTGTTGTTTTTCTACCCCCCTCTATTTATTTGATTCCACCCTTAACTTTAACCTGACCCTGTTCTTGTTAGATACAAGTTTTTCAATGTTTGTCTCTGGTGGAGGTCGGATGAAAAGCAGTCCCACTTCAAGGTGCGACCTTAACCTTCTCAGCTATCTGTTGAAGTGATTGTGATTGGCCTTGGCATGGAGTCTAACAATTGCATTCTCTAAAATTACCACCATGGTTGAGTTGTCCTCTGATTTTTGTATTTTCAGTGTCTAAACCACACAGGCGCTTAAGGTTGTGCACCTCATTAGTAGTATAGTAATAGTAATAGTTTTTGCTGGAACAAGGGAAATGGGAAAAAATGATCAGTAATTGTTTGTTCAGTGTTCTTGGTTTTCTTAAAAGCCACAGATTACTTCATAACACCCGTTTAGACCCCATAATATTAAGTATTAATCTAAATGCTCCTCTCCATACCACAGTTGTACTAAGCTGCTTGGTCTACTCATGGCCTCCCTGTTGCCCTGAACATGTTGTCCTTCTCTTTTACTGACTCGGTGTTTTGCCCACAGGACTGCTCCTGACTGTTGTTTGTTTGTTGCACTATTTTCTGTAAACTCCACTCACCGTAGTGTTCAAACATTCCAGGTGGGCGGCTGCATCTGAGATGCCGAAACCTCCACATTTGGCACTGACATCTACTCCCATTCAAATGCTAGGTTAGATAGATAGATAGATAGATAGATAGATAGATAGATAGATAGATAGTTTCTCTGTCTAGCTATCATTGACATTATATTTAATATTCTTTCAGCGAGAAATAGAAGGAGAACTACTAACTGAGTGGCAGAGACTCAGCAGTGGAAGTGCATCTCTGTGTGTGTGTGTGAGAGAGAGAGAGAGAGAGAATTAATATGGGTCTAAACTGCTTCCAGGTATGTCCGATGTTTGGTGTTCTGGAGACAGTGATTTTGCCATGTCGCAACACAGAGCAGTCACACTCTCAGTATTGGACATGCGTTTATACAGAAACAAGATCAGAATTCTTCACCCGCCACCACAACTGGTAGAAATTTACAGCAACCTGCCACAGTCGGTTTTTCAGCCACATGTAGTGGGTTGCTGCGTGTGGGTTTTCCACATTCATTCATAGTTAATTCGATTACATGTTATAACGTTTTAACATTGTGTGTTTCTTTATGTTTTTGTGCTCTGGCTCTAATGTTTTTGGCTTCAGAGACGGCATCAAACAGTCCCTGTGACTAGGCTGTGTCTGCCAAAGGAACTTTGTTCTGCTGTCAGATGATGCAGAAATCCCACTGAGAGCCACCAAGCCCATTTTCAAAACCCAGCTCTCTGGAGCAGCATGCCCCCCACTTCTGATAGCCCTGACTACTCTGGCCTATTGCCTCATTCACAGCCAAACAAGCCTCCACATCCTTCATGTGTCCACTAGCCTCTCTCATGTTGGGATGAAGCAGAGCAGAATGCAGCGAACAGAGGAGTCTCTGATGCAAAAAGCTGAAACACTTGTAAATTTAGACTAAAAATTACTTGTGCCTCCCCAGTGTCCCTACTGCAAGGTAAGGTAAGAATACCATCTTAGAAATCAAAATAAAATCCCAGTAGAGTGTAGTAGTTCAGATGAACCTTGTAATACAGGAAAGGCCCTTGTGTTTAATATTTAATGCGTTAAGCCATACACCTTGAACCTTAAACAGAAAGTAGTTTTATTCTGTTGCAAATGAAAACTATTCGTTAGCAATGTACCTGCAGTAATTTTGTACTAGAAACTCTATTTTTTCTTTCCTTCAAGCAAGTTTCTTTTAAAAAGTTTGGTTCAGCCTGTCGTTTTACATGCAAGCTTGCAGCACTTTTGATTTTGATCGACTTCTATCACAGTTTTTCACATTGTTTACACACATTTTCAGAATCTTTGGCTCATTTTCTCAAAACTCTAAACACAAAACTGCAAACACAAAATGCTAAAACTCTACAAATCTCTATCAAAAGCAAACACTGTTTTCAAAACTGTTTTCTCTTTGCTTTTTTTTTTTGGAATCAAAATGACACACGTGCCAACCTAAGAATAGACCATCTACCAACAACACACTGATGTGCTCAACACAAACTACTACTATGAATCTTATCAGTAGGTTTGTTTTTTGCAGGTTTTGTTTTTTTTAGCTGGTTGTAAAAGTTACAGTAATGTCCATCCTCCTCTTCCTATTCTTACTCACTTATCTCCACAACAGGAGAACTCAGCTGTGGCCTTTTCATCTCACTTGAAGCTCTGATTTGTAAGTCAACAATTACACCTGTGAGGAGTAAGTGTTGCCAGTTGGTAAATAAAACTTGGCATTGTGATTGATGTTGCTTTCTAAAGGAACACAAGACATTTATTTTTTGAATTTTGTGCCTAATGTAGAGAAATGTGTAGGGTTTAGAATTGAAGACTTGTAGGCATAGAGATATTGAGTGTCAGGTTTCAGTGATTGCATTTCAAGTTCCAATTTTAGTGTGTAAACAATTGTGGAAAAACTGTAAAACTGTTAATATCAACAGGCAGAATGTTTGAAAAATCATGTTAAAACAAAAGGTGCGGTGTAAAGGCTGATGCCAAGAGCTTCCCTGCTACTCATTTTGTATCACAGGTGGTGGCGTACGCTGGAGTACTGCCTCTTCTTTTCTGATGTCTCACCTTGACAGTAATTAGCTGCATGATGTCCAAAAAAACAGGATGACACTGAAGATCATTACAGACACTGCGGGAGGTGACCCAGGCCTCCCAAATATGTCTTTTGACTTTGAAATGAACCTAACGACACATTCATCGTTTCAAACTAAAGACTGACCCAAAAACAAAGACAGAAAGATGTTTTTTTTAAATTATATTAATGACATAGCACTCTAACATTGAACAATTACGAAGAACTTTTTTTAGAATGTAATGCACTTCCATAGATCATCTCCCACACTTTAAAATGGCATTCACTTTCTGCACAATGAAATATCAGATGATGCATGATGCCCCATGCACCAAAGCAGCCACCATATATCATATCATCATGCCCCATCATAGGCTTTTTCCATGGAAGACAATTTGACATGGCAGATGCAAATATTAAAACGAATGATGGCTGAATCCCATTTAGCAGCCTCAGGTACGGGGTCCTGGTGTTGTACATGCCGGCTTCCTGTCACACTGTAATGGCTTACTGGGACAAAAAACAGAGCCACGGTTGATGGTATATGCCACACCTCTGCTTTTCCTACTATGACAAGTCAAAAATGTCCGCTAGGAAAAACTGAAAATTGTAAAAAACCTTTTTGACATTGTAACATTCAGTCTAGTTGGCTAAAATCACCTTGAAATGTGCTCATAAGGGAAGTTAATTGTTAATCATGAGAGGCTTCCTAGCCAACTAGCATTTAGCACAAAGCAACAGAACCCATTCAGGCTTGGATATTCCTCTTTGTTTTTATTACCAGCGGCCTGTTAAACTGACAACATTTCATCAAAGCATGTCTATGCAAGGTTCACCAGCAAATTCTCACCTCGCCTTGACTTCTATGAATCCCAGCTCTTGCATGGAAAGTGTGTATGCGCTGTTTAGAAATGAGGTCCCTCTACAAATATTGTGAGAAACTACTGAATGCCTTCTCTTCTATTCTTACACACAAACACATTTGATAAACATCCTCAGACATTTTTCCTCCAAAGCCTGAGGTGTAGGGTACTCTTTTTGTACCAATAAGGTGTTTTTTCCTCCAAGCTCGTCAAACTAGCACAGCAGTGTAAACACAGAGCCGTGTGCCCCCAGCCCAATGTAGAGACGCTTACACAGATCGAAAATGCAGTTGGAGTTGCTTCAGAACAAACTATACTCGTTGTGTTGATTGCAGTGCAGGGAAGGAATATGTCACCTGATGTAAACGTATGGCTCTTTCGTGTGTTTTTAATGGTTTTCTGAGGCAGTGGAGTTCAGTGGCACTGAGATGTAAGCTAAATCAGGCTATAGATAAAACTGGTTTTATTCTCTTTAGGGTAATTGTTGATCAGGATGAAAAAGGATGAAATTTTACCAGCTTTATCCCTTGCCATACTTTGTCACAGGCAGCATAGAGAGCAACCAGGGTCACAAGGGGAGAAAACTCAATTTGAGTGCAATCCAGTAGTTAGGTTAACTTCTATAGCACTTGATAAAATTACACTGACATCAGCTTAGTGGTTAAACACTGTAATCTGGCACTCAAGTGTGTGAGTGCGCTTGCATTTGTCTGGATGGGCACAAAAGTGTGTGTTGGTGTGCATATGCTCTCATTTTACTGAAGTGTGTTACAGTTTTCCCACAGTTGCTTTGGTTCATTTCTTGGAACAGTGTTTGAAACATTCTCAAAGCTCTATAGGAACATCTGTCAAAAGCAACCTATATAGTCCAGCATTACACCTTAGGTCAGCTGCAAAAGGTCAAAACTCACCTAAAACATTTAACTCTCACGACGAAAAGTTCCTTTGGTTTGTAAAAAATGGTGGTCAAAATGTTTAGATATATTGTCAGTGGACTCTGGACTTACACCACAGTAAACAGAAAACTTATACAGCACAATATAATACAAAAATATATCATACAAAAATATATAATACAAAAAAAGGAAAATAAAGTGTAGCCCAACACTGTGACACTGTAAAGCTGAAGTGCTACACTAAAGACCCCACTTCACTGGATGTCTCATTGCTCCTGTCTGTCTGGCCCCAAATTTTCATCATACCTTATATATTCCCGTGCAATGCAGTTCCCATGCAGGGAAAAAAATCTTCCATGCCGCAACTGTCCCCTGCTATGTACTGCTATGGTGTTATCACAAGCAGCATCCATTGCAGCAGGCAGTGACATTTGATCTTGAGGACAGATGATCATACACCTTTCACCTCCAGCTCCATGCAGAAAAGAATTCCCCAGTTGGATTCAAAAATGGAGAATATGAAGGGAGCAACACCATCATCAACACCAGCATCCTTTGGTGGACAGTAAACCATTCCCTGATGACATTTGCATGGTTGAAGCTTACATTATCCCACACAATTACAAACGTCATGCCTTACCAAACCTCTCTCATTCTCAGGGATAAGATCTCTGTAGAGGGTTTCTAGGAACATCAGTCATTTCTGGATGTTGTATGGCCCAGTATTTGTAATAAGTGTACTCACACCTTTCCCAGATATCGCAGCACACATAGTGATATTGCCCCGTGTCGGGCTGGCACATCCACCGTAGCCTCTAACATTTCAGCCACACCTCCTGTCTTTGGCCATATTGAAACCAGCCTCATCCACAAACACAAGAATGTGAGGGATTTCACTTTCTTAAAGTTCCATTATTCTTTGTAATACAATATAACAAAATATCAAATCAATTTTACTGAAGACTCATACAGTAACAACAAAGTAAAAATGTTCTGTGTTCTTCTCTGCAACTTCAGTAGCCATATACCGGCCTATATACTGTAAGTATATACAGGCCGTAATGAAATAAAACCCATAACACTGCACAATATACTAGGTGTAGGGAACACCACTGCTTTACTGCACATACATGGTACTGGAGCTCCTTCACTCTGTTACAGTTTTACTCAAATTCTGCTGTGTCAAATTCTGTTGTTTCATGGTCATCTTATGTCTTTTCAGCTCTCTGACTATTGTAGAGATGCTTAACAGAGTTGATATTTTGAAAGATGCTATTGTCCTCTAAGGTTGCACTCTGGATCTCTCTCAGCGTAATAGTATCATTTGCTACTATCATATGTTGCAGATCTCTTACTCTTGTTGAGGTGTAAAACCTGCTCTTGTTCTACACTAGCACAAAACAGTTGTCAAGTCCTTCACACAGAAATTCACAAATAGAAAGGATCACTGTATATGTACTGTACTGTAATGCACTACCCTGTGCTGTACTGCAGTTCCACTGCTAACTCAGTACATACCTGTTTTTCCTGAAGAATGTTTCGATAATTGAAGACACTGCAGCACGATTTACATTAGGCTGCACTCAGCGACCAGCCTCTGCCATTGTAAGGCCATGGTTAATTACATGGTCCACATTTGTGGTCCCATATTTCATCCCAGGACACCTCTATGTCTTTCTGCCTCTTCCTCTGTTCTGCTGCCTTCTCACTACACCACCACAGATCCTTACTCCTCTTCCTCTTCTTCTTATTTAACACAGCTAGGTTCCTCCGAGTTCAGAAATTGCTGTTGTGGTCGAACTCTGCAAATATGTTTGCCAAAATACATACTCGTGGATAGCACAAGTTAGCTAACTTGACAGAAGTTGTGCGATTGGTTGATGTTACTGAAGTTCAAGTTTAGTTAACAGGCAATTTACCAATTTAGTGGACAAAAAAAATCAGCTGAGAAGCAATGTAATTGCTTTTGATCAGCAAGATATATATTTAGTTGGTAATTGTGCATTACTTATTCATTTGCATAGATGTGCTAAAACATTTGCAATTTGTTTACAAGAATGAGAAATTCTAAATCTGCTGTGAACAAGTGCCCAGTGGTTTAGACATTGGCACATGTTTTTGTCTGAATTTTGTTAAAGCAATTGAGAAAAACTGCAAGTCATTTAATATTTCTTTCCAATATACAGGCCTTGGTCTTTACTCAATTTACCAGTATAGATTAAACAGTTATTCTCCATATAAAGGTGGCATCATTCATAAGCCCTTGGAAGAAAGTGAAATAAATGCTACAGCAAGTGGAATCCAAAAGAAAATGTAAGGTTATGTTACACTCCAGCTCCCATTTCTAATGTAATTGTCTCAAATATCAGTTTGTCATAGACACGGTAAAAGCACAGCACCCAAACTGTGCAGTAACACAGCAGATGGTATCAAGCTTTTAGAGCTTGTGAATCATTTATGACTAGTGTTATTTTAAGTCTATTACAAATGTAGAATACCTGTGTATCATTAGGCACATTTTTCACCATCTTTTCCTTTTATGTCAGTGACAGATATGTGCATTGCCGTCAACAAATATCTGCCTCACCTAGAAGTCACTACAAAGGAGGGATGTCCTTTGTGTTCACAGAGGGAATCCCCACAACACCTTTTTATGAGTTAAGAGGGTTGTTAAAGTTGTACTTTATTCCCATGTGGTTCTTAGCTCCAGTTCTTAGAGCTGTTCCAAATACCCAGCATGCATGTCTGTTGGTGTGTGATGAAACCAGCGCCCTGTAACAAACCTACATGGACAAGGAGAGGACATTCTAATTCCAGCCACTGGGCCACTGTGTGGCTGTGCAAAGGGAGGTTAGGAGGGTGTTCTGTCTTTTGTGCTTTTCAATTACAGATCACAGTATTCATTAAGAAAATGAAAGAAAGAAAAACAGTATCGTGGATTAAAGGTCACGTGGTACCAGTTGGTGTACATACATACCGACCATGCAGTTTGTTTTACTGGAAAGTCGGAATTGGTATTTCAGGAGTTAGTGTGTCATAGTTGTTGGCAGCTAGTGTCTGTTTGCGTATGGGACAAATGACAGCAGCAGTGTTTCTCGGTGCACCTCACTGTAGATTTTTGACTGAAAATGAGCAATGTACACATGTACAAGCTAGGGGGAAAAATCCTGGAGTGACATCAACATAGTTGACTATTTACCACTGTATGTTTGTCCTTAACAAGGCAAGATTAAAATGTCACATTTTTAAAGACAGCTTTGTATGTCACAGAAGTGTAATTGGGGTTAGTGATATTTCAAATTACTTTGAATAATTAGAATTTTGGTTTTTGCATGGCGTGTGAAATGTTGACATCAAGAAAATCAAGTTATTACAATGTACAGCTGATCACACTCTATAGGTGTTAGGATTTTTATATCTTTTTTTATGTCAGTTGTCAAACACCTACACGTTCATAAAAACAGATTTTGCCACGTTTGCCAACAGCTTAGTCGTTCAGATGGTAAGCTTCAAAAAGATCAGTAGGAGACTTGACCTTGTTTTCTCCCCACATACAATTAACATTACACATTTAGAGAAAAGGAAGATCACACCATGAATGTTTACAAGAATCTTCACTCTGAATTTACATCCATAAGACTTAATTCAGCCTTAAACATCAGGATCAGGAGAGTAAAAAAGTTGGAATTACAGTGCATCCCTGCGGATGTGAGAGCTGTTGGTGTCCCTGGTATTAAATTTACTGTAACCATCACATGAAAGTGACCACCATGCTTAGCTCTAAGTCACAACCCAGATAAGTCATTAGTGCAAATCAACCCATAAAAGCTAGCATACTCTCCTACAGGCTGATCCATATCATGACATACTGTAAATTGACTACAGGCACAGTGTAGAGATAACTACATCCCAAAGGGTGTGGCAGATCAGCGCAATGTGACATTACATGATGACACATCCCTGAGTCCTACTCAGTAGAGGTAAAAAAAAAATACCATTGTTATCACATCATAAGGCCATTGCATTCAAAACTGTACCCTTGATTAAAACGCATGCTGTCTCTGGCAGCAGACAATGGCAGCTAAATCCTCTGACAAGAGGAAAAATTCTCAGCCTCACTTCCTCTCTGCCGCCTTTGTGCTTGTGTGTGTATATATGTGTGTATTGTTCTCAGTGCCTCGCTGCTTAAAAATGTTTTTGCGTGATTCACTCTCCTCGCCCCAGTAATTTCAAACCTAGAAATCTAGAGCCCAATCAAAATCACCCTTTGTTTACAAAGCCATGAACTTGTTGACAAATTGCTAAACTCTGGCACTGTGGGTGGTGTTGTCTTAAAATTATATGTAGCTCACGAGCCCTCAATTCAGGGGAATAATTTTAATCTGCAGCCACTGTATGCCACCATGCTGGCCTTTACAAAACACCACAACCATCACTGAACATATTCTGCATTTTTTTTCCATATCAATGTTCTGTCTGGTTATATGGACAAATTTTGGCCAGCTATTTCATATTGTGTGATGTAATGAGCATTGCATTTTTTAGGGGCTACAAGCATCACTTCATATTTTCGGTCTTTCCAACCTTAGTGACAAAGCGCCACTACATTTTATACTGGCCTCACTCTATTTAAGTTGCTAAGAGCAGAGACTAGCTATCGACATTATTCATTATGTCATTCTTCTATCAGCTACTGTCTGGTGCAGCTGCCCACCTGCACCAGAGGCATGTCTACCAAATGGACCATGCATAATTAAGATGGTAACCCACAGCAGAGACCTGACCCTGTCACAGCACTGAAAATAAGGCTGGCCCACCCAGGGGCACACTTCCCCCTCCTTGTGATGCCCACAAGTTCCCATTATGCTGCTTCCTAACTATTATTTCCAGGCAGAGCACACAATCGTATTAAAATGACCAAGGTTTTCCAAGCACGTCACTGAATTTTCATGAAGAGTTTTATAAAAACTAACTTTCATGTCCCTCTGGGAACATTTATTTATTTATTTTCTGTCTATTCAGATTCCTGGAAAGGAGAAATACCTCTGAACAATACTATGATAAATATGTTCATCTCCAACATCTCAGCACTAAAATTTTAAAAAATGACCACGGACTCAGTCCTCAACAAAAAGAAATTAACATTACAAGCTTTGCATAGGTATTGCAGGACTGTTTTTCCTGCATACAGTGTACATCTAATTGCATCTACCCACTGTGAATCCAAGAAGGGTTGGATCAAGGGCAAATGGACTTTGTAGTATGTAGTTGAAGAGACGTTTCTCATAGAAGCGGCTTATTCAGTTCTGCCGGTTGCCCTTGATCCAATCCTTCCTGGATAACCATAACCTCAGAACCTAGAATCTTCACTATTGTGAATGTGTTTGCACATGGACGACAATGTGCATGTCGTTTTCATTATGGTTTTTGGTTTTTCATGTAAGTCTTGAAATATATTATTCAGCAATCATATTCTACAATGAAAACATATGGAAAAAGCACTTGAATGGTCTTTATAAAACAGAAATGATGACTGGTCAAATGGGCTTCATTTAGGCAATTTTCCATGGTCAGTTTGCAATAACTACGGAAGATCTTTAGCTATTTTCTCTTTGTCATGTAGCATATGGAGATTTTGCTGCACCAGGCATCCCCTTTTAATAGGCCAGGAGTTGCCAAACACACATAAATGAGGGTCTGTCGTATGTAAATAAGGAACTGGTGCAGCGTGTCCTTGTTTCCACAGCTGAATCAATTTATCAGTCTGTGATCAAATCAACGCTCATTTAGGTGTTGTGCGACAGTTTAATAAATCAGATGTAGAGAGGTTCATGTCTCTCCTAGTGTTTAAATCTGTTCCTGTGTTTCTTAGACAACTTGATAAATGATGGCCAATATTTTCAAGGGTAATCTGCATGTCATTCCTGAAAATGTTGGTTGGGTGCAAACAGCTGTGTGCCATTGTGGAATACTTCATATATATATATATATATATATATATAAGTCAACAGGAAGAATAGATGTCCTTTGAAAGACATCAATCCCCAAACACCCTGTGACAGTAGTCCTGTCTGATCCATCCTCACATGGCGCACTTACATCATGTCCAGATATTCTGTGGCTACTGTTCCCCAACTAATGGCAGCAACAACTCTGTTTGTGGCTTACTTGCGGTGCTGCGTGGCTGGACTGACCGACCCACATGAAAGGTTGAGTGGAGACAATCATTTCACCAGTTCAGCCAGCTCCAGTCTTCAGAAGTTGTTGCACCGTGGATCATTACAGCGAGGGAACACACTGTTGTCTAGCTCTGTACAGTATATCTGTGTTGTTTGTGTACACAGCAGCTGTCGCTTCTACGGTGGGCTCCAGCCACAATGCAGGCAGGAGTGCGCTAAGCGTTATCGTGCTATCATTAGCATGTTTCTATTTGATCCGGCTTGGCTCCATTTTGCTGTCGGACTTGGGGCCATTTTTTTTCTTTTTCCCCAAACACTAATCCCTGATTAGTGCTACCTACACACAACAGCAACCCACCCAGTAGAGCAGCGGAGTCATCATTATCCTGGTTTACAAAGCATTGCATATCATTCTTTACCTTGTACTATCACAATGGCCGCCACCTTCCATTGATAGCAAAAGGCTGGAAACTGTACAGAGGTCGTATGCTGGGCCTATGTTTTGTATAATTTGATTCTATGAATTTTTGTGCACCTGTGCATTGTGCACTACTTCCCCATTACCTCTCATTTTGCTTAGAGATGCAGTGTGTGGAAGATGGAGATGGGACCAAAATCGTTACCGTCAGAAGAAAACTGGTTTCCTCGTCAGTCATTTCAGATTTCTGGAGCTACCTCGTTGACTTGTAATCCTGTGCTCCTCACAGTAGAGTTAAGAGGTCACATGAGAGACATAGAGGTGGTTTTTGACAGTTAGAGAGCAATGGCGGAAAAGGATGCATCAGGCAAGCAGGGAGTGGAGTCTGAAGTGAAGTGTGAAGGTGGATGATGTCTAGACACAACAAATCAGTCATTTCCCTTGTTTCTCTGCCTCCGCACATTTTTCTTTCACACTTTTTTTTCTCTGTGCTCGCTCTTGAGTTTGTTGTTTCAATATGTATCTAATGACATTGCATTAAATTTACCTCTGGCAAAGTCATCACACTGCAAATTCAAATATCTGGAAAAAGTAAAGAAGTGATCTACAGAATAGCCGGCAGTTCTTCTTATACTGCAGATGTGTACTTGTGGAAACATACATCTGTATTGACATGACAACCACAGCCAATCAATGTTAACAGGAATATTTGTGACATGCTGACTATGGATGAGTTTGATATGAGGATATATGTTGCTGAAGGAGTCTGGCATACAGATTTCTATTAAATTGAAAAGTATGAAAATTAAACCCTCACAGTCAATACTAATGTCTGTCCATTCTCTGCTGAAATCCCCTAATTCGTAACATATCAGGTTGGGTCTGATCCACTACTGAGGAGGGTGGAGGATGATGCAATACGGGAAGAAAATGATGATGAAATGGGATTGCTCCTGGTATTAAGAACGGGTTCTAACCCAGACTGGATTGACCTAAGTCCCTGTTTCAGTGTTTTTGTCAATCAGAAGCATTTGACTTGTATTGAGCTTTATTCTCTCCTCAGGGCAGCACCCTGAACAGCCACGTCATGTTTGTGTATGCATGTATAGGCAAGTGTGTGTGTGTGTGTGTGAGTGAGGTGAAAAATTGACTTTTTCAGCTCTGCTGTAAACAAAGCCATCAATACTCAAACCTTCTTCTCACCCCATTGACTTGCTTTTTTCTCTTTACCACGGCTCTGCTCTCACAGATATCACACCACTCTCTTATTTTCTCACCCTCTCTAACCTATTCTCAGCCTCTCCCCTCGCTCACTTCTCTTCTTTCTACTGCCCTTCATGGTCCCTCCCTCACCAAACTACTTGCTATTCAGTTCAGGGAGGCTGCAGGCATTACTCCTAACTCCACACTGCTGCTGCAGGACTAGACTTTTATCCCCTGCTCTCTCTCTTTCTGTCTGTGCTGGGCATTCCCTCACTCTTTCTTATTCTCTCTCAAACTATGCACCTAAAACCTTGACACAGCCCAACACATAATATTTACCCCCCCAATTCTCTTCATGCTTCTATTAAAAACTATCACTGCATGACATCCATGCATGTAACCACGTACAGTGGTATTTTTAACGAACACACAGGCTATTAAAGGAGCAGTAAATCAATCAGATTGTAATTACAAGGCAGATTTTTAAACCTTTTGTTCCTTTGAGGCATTTCATTGTGCTTTCAGGGCTCAATTATCAAACCATTTTAATTCTTACTGTATGAAAATGTGTATATCAGCCAAATATGTCTCAGAAAGTTTCTTTAAGAGCAGACCAGAATTCTTTAGATGCCACACTAGAGGTCTGTATCTTAACATGTAGGGCACAGCTTCCAGGAATTCTTTGAGTATTTCATGGACTTCTGGGCCCTCTAACATCCTGTTATATTCAGCTACCTCTCAAGTTGGTTTCAGTGCTCACTCAGTCAGTGACATCCCTGTGTTCTTCCAGGCTGTTTGATACCTTCCTCCTGCTGTAAAAACAGAAATATGGAGGTTGATAGTTTGACCTCCTAATGCCACATTAATACTGACTGTGACTAAGGAGATGGATACAGCAAAGTCTTTATGGCGTGTGTAACCTCCCTCTATGTGAAAAGGAAGGTCTGAATTATAAATTAGTTTCTGTCTGAAATTGAAAACCTTGGTTCAGGTTATGGAAGGTTAATCCATTACAAACTTTTTACAGAGTTTCTTTTCCCTCTTCTGAACTAAAACAGTTCTACTTGTCATCTCAGCTGTGACAAGTAAGTTCCCTACGATTCTGGGTAAAAGAATGCTATCATATACCTCTTGACTATACTTTTATTATGTCCCAGTAGCAAAATTAGGCTGGAAGACAGACATGCAAACCAAATGTCCTTTGCTTTACTTCACCCCTGTTTTTGTTGTTTTTTGTCAGTTTCTTACTTGCTCTGTCTCTGCTGCAGTTTTCAGTTTCTTCTCCTGTCTGCCTCACTGTTTCCCTTTCACTTAGGTTCAGTTGGATGTTTAGTTTTAGCACTTGCTGAGTGGTAGTGTTATATTAAAAGCACCTTTTAAAAAAAAAATCTCCATTGGGTTATTTAGATTTGCTCAGTCCCCAGCCAGAGCTCTGTCGAGCATGCTATGTTAACCCTATGCAGGGCAGAGGGTGTCTTCTGTTCTGAGATGTGCACCATCTGATTCCAGCTCAGGACCTTTGCTGCATTTCATTCTCCTTGCTCTCTCACTTTCATGTCATTCACTGCTGTTATCTCAAAGCAAAATACAGCAAAATAATTTTTAAAAAGCCTATGTGCTTGTATGTATGCATGGAAACAATCCCTGATACTATCAGCTCTAGTATGTTGAGCCTATACAAATACTTAGCTAAAATATGATACTCTATTATAGTACATATCAGTTTATTCTTCTGTCTTAATTTTTATGGTTCCAGGATTTGTTTTGTGTTGCATCAATCTACCAGTTAATCCACACTCTGTGTTTACCCCATCCTAAACAAACTGCTCATTTCGTACTTACGATGTGCTTGATGGTAAAGCAGATGCTTCCTCTCATCCACAGCCTGCTTGACCACAGATGCTTGCTATTAGCCAGTGACAAGCCCACAGTCTAAACATGAGCCAGTGTAATGAGAGGAGTAAGCAAAGCGGCATCAGCCATTAAACATAAGAGAGCTTGTGAAGGCCTCGGCTCCTCCTCAGGCAGCGCGTTCTGGGCTGCATTAACTCTAACTGACAGGAGACTGCCAGGTTCAAGCAGCACCGTTATAGATACTATGGGCAACCATGTGAGAGGAGAAAAGACATGAAGCTCTTGTAGAGTTATGCATGGGATGATGGGGTGTCTTCTAGCTTTCCTGTGGTCCCCACAGGAAAGATTTAGAATGATAATATATATGTGTGTCCACATGTGTATGTGTGCTGCTATAACCAGTTTAATTGCCAGTAAATGTTGAGTTGCTCATCTAATATTAATTATTAGTATGGTCTTTTAAGAGCGACTGACCATATCCCTGATACTACATTGTTATGTAATCATTAATTGATAATTAAATAACCATTTAATGGGCATGTTTGTTTTAACCTTAAGAATCTGAACCAGTTGTTATTGGAAAAAACATGTTTATAATTGGTAATTAAATAAGCTGAATAAGCATTCTGTGGGCTCTCTCTTCAAAATTGTATCTGACAATTTGTGAACCATAAATGAATGGTTGTCTGTCTATATGTGTTAGCCCTGTGACAGACTGTTGACCTGTCCCAGGCTGGCTGTCATGGCGTGAGCTGAGAGAGCTCCACCTGTGATTGGAAGGAAAAACAAATGACATATAATCTTTTCATGTAACTTTTTAACTATCAGAACAATATTTTGCTAACTAACTAGTTCAGTGTGTGTGTGTGTGTGTGTGTGTGTGTGTGTGTGTGTGTGTGTGTGTGTGTGTGTGTGTGTGTGTGTGTGTGTGTATGTAGGATGCACTTGCAAACATGCCAACAGATACACACACTGTACTGTAAATGACAGTAAATGATCTGTAAATGACTTCGGTGCTTATTTGCTCCAGCGCTGCATCGTGCCTGTACTGTATATCTATTAGGGTTTTATAATGAGATTACGACATGGCATCTATTTCTACTCTATGTTGCTCCATCATCTCTCATTTAGAAAAAAAAAAGGAACAAGAGGAAGAGAAAAATACGATTCTAATCTGAGCCGCTCATCTGGAAGTATTTTTCTCCAGCCGCGGGCACTGTAGCGTGTTGTCTTTTTCAGTATCCTGTAATCAAACTAGCTGATAGCCACCGCTGCACCTCTTTAAGTTCCACTTAATGAGAACAAGTCAAATTGGCCCATCCATGGCACCACAGCTGAGGGAGCACAACTTATCTTAATGAGGATCTAGCTACCCATTATCTGCTGGTAACCCGACCAACATGTTACCACTATTATCAACCCCCCCTACACACCCGCGGCTCACGCACATACACAAACACTTTCTCACTCTCTCGTTATCAGCTAGCCTTCCCCTTTAAGCCCGCTGCAGACAGTGTAACCACATTGGACAGTAATTGTACCTCTCGCTCCTGCCTAATTGAATTGACAAGGAGCCGGAATTGATATCATTTAACACATTGATCTTGGGAGACAATGAGACAGAATGCCTCATACCATCCCTCGGCCCATCTCCCTCCCCCCACCTGTCTGCTATTTTCTTCCCTCTGATTCATCTGCCCATTCCTTTGATTTGCCATGCTATTGCAGATGAATTACCAGATTCATTCCTCACTTCTTTCACCACCCCTCGATTTCAGCTTTTTGTTTTTTTTGTTTTTTTGTGTCGTCGTCAATTTTATCGCATTCGTTTCAAGGGACGTGCGGATGAGACGTGACAGTTTTGAATGCATTAGAAAATATTGATCGTCTGCGTTTTCATTAAGTCTGCTCATTCCATTGTTGCCAGAAATAAAAGCTTTGGACGGTTATTCACACAATGCCCACAAATACCATAAAATAATCATAGACAACGGTCTGGATTAAAAGAAATCAAAGAAGCACAATGTAAAATCTACCGCTTCACAGTGCTACTAAAAAAAATATTAAGCTACAAAGCCATGTAATACATTATTATAGTTGATGTAATTGAAACAATACTTCAATTTGAGCATTAGCTCTTATTTTACATTTCGGGAAAAGGAAGACTGACACACCTGAAACTAAGTGTCACATTCCTCTGCACATTATTCAGCTTGCACAGACATTACTGTATGTCTTACTCCACCATTACAGGGTTTGAGGTCAGAAATGCAGTGAAGCAGTTTTGCGCTGCAGTGCACCACTGAATTACACAACTTACTTTGGGAGGGCCTGAGAGAGCGAACACGTTCAGGGCCCTCAGCCGTTCCTCCAGTATGCACCGTCCACCACCCATCTCCTGAGTGGGCAAGAATAACTCCGCTGCTTCTGCTTCCATTACCCCCGCACACTAGATGCTTATTTTCAGGCACCCTCTTCTATCTTCCTCTCCCCAACTGGGAATGAATGAGTGCACACCAGGGGTATGGTGGGGTGGGGTGGGGGGGATAATGGATGGGGACAGTTGGGAACATTGTCTGCAGAGCACCACAGGGACTTATGTTTACTAGAAAAACCTAACATGCACATTCCATTATGTGACAGTCAAAAACTAAGCAATCAGTGTTGCATGAGAGTCAGTCGAATCAACAGCCAACTGTGTCATGGAGCTTTTAATGGCTGTGAATTGGAGAGCGCAATTGCTAACGCATACAGGGGCACACCTGGATGGGTTCGGGGGGAGGGAGTCAAATAGTTTCCCAGATACCCTAGGCACATAAATACAAAACTGTGGCTCAGTTTGTTTCTCTCACTTTGTTTCTCACACACACATACCCACATGCGTTCACTCAACGTATCAAAGACCACAGTTTTGACCGACCCGGACTGAATATGAGCCTGACGCATTGACTAACCTATGATTCATCACTGTGGGTCGCCTTGTATATAAAGTTTGTGATGGGGGATTCATGCATAGTGTTTTTAATTGGGTGTTTTATGTTTTGCACAAAAACCCAGCATGAGCAATGCATGTTTCATTGCATGTTGAAGGAGTTTTGACGTATCAAAGCAGAAGCGTGATTACAGTACGACGGAAGCATATTCATAGTAATGGTAGCCTACTTGAAGATTACTTGAAGGGACATGATTACACAAACAGCTGAGGCAGTAATAAGAAAATATACACACCAATAACTACTGCTCAGTTGTCAATAGAAACTCAAAATAACAGGTGCTGGGTTTTGTCCCCCTAGACTGACATCATTGTGCTGTTTTAATCTCCTTAACTCAGATTAAAGAGTTGAGGGTTTTGAGAGATAAAACAGCTGGGATTTCTGATTCCAGAAAATGAAAAAAAAAAAGAAGAAAGAAAACATGCACACCAAATTTGTGTGTCTATTCATCTGCTCTTATAATAAGAGGAGTTGTTTGTGTCATCTAGAGCCTCACCATTTCTCTTTCTCTCAGTTCAATTAAGGTTGTCGATCATGTGAATATCTGAAGTGTCCTCAGAAAAGGTTCAGTTAAGCCCCTTTTTATTTTGGTGGTGACATCTTTAATCCTGTGTGTCCCTCTGGTACCTTAATGACACATTAGGCTCTTTAGAAGCGCTTCCAGTGACTAATGTTGTCATGTTCTCTGCTCTGGCATAGAAGAGCTTGTCTGTATGCACATCAAGTGTGATTGCTTGTATGACTCGTGGCACATAATAGATGGCAACTGAACGCTACCTTCATTTCCTCTCACTCCCTCTGTGTCAGTCATTTAACTGGCTCTCAGCCATTCTGTGGATGTTTCTGGAATACTACACCAAACTAAATGAAACCGTAAGCACACAGTACATGAATGTGTGTAAGTATAGTGGTTGGATTACAGTCAGGTAGGTTTCCTTTACGGATATAGGATCAGATCTCGACATATTATTCATTCTTTGTACCTGCTTTCCTCCCTTTAATTTGGTGCATTGCTCCACAAAAAAAAAAAAAAAAAAAATGACTGCATTATTGTGATTGCCATTAGAAGAGGGTATTAACTGTAGTATGAGCTAGAGGACAAATGACTCAATCCTAATGTTTAACATCCATATGAAAACTTCATTATATATGAGCCTTGTACGAGGGCAAGCCGCAATACATTAGACAGAAGGAATCATATCTGTTTTTATGGCTACAGGCTCTTTTCATTGAACAGCACTTTCGCGTAATGACCTTGCACACATGTAATTCCCACAACTGCCCTCAATGGAAACTCATGTAGGAGCTTGGAGTGTGACAAATCAAAATGAGAAAATGCCAAAGATTGTGCTTATTTTGTTATCAAGTTGGCATGCTTCCTGAATGTCAAATCTTTTTTTAAGATGGGAGAAAGTGGAGTTTGGACCACTTCCTTTAACCTCATAAAGGGGTTCTTGCTTACTGATAGAGTGGTTTGCCAGAGCTCGCATACTTCCTGGGCCAAATACAACCTTTAAAGAATGAGCTCAAGTAGTCAATGTCGTTGTGTTGTGGGCCTGAGTTTACAGTAGCAGCCTCCCTTCTGTGCTACTCTCTGTGTGATGAAGGCATATTCAGAACTAATGTGGAAACGGTAATTTTACAACCTGATAGTGCCAAGGCGACAGTGACAATCAGTGTTAACCTTGAGGTAAGTTTACTATGAGGTGGGTGTTTGATGGGGTCTCATTTAGTTCTCCGTGACACATAGATCACAGGCGTTCTGTTCACTCAATTATCAAAGGGCAGGACAATAGTGCAACAACACACAGATAAAGAGCCACATTTGTCTCATTAAACAGGATAACATTCTAAATAACCCCTTTGCTTAAAGTCTTGTTGTTTTGGAGTAAGTTTGTCAGTCCGTCTCAAATAATTCTCATTGAAAGCAGGGGAACAGATGAATGGGAATCCGTGTCACCAGTATGTGTTTTCTGCAAGGCAGTAGACATTTGGTTGTTACCGCCTTCATGCTATGCAGGCAAGAACTGTCAGATGGTTGCCTGGCAACGTCACAACTAATTTTGTATGCTGGTATTGCTTTGACAGAGGACCACTGTGTTTTACAATCTGTTGATCATTCTGCTGTGTTTTATTCCTCTGCAAAAATATTCAAAGGGAAGCCACTGTTACCTGGCGTGTTTTAATCGAAAAAATTGATTTTGCTTTGTTACCATCCATAAAAAAGAAATGATAATAAAATGTTTTTTCAGTGTTTATGTATAGCACAGGTTTCAAAGAGATGAACCTCACATTTCATTTGTCATTTTGTCAAAATAAAGGACACAACCAATTAACATGAATGATTATTTGTAGACCTTTAGTCTACAAGAGTCGTGTGGCATTTGACTACTTGCGCTGATTGAGAGGGACCTGAGGGAGGGTTAGCATAGCAGTGAATGTAGCACATTCTTCACTTGTAAAGTACTCTTTCAATCTGTGTCCTGATTTCCACACACTTGTCAGTTCCTATATATATATATATATATGTGTAAAACTGATGGAAATAATAAAACAAACATTTCCATCAGTTTCACCCATTAACTTTACTTTGTTTGTTTGTTTTTAAATGGGGTTGGATGTGAAAACGTACACATTTTTCCCAAAACAATCGACCTTTTTATGTGATGTCTGTGAGATTCTCAGTCATCCAGGACAACCTCTCATAGTATCCAAGGTTCAACTAGTTTGATATTTGATAGAGACTCAGTTCAGAACTGAAGAGGTCTCTTGGGTGACAGATGACAGAAATGCCACATGTATCTACAACCAAGTCCAGTTGCCCTTGATTCAACCCTTCTTGGATCATCTTTTGTGATAGTAACAACTGTAATGCCCTCACTCCTTGTTTTGGGAAATTTGGGAACTCATGATGCTTTGGTAACCTGTTGAATGCAATGCAAATATGTATTTAATGAGGCAGTTTCAATAATATATTCTAATCTTAGTAAAAATCATTAGGATTTGACCACTTTTCATTGCCTGAAACACACATTTCTGTTTTTTTTCTAGTGAGATCTAAGTACAGGATCATTTATATGAGTCCTGGGGCAGAAATGATTTGCTCCAAGACACTGACAGCATCTTTCTAACCTTCAAGCGAAGCTGCCAGTTAGGCAGTAAAAGTGGGAATCCAATAACTGGAATAGTGTACGGTAGATTGCCCCACTCATCTCCATAGTTTCTGAGCAAACATAGTAGCTCTTTTAAGTGGTAAATGGAGCAACCAGGTGGCATAAGTGAAAGTAGAGCCACTTCCTTGGCCAGGTGTTTCAATGAACGCAACTGGCAATATTTATATATGAAAGACAACAACAGATCTTGTCATAGTATGTACCGTTTGGTGGGGATGCTTGATCACAGGGCTAACTGGGGAGTAAGGGAATCTGGAATAGCAAGAAGCTCTGTGCTGTTCTCCCAGTGAAACTCCAGCTGTCAGGTGAAAAGAAGCAGCTGGTGACTCTGTGTGTATCAGGTGAAGCACATGGTAGTCTACACCCTCCTAAAGCCACCGCTAGGATTTGGCAGTGACAGGAAGCGCGGCACACAGGGGAATTGGCGACGACTAAATTGATACTTGCCAGAAAGGCTAGTTGCTAGGTAACATATTAAACTGTTTGAGTCATGTTTTCACTGACTCCGGGCTAATCAAGGAACACTTAGCAATGTCAACACATGTTCCATGATGAAGTGTATATTTCAGAATCAGCCGTCTAAGCTAAATATACTCCATGCACTTCCCATTTAAGTCACTTCAACAGGAAAATGTGAAATATACTGTATTTTGCAATGCTTGTAGACAAACAGTAGCATTGTAATGACATGTACTGTAACTATATTAACATGGTATTTTGTTTCCTTTCACAGACTGGCAGGAAAGAGAAAGGTGACCCACTGAACTCAGCCATTGATAAGATGACCAAAAAGACCAGGGATCTGCGCAGACAGGTGAGTGCATGTTTTCATGATATTACATCTTCATCCCCCTAAATACTGTATCTACTGTACCATCTCCAACATGAAGACACTTGAAAACACATGAAACTTTTCCACTCTCACCCCACCGTGAGGGTTAAGACTGTGGAGCTATTTTATATTTTTGGTAAATTCAAAAAAGTAATGAAAAGACCAAAGCCAATACTGTGGTAACCTGTGTCAACTTCAAACACTGTCTGTGGTGTTCAGCCTGAAGTCCATTTGTTCCTACTCAAAACATAAATCTTTAAAAACAGGTCAGAGATGTGTACTTTCAGTTTCTAAAAAGGCTGGCTAATTTAATTAAAATAGCTGGGCACTTAGGTTTTTAGTGAGCTTTTCTCAAAGAGGAGTAAATAGTGTTATTTGTTAGGGGCTATTTTCAGCTGCAGATATCAGTGCCCTAGCATGTGGAATTTATCAAATAAATAAAAAAACAGTGCCCATGGTCAAATTATTTAGAAAACATGTCACACAGTGGAACACTGTAGCTCGCCAATGTGTTTTTAATAGTTTTTATATGACAATGGAGGTCTATGGTGCAGGGAAGGAGCTACAGTATATCAGGCTTTGGCTACAAATGCTATAATTTTAGTGGGATCAGTTCTTTGTTGGTATTGGGAATTTCGTGGGAAACATTTGGTACAGCATGATAACAAAAGTCAGTGCAAGTGTTAGCAGCATTGCAGAAAGACAGACGTTACACATGAACAGGCAACATAAAATATCACACGATAAATAAGAGTCACATTATCCAAGGAGGGTTGAATCGAAGAAAACTGGGCCAGCCCTTCTTGGATAACTATGACCTGGATGACTGACACTCTTCACAGACAATAGACACATTATTTGTAAGACACAGGGTAAGAGCATGTACTTGTCTGAACCTCACTGCCACCAAAGCTTGATATTCTGTACTCATCCTTATCAGGAGATCACAGAACTGTATAATATTTGAGTGACCCCAGACAGGTTCTCACTAACATGACATTTAGTTGGAGCTCATACTGGAAATGCAAGCATGGGAACAACATGCAACACCCACACAGCTGTTTGGTTCAGTCTTGCACTGCCAAAAGAGCTGTGGCCACATGTCTCTTCTTTTCATCCTGTGCTCTTGTTTGGTCAGTTTTTCAAGATTACATTTTATTTGTATGTAGCCAGACATGGTGAACTAAATAATCTCTGCCAAAAATTTTAGCGAACAATCAAATGTATTTCAGGCATCCAGTCATATTGATCCCTGCTCTACTTTTGATTGTCAAGCTCAGAAGAGTTGCATCAAGGAAGCTGCGGTAAAATTACCTTCCAAATTCCAAAAGCTACCCTCCAATAGTGAAGAATAAGTAGATGATTCATCCTGTGGTACACGGTGTCAGAACTGAAAAGCAATATTGATTTATTTTTCATCTTCACTGAAGACAGGATCTGCCTTTCCAAGGTAGAATGTTGCAGCATATGACAAAAATGTTGCCCCCGTGCTCGGGGGGGAAAAAAAAGGATACTTAATGAGCACACGAGTGCTTGTTGATGTAATACAACCATTCAAGCATGCCTCTGAGGTGCTCTGTCAATTCTTGTTAATTAAAACTCAAATTCTCAATGACTTGTATTACACATCCTCTAGTAAAGACTGGAGTACATTTGAGTAGGCATCTTGCCCCAGAAAAAGCAAACCCATTCATAAACCATCAGGACACCACTTGTGGTCCCTGAATACACTTTTTACTCCCAAACAACCCTCTCCTGTCATGCAGTGCAGGGTATGTTTTTTGCTAGACATGCACTCTGGCAAAACTGACAATAGCAACTACCTGCACAGAGTAGCTGTGGTTGTGTCCTCTCTGACCTCTGAAGACCAGGGGATCATTCCAGATGGGAGGCTATAACTCTCCCTCCCGTTGGGCATTTGGTGGGGCTGCCTTGACAGTCTGGCAGGCGGTACTCACTCTGACAGGATGTTCTATTGACTCAGGGGTTGGCTTGACAGAATGGGCGGTCTGTTTGAGCTTTGAGTTTAGATGGGAGGGCAAACCAGCGGCACACATGCAGGCATTATATAGAGCTGTGATACTGTAATTATGTGAACGCGTTTTGAGTTAGCAAGTCAGTGGCGCCGTGTTGAGACACAAGACCTTCCTGAGGGGAGGAGCACAATTGTGCGTTTGAGCATTTCAGTCTCAACCGTCTCTATTGTATAAAGGAAGGATCGAATATTAGAGCAGACAGACACAAATGACAGACAGCGTTTGTGAAATGGGAGCAGGTAAGACCGAACAAGCTTTCTGACAACACCGCCAGAGACATGTGGCATTGTTTTTTCTTTCAAGCTGTTGTGTGCCCATACAAGACAATGCTAAGCTGTCTGTTATCCAGAGCAAATTCAGTAGATGTCAAACATGTCGTTTCCACCCCCCATTTTGTTTTCTTAGAAAATGTAAATTCTCGCAACACTACCCCTCTCTGATGGAAGCAATGCAAGGCAGCGTAACCATTTTGCATCACAGAAATGTTAAGAGAATGTCTGATTACCAATATGACATTATAACAACAAGATATCTGAAGGAGGCACAAGCAAATGTTGAACCGACCTTAATGACTAAAGAATTACAGGCTGGCAACCTGTTGTTATTCCAGCCTCCATCCACAATGATTACATGGTTGCTCTTTATTTACAATAGATATTAATCACCTGTGTCTCCTGACGAGAGACTTTCAGTCACCACTGAAGAGTATAGTCAAAGCCATGCCCCTTCAGATATGATTTTTGTTTCTTCAGGAGGTCTGCACAATAGCTACTATAACGCTGGGCTACTTCTTGTTTTTCTTTTTTTGGTATTTTTTTTCTTCTGCATGTCAGTCTCACATGCAGCTGCACAAATACACACCAACACATCCTACCAAAAAATTAAATGGTAGTCAGTTTAGACCATAGCCTCTTAAAAGGCATGGCCATGCTCTTCAGTGGGGAACATATGTTCTTACCAGTCAAAACAAAAATATTAACAATCTAAATATCTTGGCTATTAGACTATCAAAACCCTTGCTATGCACTTTTTTTAATCATCCAATAGAATTACTTTGAGACAATAAGTAGTGGTTTAGGGAGACCTTGTCATTACCTAAAACATTATCTCCATAAGTCAGTGCCCTTTATGCCTTACAAGCTTTTTAGCAGCCGGTGAGACTCTGCTTTTCTGCTGTACATCTGGTGCTGACAGCAGTGGGGTTTCTCTGTGCAGTGGGGGTTCTCAGTGTGTGCATTAGTGATGACACCAGTGATCATTTCCGGGCTATGCATTGAAATTCTCATAATGACAAAAATACTAATAAATATATAATATATTGGGCCTTTAAAAGAATTGATAATTTGTGATTAACAAAACAAGATTTTTTACATAACATTTTGAGTTACAACATACATAAGATAAAATATTTAGTAATTATAAGCATAGCACATATAGCAGTAACTGTAAAAACTGTTAACACACTTGCAATGAGACAATGTCAAGTGAAAAACTGGAAGCTATAAAGGAATGAAAATGTAGATATGGGCACCTCCAGTTTTGAGGGTGGACATAGACCCTGTTAAACACACACACAAAACAAAATGAATTAAAAGATAAAATAAAATCAGTTTCAAATTAACCAGTAGCCTGAGTAAAACAATTAGCAGTCCCAAGTTTATGGCTACAAGCTGTGTACCAAAACCAAATAATATAATGTAATCAGTAGAATTATTGTTGTGTAGGTTGAAGTAAGTTGAGGTACAGCATAATGTTGTCTAGAGAGTTTTTTTTAGAGAGGTTTTGCTGTCAGTGTCACACCAGTGCTATTGTTGCATACAGCTGGATATCTTCTCCAAAAAGAAGAAAAGAAAAGAAAATGTATATTGTATTTGCGAATCATATGGACAAGAGAAACAACATTTGGAAAGCATTAAGAACCTTGATCTGACCTTTGTAGCACACTGTAGGTAAAACTGGCAGAAAGGAATATAATACCTGCTGTAGCAGAAGTTTCAATTGGCAAGGTAAGATTTAAATCAGCGTTAGACTGTGTCAGAAACTGAAACGCACTTCTCAAGATGACTGAGAAGTATGTCATGGACTATGATCGGAGCACTTAGCTCAATTCCAGTACGGTGCTTCACTGGAGAACGTAATCTTTCTTTTGACGATTTTCAAGGCACGAGAAATTGATTTCATCAGCTTTCACGTTACTCAAGACCAAATGTTATTCATGTGGCTTCTTCTCACACATTAAAGTGGAGTAAAGGAAATGAAAGTGTTTAATAATTCTGATTCAGAACAAGAGGCCAGTTATGCTGTTGTTGATCCAATTGAAGTAGTGTATATTCATGTTGATAAAACACACCTTTTTTGGATGATTAGTTGCTTCCCTAGCTAATAAATTCTGTTTACTTATATCTTGGATGCTCTGTTTGATATTACTCAGAACAGTATTCTGAGGAATAGTGTCACAACTTACAGCCTATGGCAACATTCAGCACCAATGTAAGCAGTACTATGTACTGTGTAGAGGTCGGGGTCACCTCTCATCACAAAACCTTAACATTTCCCTTTGTTTTAACTGCAACCACAATCTTTCCTTAACCTTAGTTTAGTTTCCTAATATTAACCATGGATTACTTGCCGTAACCATGATCTGGTCTTATACAACAGTTTCCATGTGCAGGTATTGCAGAATGCTTGAATTTAAAAACATCGTAAAAACAAGCACTGCTTAGTACTGACTTTATTGTCTGATGATAGAATTGTGCTGGTTTATACTTGAGGATCAACTTTTAACTCAAACAGGATACGTTATACCACTGATAGAAATTTCATGAAATTTTGAGGGATGTCACATTTGCTAGGCTCTACGCTTAAATTTACTTTTAGGACCAATGGTGGATTTTGATACGGTGCTCAGGGTGATTGGTAAATGCATGAAAGGTCAAATTTTGGACGTTGAAAGTCTCAAGATCCCTACACTCTATATCCACGGAACTTACTCATAAAAAGCTCTGCACACTATTACTCCTAACAAAGTGGCAGTCGTCCTGAACTGTTCAACCTCTGAGCCCCACATAGTTGAGAGTAGTCTTATCCTTATTTTTCAAAAATGTACATACAAATTTTCAGCACACCAATCAGTGAAGATGGGTGGTTGAGCCTATGTACTGCAGCCCCATTATATACCAAAGCCCATGTGCTCATAGATCTAGGACTGCAATGCTTAGTCATTATTTCAGTTCAGAAACTCCACTTGGTTAAAAGAAATGGCAATGACACTATCAAATATAAATGTAATTAAAATTCAATATGAAATCCACTGAGCTTTGACTTTGTTTTCTGATAAGAAACTTGATATGCCAGATGAGGTGTCCTAACAGATTAGATGAATAAAATGTCAAGACAAGCTAATGAGTGATCCCTAGCTTTCAGTAGCACAGTAATTAGCCCGTCAACTCAAGCTTGAAAATTAGCAATCCAGACATCCATAAATTGTTAAGGATAGTGGCCATTTTTAAAGTTAATCTTATTCAAGGACATAACGAATCAGGAATATTTTCTGAAATTCTCTGTATTATTAATTATGCATGTAAATGAATTTACTTGCCAATTTCATCACCAAAAACAACACTTTGCCACAACTGATGTCAGTCTTCATCCTCAGATAAGCAACAGTGTTTCTATCACATTTCTATCATATTCTGACTTATTTTGAAAATACCACCTCACACCCAGTCCTGGAATCAAACCAGACAGTGCTCACTCCCTTGATTTAGTCTGTTCTTTACCATCATCCACTTTTCAAGTCTATCACTCCCTCCCTAGATTTGACTTCACTAAGGCAGGCTTGTCATCAAACCCACATTAGCGTTCTGCATAAATGCATTAACAGATAAGGTAATGCATTTGAATTAAGGGCTGCTTGCTTAATGCATAAGTAGATGTGGCCTTATTTCTCCTGAGAGAAGCTGCCTCTTATGTATAGCTCAATGCCCATGTGACTCTCCCCAAAGTCTGAGACCAGAATAGTTGCATTGTAACTTAAGCAAGAGGCCATTAGTCACATACCCTTTTTACATGAATGTCAGTAATAGCTGCAATCCGAAACAGTCTGATGCAGTAAGACTATGAACTTTCTTTCTGTACAAATAAAGTGTTGTTCAAAATAGGAGTCTGAAACACACAGAGCAGTGGTTGTTCAGGCAAGGACCCTTGGAGTAGAGGTTCCTTTGGCCTCTCTAACAGAAGAGCATGAAGTAGTTTGTTCAGTTTCATGATAACAAAGAATAAGTGGAAAATATATGCTTATTTAACAGATGTAATATTATGTAGATAATACCTATATTCATGGGGGGAAAAAAGTTACAGCACATCCATAGCTGTGATCAAATGAGTATGTTTTAGCCTCTTGCCCTTTTTGAGGGTTTTGCACTGAGAAAGAGCCGAGAACAAGTACTACAGCCACTTCATCTCACTGTTGCCTCCTGTACATATTTTTTTGTTATCATTATTATTGCAAGTTTAAACAGTCTTTTTGCTTTTAAAACCATAACTTTTATCAACAGGTCAAGTGCAATGAAGAGGAAAACCTTTTTACTTTTTTTTGCTAGAGTGAGAGGTGGAATTTTTGGCATTAGAACAAGTAGACGTGGAGGAGGGCAAGAATTTAAAATAAATTCAGTAAAAGATAGCATGTTCAGACCTTTGCATAAATAGCATAAATCTGGTGATTTAAATGCCTTTACTCCCTTTAATTAGTATTCACTTGGTAACCAACCTGACAAAGTTGTTGGAAATGAGCCATGTGTTCAACCCCCCCGTCATCCTGTCTATAATGAATGCATCTGTCAAGTCATCTCTCTGGGCCGTATTTTGACTGATGGCTGATTCTAGGATTCCCTATAGCACAACTGCCTAGCATATTTTTCCTTTCTCTCTTTTTCTCTCCCTCTCTTTCTGCTTTGGGATGGTGAAATCATTTCCATTTCTGCCATTAGTTTGTTGATTAGTACAGCTGTTTTTAATTGTTGAGGGTTATCATGTTAAGGAGGAACAGCTGCCACGAATCTTGTCAGCTGTAACTCTTTGTTTAGAGTAACAATTCAAGATTATCTGTGAATCCTTTCAATCTTTTTATGCAAAATGTTTTGAGGCTCTACATTAAAGTTTCATTAGCCAAATGATTGCAAATTCCCTGTTATCTCAGGCACTGAAAAATACACTGCCATTTTTAGAGGCATCATATGTTAATAGCAAAACTAATACATTTGGATATACACATTAAAGTTGTGTTTTTAGATATCATGACTTTGACTTTCATAACTTTGAGTGCACATCAAGAAACAGTAAACACAAAACACTGAAAAACTGCTTTTGTTACTATATTTATAATAAGAATGGTTCATGTGACTACTTGTATGTGGATGGAGTTACTCATAAACAGCTGTTCAGCTCATTGTTTTGGTTTTACGACCCGCACCTTTACTGTTATGGTTCATTCTCACTGCTCGGTGTTGATTGCAGATGCAGCAGGCAGCTGCTTAGGTACATACATTGAGTATACTACCTGCCAACACCAGGCGGGCAGCTGTTGTCAGTCAAAAACATCTGGTAAACCCAGTGTACGCTACTTCATCAGCACCAAACAGCAGAAAGACAAAAGTTAGCAATTACCAGGTGAAGATAGTGGAGTTTAGCAGCTAAAGAGTCTGATATTTCTATCTGTAATTGTTAGACACCATAAACTGAAAGCTAATATTGGACTTATATTCACCAGGTGGCCAGAAACATGAATCCAACTGAATGCTAATTTTGCTCTATATCTACTTTTTGTGTAAATAGGCAACTGTTTGCTGACAAATTCATCATACTAATTTTATAAGATGATAGTACAGTGTATCAGTGTTGTTTTTACAGCTTATTTCTGCAGCCAAAATGGCCAAAATATCTGTTGATGCATGTCAAAACATAACTAAATCTAATTACAAATGCAGCCATACACACAAATCAGTTTATTAGAATTTTATGTATCCACATGTATATAATACTTCTATTATTTAGCTGTTAATGGTTAGCAGGTAGTGGTAGTTTTTCTTAACTCAGGATGTGTACCATGGTAGAGAGACACTTTCCTAAAGGCTTACAGTCACCTGGCAAGAATGAAGCAGCCCTGAAGGTTGAGAAGAGTGTCAGGTTGTCTCACTGATATATCACTACCCTGTGAAAGCTCTGCTATCCCTAATACTGTCTAACTGTCTGATAATCCCTGGCTTTTGTCCTGTGGTAAGCATAACTACCAGGGCTCCACCTGCCACCACAAATGCTGATTTGGTTTGTTCATTTACTTTTATGTCACCACGTATGACAACAGGCAACTCACTGAGTACTGTTTATATGATGAAAACAGGTATAAGTCGTACTGTAGGTGACTGTAGTCATTGGCGTTGGTGATCATTACTCAAAACAAAAAAAAAAAAAAAAAAAAAACTGCAGAAGATGCAGGCAATCAGCAGTCAGTGTGTCATGAGCAATATCTGCCAGTGTCAGTTCTCCATTGGGAACACAAACACTTTGAAGTAAAAGCAAACCTTTTCCTTGTTTCTAAAACTGGATTCCCGTGGCAAGTGATTGATTTTGGAGGACACATTAAATGAAGGCTCTGGGATGAGGTATCTAATGTGTTTGTCCTCAGACTGTTGATGATCAGTCAGTCCCTCTCTCCCCTTTTCATCTCTCCACTCTCCTCTCACTAATCATCTTCCCATGCTCCCTGTTAGATATCATATATAAGAGCTGTTACTTAATTTTTGATTTGCTCAGGCTGTTCCCCCTCAGCCGTGACTCCAGCCATTTATGCTGTGATTGCTCTTGACATTTTAATAAGAAACTTTCCTGTGCTGACCCCAAGGTACCCACCGCCATGTGTTCTGAATCACAAGTGAAACATAACAGAAGCCGAAGTGCAACTGTAAACATTCAGAAATCCACCACAGTCTTCTCTTTCAAATTCAGATTCATGTTTTCCACCCTTTGCATGTGTTAAGACTCTACTGAATTGTAAACAAGTCAAGTCAGGCAGAGTTTGTCTCTGGGTGCATGTGTGTGCACACAATAATTCTGTCTGTATTTTTGCAATCTTTTGAACATAAACTAATTTCTTTGGTTTTGAGTCATACACTGATCATAGCGGAGATTTACAAGACTTTCCCTTATGCATCTGTTTTTGTGACAGAGCAGGTGTGTAAACCCACAAAATGCAAACATTTCACCCATTTAAAAGCAAAAAATAATGCGAATCACATCTTTGAAGATCACACAGCCCTCCCACTTATCAGCGAGCAACAGAGATATTCATCTGTCAAGTTTTGTTAAGCATATGCATCATCTTAATTATTTCAGAGGGCTTCTTGTTAGCCACTTCAGTATCAGGTGGGATTTGCTGCCTGTTAATTTTTTGCTATTTCTCTTCTCTGGAAGGCAAGAGTAAAGAGATGTACAGGAGAAGAGATGTGATGGAGGAGTAAGGGGGGAGGCATACTTACAGTCTGTCTCAAATGATGAAAATTCTAGAAAAGCCACTAATAACATTTTGGCAAAATGATTTTCCTCTTATGTTTTCCATCTTTGTGCAGAAGCCTGAAGATAGTATACACAAAATAAAAAGGTGTTTTTTGTTCTTCAATGCTTTTGATTACAGGCATAACCCTGGTCTCATAGAATGAGGAGACTTAGATGTTTCAAACAATGTATCATTTATCAAGGTTGTGTAAAGACTGAAACCAAAACACCTTAAGTAGCACTACCAAGGCCAAAGCATCCCATGGCTGGGACAGTGCATCTTTAAAGGTTAAATGAAAAGTGCATGGGTCCATTATAGAGCTCAAACACATTCATTTATTTATTTTTTTATTCAGTCACTCAGAGCCCATACCTCCAACTCCATTGAGCAGCACAGGAATGTTTAGAGATGACACATTGAACCAGAGTTATTCAAATGCCTCTGGCAATACAGCAAAACATTTAGGGTGCAATGTATCATTGACTATGTCCCTATTGATATTCATTGTATGGCACAAGTGTGTGGACACTTAAAAAAATTATGCAGGTGACATTACACCCATATTTGATCATCAAATGATCTTATCCCAAAACCACATGTATAAATATGCCAATATGACTCTCCAATCTTCTGGGTAAGGCTTTCTTTAAGAATTCTCACACCTGACTGCAGGAATTTGCCCCTATACAGCCACAAGATCATTATTGGGGTCCAGCACTGATGTTGAGCCACAAGGGCCTGGATTGCAGTCAGTGTTCCAGTGTTTGATGGGGATGGGTTACCGGTCAGTCAAGGTCTTCCACACTAAACTTGGAAAAACATTTCTTTATGGACTTAACATGCACAAACCATCATCATTGACTTTGGAAATAGTAGTTTTGCAAAATTACCTCAGCTCTAGGTCCATGTGATAGCCTTTTTCCAGAACTTTCAAACACATCTGACAGACTTGTCTTTGTGGATGAAGGCATTGTCATGTTAAAACCAGAAATGGCCTCCCCCAAAACACTGACACAAAGCTGTATGCTTACTATTGTTACTGTATCTGTACTGTATTGTTCACTATGTCTGTAGTGTACTGAATCGCCTAGCCATGAATATAGCCCAAATCTGTCCACGTACTTTTGGCGATATCACATATTCTTCTTTAAATTTTTCTACCTAGCTGTTCAGTATGTCTTTGTATCTATCATGACAGCAGGCTTGGCCCACTGCTGTGTGTCATATCTAACATATCTCCTAAGCCTACTCACTGCCAGCCATTATTCCAGTGCCATTCTGAAATGGCCACAAATGAAACTCAAGAAACAATACCAACACCCATAACATTTCTCCAGAAGTCTCACATATTAATATGTAAAACAAAAACCCTTTGCATTCAGAGCTCGACCCATTGTGGCACCGCACAGCTGGGGAGACAAATAGCTGCCCCACTAACTTATAATGAGCGGAGCCTTTGCTATCTATTGGAATTCCAGGTCTATTTCCTTTAAGTGCTAGTGAAATACAGAGGGAGTGTTAGAGGAGAGACGGTGGGGGTGGAGCATAGAGGGAGGTGAGATCTGAAAGATTGAAGATGGATTTCTGTGGGAGCGGTGTGTGGGCATTAGAATGCTGATGGTGCAGGACAGACTGCAACTTGGGAAATCACTCGTCTGTATCATTTCTCCACTCAAACCCACCGTCAGAATCAGTTTCACTGTTGGGCATTCATGAGTATCCTGAGACCCAGACCTCTTACACATATCCTATGCATATGTGCCCGTATGTACCATCAAGTAGTGATAACACCTCTGTAGCAACAATAACAACAGGAATCTTTCTCCCCTGCAGATAACTAAAAAAGCAACTTCCACATTCAGATCAGTCCTTTTAGTTCATCTTATTTAAAACTTAACAGCCAGACCAAAAAGAGTCTTGTTGACTACAGGCTTTTTAAAATTGAATTCAAACAAATCCATGTCTGACAAGGAGATAACAGACAAAGTCAAAAGCACGCTAGCATAAGACAGTTTCTATAAACAACAGTGCTCAGTGAATGCCATTTTAACAGAGATCAGGATACACTGAACGGAGGGAGGATCATTTTATGACTCCGTTGCCTTTACTGCACGAGTGATGTCTATCAGAACTGAAATGATAGACAGTAAAGAACAGATAGAAACACATTTCTTTTTTCTACTCTCTACTTCTCTCAGTCATTTCATCTTAATCCTTATCATTTTTGACGTAGGATAAGTCCGACTGTGTGCTTCAGTGAGATAAACAGTAGCCAGACTAGCCTGAGCACATGTGGCGCGATGGGACAAGCGTCCCATTGGCCAACTACTGCATTCTGCTACTGTCTGCTCTTGTCTCCTGTTTTAATATTTTTCAACAATCCAAGTCTACATAACCATGGCTCAAAACTAACGTTGGAAAAACACATTACAAAAACTTGCAATATGTCCCACTTAGTATAGTAGTACACTGTATAGTTATATTGTATTGGTTTTTTTTTTCCAGTTAGTGTACAAGAAATGGAGATCTGTGTCACTGCATCATTTTAATTGTTGCAACAGCTCCTTACAGCTCCCCCTTGGTTAGAATTAGTATGAAGTATAAATGTATGACGCCATGATGGGCTGTCCACACGGCAGTTAATTTCCCTCATGTAAAATGCAGCTCAAAAACACCCCACCATTGCACCACATTATTTTATTTACTGCAGCAAGAGCACTGGTTAGCTAATCACAGTAAAGGCCTACAGACAACACAGATAATTTTTTTTCCACCTTTGCCAGAGTGATAGTGGGTTCTGCCACACCTGTCTCCTGTGCTGTAACTGCACTAACGCAGTGTGAAGATGGCAATGCAAGATTTTTATCTGTTGTGATTCCCCACCCTTCCCATAAGGTGACAGAAGAGCAAGGTTACACAGTTACACTGGTGCAAGTCTGTTGTCTGCGGAGTGAAAAAAAAAAGATGCAGTACTCAATTCACACACAATGCATCTCTTCAAATCAGTGATCCAGGATTATAGAGTTCTGGATAAAGGAGTGCTTACAGAGAGTGTAGGCTTCAGGTTGTTTACAGCATTTGCAGACCTGTCATGTCCACTAGACTGGCCAAATCTAGTCTCTTTCCAGAGGCGATCGTGATGAATTATATGGCCTTAGGAAGCCATAATTCACCATTGTTCTCCTTCACTCTGTGGACTGGCTATTAAGTTTGTAATTGCTGCAGGTTATTTAACTGCGACTGACAGACTTACATATGATTTTTTTTTTCTGTTGGTTAGATGAATTTTCCCTCGTCTTTCACAGCTATTAGTCCTCTCTGCCCTCTTTCTTGCTGCTTCCACACTTTTAATTCGGGAATACGGTCACGACGTTTGCTTACATCTAATTATAAAAAGATGGCTTGAAAAGTCAAACAAACCTCTGTCATCCATGTTGTTAATTAAACACTTTTCACTTTAATGCCGTCATTTGTATGTGTGGAGAAGTGATAACTAAACCAGACAGAGGAGATTTTTGTTAGTGTTAGCATACCCATTGGGTCGTGTGCATACAATTTATGCTGCTTTAGTTTGCATAGACCTTAATTGTGTTTGATACTGAATCTTGCGTCGCTCGTGATGTTGATTTGTTAAAGGCATTTTAATAAAATAAAGTGCTGTGACTGGTATCACCGCTGTTACTAATTTTGTTGTCAACTGTGCAGTAATTGTTGTGTCGCTATTACAATTATCGCACAACACAACAATAATGTTTAAGAGCAGTGTATTAACGTTTAATTAATTGTGTTAATAATAATGTATAGTGTATAGACTTTTAAGAGTGCAGAGAATGACTAGAAATTATAGAGGGAGGCTTAAAGACCGAGAGCTGCCTCAAAAGAAACAAATGGTGATGCTACATGTGTGGGAATCCACTTTTTTCCCTGTGGTGTATTGTTGTCTGTCTTATTACTGGTCTCATGTGAATAACACCCTATTTGTGTAAGATAAAGGACCTGTCTGTTGCGGTTTCTAAACTGTTCCCTCTGGCATCTCATCAGATATCCCAGTGAGTAGCAGGGGTCAGGGTCCATTTACTGTCTTATAAAACAACCAGTCCCCTGCCAGTTTGGTACAAAATGATTCCATAAACAAAGATATAAGTCGCAAAGTCTGCCCCAGTAAAAAGGCCTTATGGGAAAAATGACACCTTACAAGCAATTTGCACTCCTGCCCATTGAGTTCCCTTCCTCTTTTTCACTTTCCCTCTTGCTTTGTCTCACTTTCTCTGTCCTTTCACCCCATTATGTTACTATATCATATTCATTACAATGCTAAGTGATATGTAATCATTGCCAAATGTAATACAGTGAAGTCATCTGCAGTATTATTAATAATATGACCTCTTCCCCATCTCTCCCCCTCTGTATTCTAGCTGAGAAAGGCAGTGATGGACCACATCTCAGATTCTTTCCTGGAGACCAACGTTCCTCTGTTGGTGCTCATTGAAGCGGCTAAGAGCGGAAACGAGAAGGAGGTCAAGGAGTACGCCCAGGTGTTCCGCGAACATGCCAACAAGCTGGTGGAGGTCAGTCATGAATTATACATGGGGACACACACATATGCCCTCATATATATATATAAGAAATTAAAAGAGTGCAAGTTGTGTGCAAATGCATGAGCAGTGCAGGTCAGGTCATCATAGTGCCTAAAGATTTGAACCAACACACAGAGGCGTTGCTTTTAATGACTGAACAGAAAGAGAGAAAATATAGTTGCATATATTACAAACTGAGGTACTGACAAAGGTAATATTTAGTCATATTTGATAGCAGTTAGAGAAGCCTCAATAGAATATATTCAGTGGAAATGTAAAAAATTAAAGTAGATGTGTAATTAACTTGGAAAATTCAAACCCTTTTCACACACACATCCTTTCACTTCAATTCTGCCCTGATCTTGTATGCACATTCTTCCTTTCACTGATTGAATGCTACATAAATAGCTTTTCTCCCATAGAGTGGGGAAATGTTATTAAATTATTTGCAATGTGGTACATCTTGCTTGTAAACTGGTTCTTCTTCTTCGTAACTGTATGTGCAGACATTTGTGGCTGAAATCACATTGCAAACCGCAACTTCAAGCTTCAACCATCATTGACTTTTATTTTGATTTTCGGAATAACATTCTCGGCGTGCAGTTAGGCGTGCAAAGCTCAGCCATTTTGAGTAATGTCGCTACTTGCAGCCAGAATTTTTTTTTCCTTTTGTGTTGTGGTGATGCAAATAGCCGATCAACCTTTTGTAAACTGTAATTTAGACCGTCTTGGATAACAGTTGAATCTTTGACTTGCTGATTCAGTTACATACATTTAAGACTAAACTCTGCAAATTTCCACCTGCCCTCCACAGCAACAGCCTTCTAAACGTTAACAAAGGGTGATCCAGTGGTCATAGCAACTGGACATGAAGCTTTTGTTAATACTGTTGGTACCCATAGGATATATAATGGAGAGTAGTTATTACTGTATTTGCCTTTGTGAGGCCACAGTCTCTAAGGACCTGTGCACACACACAGGTCCATGGTTGATTCTGCTGGTTTGATTTGCAGTAAGTTATGGGGATGCTATGAAATGAGGAGTCAAATTCCCAATTAAAAAATGCTGCTTTTACTCATAAGAATGCAAACAGTCTTTCTGTCAAAATACATATAAAATCCTGCAGCACGAGTATGTTACAGCTCATGCTACTGCCTGTAGTCCTTGTATATACCACAGTGACTAAACACTAGAGCTATGCCTTTCTGTCACTCACTGCAGATATCATGCACAGTCCATCTTTACAAATGATAAAGTGGTAATATGGATAAAGGGGTGTTTTCTTACACAGATCAGCTCTGAGTCCTTTCTGATACTGTTAATAGGTTTGGCACATTCTCTTAAACTTTATACCTTGACCATCTCTTGTTTCCATGAGGGTGTTGGATAGAGTTTGTTTCTTGGTCGTCGCCTCTTGCTGTGGGGTAGTGAGGAGAAGTCCTGTGATAAATTCCCCTGCCCTTTGGTAGGAGTTGCCTTTTGTTCTCATGGCTCATTCAAAGCAGCCTTTAGAACCTTTTATATGGGCCTCTCTTAACATACTGTCGCTTAAAACAGCACTGCTGCTTCCTTTGACATCAGCTGAGAGAGTGAGTGATTTGTGTGCCCTTTTGGTCTGCCCCAGCTGTTTGCTGATGAGGGCGGATCTGACTGATGCTGCACTCAAAAGCTGTCCTTTGCATCCAACAATATTGAAACTTTGTTTAGCCCAAGGGCATTTAAGGCAAATTCCTTCCATTCTTCTCATGAAGGAAAAACAGGGGAGATGTCGCTTGTTTTTTGTTTTGGTTTTTTTTTTCCCCTTTGAAATTTTTGTTTTTTGTATATGTAAAGCATATGGCAACAGTGAGGTACACAGCAGCTGTTTATATGCAAAGGAGATAGAGTGTAAGCCCCGGTCTAAGCAGAAAATAGCACACTGGCTTATCGCGGGCTTGTGTGTTTGCAGTGTGCTGGCAGGCATGAAACCGCATACAGGTATTTGTGCGCAATCTTAGACCGAATCATTTCATTTATTTAAATAAAGGGGTGTTATTTGTGTTAAATAGTATTCAGCATTTTGAGGGAAGTGGAATAACGTTTTCACAAAAACTGTACATAGCTGGAATATTGTGCGTGATCATCTCATGTGGTCATCTGCATATTTTTCTTCACTTCACCTGGTGCATATTCTCAGCTGTGTTCATCACAAAGGCTCCGATTGTGTTTTTGTAGCTTCAACTACAACAATATTACATGCGTGGCAAAGAAATTGAAATAAAAATCACATTCTACTCTCGAGGACGAAGCATGGATTTCCTTGTTTAGACGTATATGAGATATTTATTTGTCTGATTTTATCTGTTGGGCATGTCAGTGTTTTACTAGGTCAGTCAAACCTGAGACAAAGAATCTTGGGGAGTGTAAGGTGTTTGACTTCTACCGAAACTTTTTCAGCATCAATCGGGTGCTAGCTAGGTTCATGTTAACACTAACGAACATTCCCTTGGTTCCCTCATGCCTCTCTGAGTCACCTGTTGCATGATGGTTTGCAGTTACTTGTTTGCTGGCAACTTGGCATACTGACCAAACATCAGTTTCATAATAGGGTTTGGAGTAAATTGGTTTTGTTCCCAAAACCATTAGAAGCCTCTTAGGGGATGAAGCAGGTTTCAAATACAGCAAGCATCTTTCACTCTGTCAGAGGTTAAGCCCCAGAACGCTTGTTGGTCCATGGGTCATAAGTCAATGAGGACTCATTGGAAGAGACATGTTGCTGTGCCCTTTTGTAAGGCCCGGCTCCGTAGTGTTAAATAGGTCAGTCGTACTGTAACTAGCTGAGCAGCACATGCATATTAATGTCAGTTTCATGAGGTGATGAGGTGCTTCGTCAGTAAGGTCCTATTACAGACCTCCAGCTGTGATTGTAAAACCACGCTTATAGTTTCATTTTGGCCAAGTGATGGAAATGAGCGATCGGTGTGGCTGGACATGGACTGAGCTCTCATACATGAAGAATTTAATTCTTTTAAATAAACATATTAAAGGAACTTCTAGAATCACTATTACCAGTGAGGTCGGCTCATTAGACTGTGTGGATGTTTTAATGTTGTAGAGTCACAAAGAAAGAATTTAATGTTAGCATGTTAAATGCTCTTTTTTTTTTTTTTTTAATTCGTGCAAAAATGACAGTGCTGTAGACAGAGAAATGATAATTATTCAGATGAGAATTACGCCAGGTGTTATGTTTAACATCAGCATAATTCCTCTGTGCGCCTTAATTCTTGATAACTCCAACACATATAGTATCCACATCCACTCATCGTTCTCTCTAACATGTAAACTATGTTTCTTCCTAGTTCCTCTTCCCATATAGTTAAAAGGGTAGATATATCATAATGCATACCCTTCTGTCGGGGTTAGACTGTACATTACTGGTCCTTGCTAGCTAGATAGCTAATACACCCAAGGCAATCCTGTATACTTGGCAATATCATTGTTATAGCTGTCATTATCATTATTAGTGCCATCACAGACACAGTCGTCATAACCACTACCGTCACAATCCTGTAATATATTAGACTAATTAACATCCTGATCAATGTCACTGCAGTCATCTCCCCTGGTGTCAGAGAGGAGCCGTCTTAAGCCATTAGCCTGAAGTTTGGACATGATCAACACAGTTAAAAAGTGCCCCTTATTGTGCCTGCTTTGCTTCCATTTGATTTTGTTTCATTTGGCTCCACGGTATCCAGATATCTCACGTTTCCCCACCATTGTTCTCTGGTCACCTCAGTGCAGAGCCAAGTTCACCCCGAGGGCTATCCTAATCAAATCAAACTCATTACACCATCTTGACCAGCGGCAGGAAACCAGTAATTATTAGGCAGGGTATATCATTGGCTTAATGACATGTAATGGCTCTGTGAAATTTAATGCAGTGATCCTCCCATAGTAAGGGAAATTAAATTTTGCATTAGTGTTGGTCATGGTTTCTTGTTTAGCTCTGTACTCATATGAATAGTTTCACATTCCACATTTACATGCATACAGCCTTTCACATGTACAGTTATACACTAACACTTGCACACATTTATTCACACACTTGTTCTACAGTACAATATGGCATTTTGGCAGGCAGAGAAAAGACTCTTGTACTGCATCCATAATGCTCATAATATACGCCTTCTGACAGTCTTTCTTTGTAATTGTGATATTTTAGCTGAGCTCCACACAGAGGTTGGATATTTCAGCTCTCTTTATTTGGAAAATCTGTAAGAAGTGGATGGTATTTTAAAAGTAAACAACATACAGGCAGAGAGACAGAGAGTTAGTTATTCCTGAGGGTTTGAAAGGTAAAATTGTGGGTATCCATGTATCATTGGTCTATTAACACAGGATTGTACTAATTAATTCCCAAGACTAACTTTAATTAGAAGTACCTAATCCTAACCCATCACCAATACAGGCATTTTTTCCCAGTTTAAAAGGCACTGCAGCAGAAATAACTTCCCTCTCTATAATAAGAGTCCCCTTTGACAGGTGTTTCTGTACGGTAGTTGAAATAAATCCAGTGTTAATTAAAAATATTTCCCATCTCATTTAAATTATCTGTGTGTGTGTGTCTGTGTGTGTGTACTAATTCACATTTGAAATTAATTGAGACATAATTTTCTAAAGCTTCAGTATTGAGGCCCAAAGTTCCATCTTCCATTTCATAACATCAATATAACCTGTCTTTTTAAAAGCTTCATCTATTTCCCATGTTTTAAAATATAATCAAGATCATATGGCAGAGAATTATCACAGCAATTATCAATATTTCAAGTCAAGATGCTCAATTCTGGCTACTATTAATGGAGATATTATTCTTTTTCCCAGGACAAATGAGGGATCATCTTTTAAAATTGTTTTTGAATTCTTTGCTGCAGCAAAATAATAACTAGAAAATTAGACTTTTAATAAAACTTGAAAAAAATCCATTATTGAGGGATTCAACAGAAAATCTTTTTTATGATCATGAACTGCTTGTGTTCCAAATATATTCGTGTTGCTAAGCCAAATCCCTCAGTATCACATATTATCTTAAACAGAAACTGTGGTTTAAAATTAGACCAGTCCATACCACTATACAGTCTTCTCATGTAATGGTTTCCTCATCTCTTGTCTTTCCCATTAATTAATTAAAAGCCCTAAAGTTTACAGAATCAGGAATTTAAGCGGAAGAGTCCAGACTGAGAGTGAACTTTTCATCACACCCCATTTAACCATCACCATGTGCTCACAGTGCTGAGGGAGTGGATAAAATCCCTTGGCCATCATAACACAAGTACATGCACACAGATGAGTGACAGTGCTCATATGCTACTGTTCATCAGCTCTGTATAATTCAACATTTGCAAACAGTTGCTTAGAGAGACTGAAGATGTTTATGGTTGCTGAGGATTGGTCAGAAGTGGTGTATTTAATTATTGATCAGTTTTGGGAAGGGGTATAGCCACATGAGAATTAGTACAGTTGAGTTTTCCTCCAAAGGACAACTAAGCTTTCCAAATTATAGTGTGGTTTATGTTTCCCTGTTGTCATCTTTGCCCATGTTTAATCCTGTCGTTAGGCCTGATATTATGTGTCCATTACATGTTGATATGCAGGTTGAGTTGACTTTGGTTGGTGGGTTATGTGTCTGTCTCTTTTTTGTTCCATTTTTCTTTTATGTGATGCAATGCATGTAATATGCCGTGCAGAGGGCAATGAACTAAATTAAAGTCCAAAAGTCTAATTACAATTTCACAACACAGAGTTATCTTCACCCATGCTGGCGCTACAGTATACTGATATGTACCCTTCATTACACTCCTTTCCTACCATGCTGCATTTGTCCATCTGTATATATTTGTTATCTAATTCTTTCCCATTTAACACCATTCAGTTTTACGTCCTCATATCTGCCTCGTTCATTGATGCTGCAGCTTGAGCTCTCCATTAAATTAGTGCTGCCCACACCGATATGCTCTTGTTAATTCAAACATAAGATGAAGATCCAATCTTTTAAAGTTAGTTCCTTTTTATTGCCACTGCAGTGAGAATCTATACGTGCCAGCGATTCTTGGACATCTAAAGGACGTTACGCTCCATCACTATTCTAATGTCAGAATGAGGTTTTCTTCTGACCTTGACTCCTGTTGGATCCCTCCTCTTGAACAGCTGTGCTGTTATGAAGGACACGTCTTTATCACCTTTATCTCAAACAGGGCCGTATCCCTGCAGTGCTTTTTTCTAAATAAGAGCAGAATTGTTTGATAGGCAGACAAGTCTTTATTGTATTTGTGCAATATGCTCCACCTGATCGGGTTTCCTGGCTCCCATTATTGCTCTTTGCAAGCTATATTGTGCATTTTCTTTGTATTGTGGTGTTTTGATTATTTATTTGAATCTTTTGTGAATCTCTTTCTACCCTAATTTTTTTTTACCATCCTTTCTCAAAATTTACTTGCTTTTCTTGATACCTCAAATCCTCATTTGTAATTAATGTTTTTGTTTGTTTGTTCTTTGACACACTGAAATAATTAGTAATAATGTAATCATTGTAATTAGTTAATGATTATTTAATAATTACTAACAAGTGTAGTATTTCCTATCGTAGCAATACAGAATATTCTGTCTGTGGTTATGGAGCTTCCTCCCTATGTAGCTACATTAAGTTGGTCTGTTCACTTTACCTTCATCAGTTCATTAGCTTTTCTTACTTTGAATTTACAGCAGTGACCTTACTTTGGACATGAGCAGAGTCAAGGGGAAAGACATACCTTCAGTGATTATGCATAATCAATACAGCGTTGAATGTAACCAATACTGGATTGGCCTTCAGGGCTCAGCGACATGAGACAGACTGCAGCAGTAAATATTATTCTGTGGGGCACTGCATTAAGCACTTTACTGGACAGTTAACTGGAAAGTGGATGGATCACTGTTGGAGCAGATCTGTTTATGATGACCTGAACCTTTAGGCCAACATTAATCCTTTCTTTTCATACAAAGATATTAGCCTCAGAGGAAATCTGCCTTTGGAGGAGGTAGCCACAAAAGTGCATAGAAAGATACATCACTCCCCACCTAATCCACCTTAGGTATCCCCTGTGTGTGAGTTATTTTTAGGTGAGCTTATAACTAAAAAAAGAACACACCTGAGTGAGTTCAAATCTGTGAACCTTGCCTTCATAAAACATTCAATCCCCTGATTCTATCCACTTTCATATTCATTGTTTTGTTTATTTAACCCCTTGACCGTATTAAATGGAACGGAGTACAGCCATTGGTACATAATACAAACCAATAGCGGAGTGGTTCAAACCAGGATCTTTTCTCACTTAGCGTTTTTAACATTATGTTAAAGTAGATATAAGTATTCGATTAATAAAAGAAGTGTTTTGACTCGCTATTAAATGACGCTACAGTAATAATATCAACTTGAGTGAAAATGCATCCATCCAGATTCAGTGATTTTTAAATAAAGTTGCAGTTATTTAGAATGAACCACTATTCATTCTGTGAACAACATGTCCCTTAGAGAAACAACTGGCTTCCTCTATGCTTTCATTTTCTTTGAAAAAAAAAAAGGTTTTAGAGCACTCGCAGGTTCCTCTTACTACCTGTGCCTGTTTTACCTAAACCCCCCCCTTTCCTTTTTTCGGTCACCTCTGATTGCTTCAAGTTGAAATCAGTTCTGTGTTTGAGAGAGACACTCTTCTCATCAGTACTACTTTTCATGAACTGGCGAGTCACACCAGAGGAGATGAGATTTAATGCCATTGTTTACCATGAAGGAAATGGAAGAAAAACTCACATTACCACAACAAAGAAAAGAGAAAAACTGTTTGATGGGAGCACATTTGTTGGACACTGAATCGACCGAGTAGGTGCTTATGTATAGGTTTTTGTACTCCTATATTTCCTTGTGGTATTGTAGCATAAAGTACTGCTACAAAACCAACTAGCTGACATTAGAAGACTTCACCCTGAGCCTGTGAGTGATTTTTTTTTCTTTTCTAGTGCTTGTTCCTTCCCTCTCAGCACTTTTCCACCCATCAAAGGTGTCTAGTGGACACAGATCCGTGGTCCTTGCACATTGCAGGTCATGTCAGGACAGAAAGTATGCAGTCATTTTAGTCTATTAGAATTCAGAGACAGGATTGTGAAGAGGCACAGCTCTGAGGAATTGTACAAAAGGGATTTTTAAAGTGTAGGGTGTAAAAAGCACGGTTGACTCCATCATTAGGAAATGGAGGGGGAAAAAAAAGTCTCAAGACTTATCGATGATTGAACCAAACTGGACAAGGGGGTCCTTGGTCAGGGACTAAGGTCAAGAGAGTATAATATTCCTATCCAGAGACCAGGTGACATTCTGATACTACTAGAGAGTTCTATCCATGTGAGAGGATATCTTTCTTTAAGTTCAGTAAAGCCTTTTATTTATAAAATACAGGCTGTATGAGATCAGTCAGATTGAATAAAAATTTAAGACAGCCATGTTGAATCACTGCCCTGGTCTATTTAATTGCAAACTAAAGAGATTGATTAATTAAATCAACTAAATTTGTTTTTAGCCCTCTATCATTAAGGGACCTGTATCATTAAGATACAGGTTTTCAATTTGTAAGGTTGGAGGGGGGCGTGGGTGAGTTGAATGGGGGTTTGGGGGATGAGAGGTAGGAGGCAATTAAGACACCTGAAGTAGCAAAATTAAGCGATTTTAGATACAAAGGGCATCACAGCCTGAAACTACAGGAGCTCAAATAAAACAGTGGAAATATTATAAACAGTACCTGGAGCTGGGTTAATTTGGACTGGCTCACCACAGCATCAGTGTGTGATTTGTAAAGAAGTGCTGATTAATGATAGCATGCAACCTGCACCACAAACAGAGATATGGAGGTGTGTCAAGGAGAGATGCGTGTGGTTGAGGAGCTTTATCGTGAACCCGATGGCAAGTGAGACCTAATAACAAGCTGCACCACATGTTGCAAAGGCAGGAAAAAAAACATACTACTGTGGAGACATTCAGATAGACATTCAGTAGGTCTGTTTAAGTTTCAGTCCCCTCTGCAGTCATTACTGACACCAGTCTATTAAGGGTGGTCTTAACGTGATGAAACCTTGATGTACAGTAATCAGATCAATACTACTAGAGGCCAAAACCAGTAAGTCCCAGTCTCAATGGAAGACTCCCGCTGCACAGTCGCAACAACTTAAGCTGTAGGATAATCACATATTTTTCTCCAGTGTGCTATTTGGCAGTACTGTGTTACTATGTAATACCCTAACTGTCCAATTATCAGTATCAGTATCAGTATCTACAATGAAATGATCAAATTACCTGAAGTAGTTTGACAGGCAGAGGTTTGATGAAGCTGTGTGCACTGACAAGCTTATAAAGTAATGTAAATGTAATATAGTTAGAAATAATACCAATGAATTGTCCCCCTGCAGTAGGTTTCTGGATGATACTGGATATTTTGTTGTGTCATTTTCAAAGTTGTTTTATAGCATACAGATCATCAAATGACATTCAAACAACTATTTTATACCAGCAAAAATGCAATACAAACAAACAGATACGTACAATTCATATAGAAGTAGTTTGTGCTAATAATAACGCTGACATCTTTGGCCGTTTTTCCTCTTGGCGTCTTTGTTAATTTTCCTGTGACTTAGTTCACGTGTCTCAGAGGGAATTGGTCATCAGCCCTTTTCTGAAGAAATACAGCTGTGCCCTAGGATGCAATCAACCAATCTTTTAACCTCGAGCTGACATTTATATTCTTTGTGCTACATCTCCACTGTCCCAAAAAAAAAAGGGGGGGGTAAACAAATGGAAATTATACCAGCATCAAGTATGTATTCACAAAGGACAGCCCCCAACTTTCGCCTGCAGGCTTAGGAGAGGTAACTCAAGGGTCCATTATCTCACACAGAATGCATGCATTGGTGACAATGTTAGTGTGACACATTTCACCAAACCTTGCCTGAGAAAATTGCCGTGGAGATAAGCTTAGCTCTGAGACAAAAACAATGTCAGCATTCCCACTAAGAGCTGGGGTAGTTTCTCTAAAGGTGCTACATGACAAGAAGCAGAGGAATTCCTGTCATGTTTTGCAGATATGACACTAAGTGGATTACACGAGATTAAATGTGACAAAGGAGAAAGCAAAAGAGGAATAAGACTTGACATAACACCATGCTTCTGTGCTGTGAATAAGAAGACTTCCTATGTAATATGATATATAGCCCAGTATAAATCCTTAATTATGTCATGTGCCCATGAGGGCTTAGTCATATCACTTTAGATGTCTCATAATGCCTTTTTACCTCTGATTCATGTATCATCTTCATTTTTCCAGAATATGAACAAGATACTGTTCCAAAATGCAGGATGTCCAGACATTTCCCATTTTGTCTCGAACGCAGAGACTATACGTAAAACGGATTTTATCTCATTAGTCATGAGATGATTCATATGCGGTGTGCGTTCTGAGGACAAAATCATTTCTGAAAATCTAGTAAGGAAATGATTGGATGATGACCTTGAACTCAGTGTCGTATTGTTGAACAATTCATAACATTATATCAAATTTGCACCACAGTGTTTGACCTCGACTGTGGATTAATCAATGAGGAAAGCAATGAAAACAGTGACTAGTAAATAAGTAATCAGTAACTTTCAACAGAGCAGTGTGGTCACTTTTTAGTTGTATCCTGAGATACATCATTGGAGCAGCATGAAAAACATGTCTGAGGGTGTGTGGGTGTGTGTACACGTTTAGATAACAAAACATTGAAAATGAATATATTCACTATTTGTTTTCTTGTTCACACACCAATGAAAAATTAATCTCAATTAGGTATTGATTCTTTAAAGAGCATATACTTTGTCTTTTGGCATGTCAACAATTCTGTACATTACCTTCATAATTGATCTCCTCTGTTCTTTATATATCAAATGTAAAAATGATGATAAGCCCACAGTGTGTGTCTGTCCTCATATAGATCACTTCCCATTTTCCACTCTCTTACAGTGTAGCAGGGGAGCAGGAAATGCTAACTCTCAAAGTCAGTGTGAAGCACAGAGCCACTGGAGTTATTACTCATCAGGCCAAAACCTTCTGTTCTTGCATGCCACGAACCTTCAATTAATGTCTGTCTCTATTTTATTCTCAGAGAAGGATATAGTGTGTTGGAGCGCTGTATCCTTTTCTCATAAGCACAGTGCACAGAGAGATACATTCAGCTTCTCAGTGTCAGTATATATCCCACAAACTGCTATATGTCTGTGTGGAATCATATCAGTCGACCAGGTAGCAAAATGTCAGGGGAAAAAAAAAAAAAAAAAAAAGAGGAGATTGTATTTTTGTGATTCCTGAGGACCGTGGGAGATTTGACCAAAATGTTTCTGCAGCTCTGATGAGAAGAGTGGGGTACAATAAATAAAAAAATAAAAATTTCTGATGCCTAGTTACCTGTTTTCTGGGGACCAACCTTGTCTAATTTTGATTTTACAAGCCAGAATGGGCGAAGGTATGGGTCCATTCACATGAAATGGATCAGCAGACAACCTGCAGTCCCAAAGAGGTGCCGGGATACATGTGCGAAGAGAACAGGCCATAATTTTCAATTTTTCTCTTCTCTTTTTCATTGATGGATAGATCTTCGCGAGCCATCTTTTGTCTATTAATCTAAAATTTATCATCCATAGAGCTACAGTAATGGATGGCGAGGAGAGCACATAGAACTCTCTGGCAGCTTATTTCAAAGTGAAAATTGACTCTTTGTACCCGCTGATGGATATTTTTAAAGAGAGATCTTAAACTCAGTGCCGAGAAGGCTCAGCCCAAAGATAGATAAATGAAAGCACTGGCTGACAAAATAAAACCTCCTGCAAAAATGGAAATCATTCAGCCTACTGTGCCAAATGCGTCTCCATTTTCAATAACAACTTATGCTAAAAACAAATAAGAGTGCCTGAGAAGAGATTTCAAATGATTTCCTTTTCAAATTGGAGCATTCCTCCACAAGGGGCCTGCCCAGATCCATATTATTAGTTTTATAGATTTGACCACGAGTGTAGCAGTGATTCTCTGAAAGCTTAGATTGATTGGAGATATTGACTGCTCTTCCAGTTCCTCACTCAACCTGTTCACCGCCAGCATTGCTAATACACCAAACCAGGGGTGTAACTCTTTTCCTGTGGCTCATCAATTCAACGACCTCTTTATAAAAGGGTAAATTAAACCACGTCCCACAGCCATTTTACCTCACCGACAGCAGGTTAATGGCTCATCAAGAGTCTGTTCTCTCTCCTGAAACTGATCTTCTCATTCTCAGTGCCTGCTCGTCCTTATACAGCTCTATTGATGACATTGTGCTGTGAGTGCACATGCATGCTCAGGTTCTTTATACTTCTGCTCGCACAGAAAATTCTGCCTTAAAATTTTGAGAAACATGATGCCAGCTGGCAAGCTGACACGAGTGGTTTTGGTGTATGGTTTAAGTCAGAGACAGATGGATAGAGAGAGAAGAAGAAGAAACTCAAACAAAGGAGTCAGTTCTCTGGCTTCATCATCACTGAACTGTCCAGTGGTGGCTGTGGGAGGTGTGGGATTATCAGAGGTTTGTGCAGCAGTAATGAAGGACGTCTCCCAGAAGACACAAGCTGGCCACAGGCTCCTGATTGACCAGGGGAATTGGTTCTAGCACACAGGTGAAACAGAGGAGAAGAAAACAGAGATCACTGCATCCTGCGAGCCACAGCCAAGAGTGTGTACTGTTGCTTAGATTACCAAAGAAGGCTTAAGATAGCTTTAAATCAGTGAGTTAAGGGAAATCCTAAGAGAAAAGTAAGGGAAAAGTATCACTCTGTTGACTTTCACATAGCACACTACTGAAAATGAGATGTTGTGAGCCTGTGTGATTGTTTAAAAACCAGATTGAGATTTGCGAAACATTCATTCTAGCCTTGAAAACAGAAAACTAAACATACCTTACAACATGCGCAGATTGGGTTTAGATCTTTCATAAATGATTTGGGAATTTTCAGGTTTATTTCTCCAATCCTGATTTTGCAATGATATAATGTTTTTCTCCTTTACACTTTACTGAAATTCATGCACACATGAAAGCAGCTGATAATATCAAAAACTAAAACATTGCTCTCATAAAGTGTGTCTCTCTGATTTTAGTATCAGTGCATAATGTGGGAATAAGTAGTTTCAGATTAAGAACTCAACATGGAAATCCGAAGAAATACAATACATTTTAATCCAAAACACAAAATTGTTTGACTTGCTTCAATAAAGCCCTGTTGTCAAATCACTGCTTGCAGCTAATTGTTCATCATCTTTCTCTGATTCCAAAAGCCAAATTTAGCTACTGCCAGACTTTCACAGCTGTTGGATTTTGTTCCTGTCAAAAGACCTAACTTGCACTGTGTAGGCATTGATTCTGATATCAACCATGTGCATTCGAGTGAGCAAAGTTGTCGATCCCTGTTTAAAAATAACAATATAAGAGATTGGGTACAGTGAGTTTAAGTCCCTGTAGACATAGGTTTGATTTTTAAGTACACGCTACTGTAACCGGTCTGCTGTTTCATTAATCGTGTTTGAAAAAAGCCAAGCCAAACACATCAGTGGCCGCTGTGATTTTTTTTGTAACAAATTCCTAAGCTATCATTCGCCAGTCCTATATGTTTCACTTAATGTGTTTAATTATCACCTCTCGCCTCAGTGACGGCATTTGAAACTAGAACAATCCCCCCTTCTGTGATGCGGCTGTGGAAAAACGAGCCACTCCACTCCACCAAGCTGGATTGCAAATGCGGAAGTGAAAGAAATCTCGAAGGAGCTGCTCCACAGCCCCGTCTCCCCTTCCCTGAGGTGGAAAGCCCTAGTTTGAGTGTTCACTTACATCATCAAAGGGCCCCTCTGTCTCATGTAATATTAACATGTGCTAAATCAGTGGCAAACAGCAGCAGCAATGTTTACACAGCATTAGCACAGGCTTGCAAAGCCACATAAAGGGGGGCTGTCTTTTGTGTTCAAAGATTAGGAGGCTCTGACACCCATGGGAAGCGACAAGATTATAGTATATGTAGGTTCACTGTTTTACAAGGTGACTAATTTAGCCACGCAACTGCATCTGTCCTCTGCGGGAGCGTTCTTGAGCTGCTTTGCAGATTATTCTATAAATTATTTTAAATGAAATTGTGACACTGTAGGAAGACTTTTTTTTCTTCTTTTTTTGCGATCGTCATCATGTGACATGAATTCTCTCTGTCTACGGCGCATAAAACATAAAAGTGACAATGTTATTACTTTTTTTAAGTATAGCTTTTGAGAAGGACAGGTAGAAACGGCGTGAGTGATCAGGAGAGGACAGAGAGGGACATTCATCTGTAAGCTGTTTGACTTTTTGACACAGGCTTAAATCTAATAATCAGAAAGCTTTAGAGGTGAAGTGGGCTGTCGCCGTGAAGTCAAATCTGCTGGAAATTAAGTCCATTAATCACATAGTGCTTCATTTAGTCTTTTTCTATGTACAGCTTTGAAGTGTGTCTGTGTGAGGGAGTGAGAGAGAATGGGTTTGGGGGGGGGGCTTTAGTTGGAAAGAGTGAGAGAAAGAGAGAAAATGCTTGGTGGTGCAGAAGAAAAGCCATCAATTCTCATTATGGAAAATAGATCATCTCTCCTAATTAGAGCCACGGCTTTTTACCACAGTACAAATGCCGACTAACGCAAGCTAGCGATGGCAGGCGCCACCCACCGCTGATTAATTAGGTAGGTGAATAAAAACCTGTAAGGACCCTGTGATTTTGCCTCAGATAGCTTATTAAAGGTGAAGCGCAATATATTGCAGGTCAGGTCCTCTGAGAAAATATATGTGGAAATATATCAATTTCCAGCAGCTTTATGATGTGCTTCTTATGAAACATGACTGCCATTCTGTTAACTAAATTTGTCTCAGTGTGTGTTGCTTAATAACTGCAGAATGAAAGAACAACTGTCACTTTATTACCATACTTTATTTACCAACATAATGAGACAAAGACGGAAGGAAAGAAAGAAAACCAAGGGTATTTTTTTTTATTTAAAATATATTAATCCTCAGTGGAATGTCTGGTCTGCATGCCAAGTGACCCCACGTTATATCCTAGAGTTCAAGTCAGGATTGAGAGCCGCTGTACAAATCCCATCCCTAATCGCCATAGCAATTCGTAGATATCAAGTAACACACATTGGCATTCGTTCAATAATCATGAGACAATAGAGTAGATGGGTAGAGAGGGATTTGTTCCTTGTCAAATGTAGAGTGACAGGTTTGGAGAGGAACAGAATTTTGGCACCAATGGAGAGGTATTGCTCAAGCAAGAAGCACTATAGATAATTGGGATCTTCCTTTTTAGATGATGAAGACGGTGTTACAATTTTTTTTTTAAAGGAAGAAAGAAGCAGGGAGGGAGGTCATTAAGGTAAAAAAAAAAAAAAAAGTTCTATCCTCATCCTTATGATGAAATATTCAAAGTACAAGAGGTTCATGTAACAGCTAGTCTACTCAGCAACCTGTGCAACACATATGCAATATCACAGCACAGAAATACTGAAGCTGTAACTTTGCCATAGATTCAATATAACCTATGACAGACATCTTCTCACCAGTCACGTTTGTCCCAGTTTTGCAGATAACATTTGACCCACAGTTAGTCCCAAGACATGATACCTTCTGTTGTTTCTAGTTGACCATTCAATATATTAACCTGTTTTGCGGGGCCATGTTTGGGCCACGTTCAGTCATATCCTATTTTTGCCTGTGAAATTCACGACCACAATTCTTAACACATCCACACGTCTGCTACTGCCGGCCATTTTTTATTTCTTAAATGAAATAAATAAAGCAGGAACATAAATCCAGCCAAGCACAAACAGGACATATACCTAATTTCATTTCCTTTCTTTTCTGACCCAGTGTAGTCTTATCTCTCTCCTCAGCACTTTTTGTGCTTTGTTTATTTATTTTCCCCTCTCCATTTCCCAGTTTCTTTCCAGACTTTAAGCCAGATATGTTGTGGTTTGTTTAGCAAAGGGTCACAGGTGAGGAGAATATCCTGGATAAGGTGAAAACACGGCAGTGCGACTCGGGCCTAAACGGGCTCATAATGTGAGCAGAAACGCCACCTCGTACATATTCATGAGACAGGCGCTGCTCATCACATTATCTTTGATCCGATTCATAGAGTATGCAAATGCACGTGTGCACACCGAAGCACACAAGGCATTTCTCGCCCTCCTGCTAGCAGCTCAGATCATCAGACCACACCACCCAGAGTTAGCCACACTAGCTCACTCTTCCTCAGGATGCATGCAGTAAACACAGTTTACTGGAGTATCTAATATTGTTAGTCTAAATACAAACTGTTTTGTGCATAAGTGCTCTAATATGCATTGGTAAGAGCATAAAATGTGATATATTGTGTGCTGTGAGCATAATGTGTGTTATTTTGGGCTGACTTGATCCATATGCATTCATTGGTCTGATCTTATTGCATTACAGGCAGCCATGGGGGGGTCGTTTCACATGTTGTGTAGAGCCAAAACAACTATTTGAATTGGAAATTAAGAGTAACTTGGAAGAGCAGTAGGACATGTGAGTGCATGCATCTGGGTGCCATACAGCTGTTTCCAACAGATGTGATATTGGAAGTTGGCTGATGTTCATTCTGCCCAGTTTCAGAGACCTGACAAACTTCAAACTTGAAACCACACATACACACTACAAACATGCATAACACATTCACTGTAGTTCACAAAGCACACAGACATACTTGCAACCGGAAAGACTCTAGCACACACACTAGTGAAATCATGCCAAACAGTCACTAGTGTGTATACCTGTTGTCTGTGTATATGGTTTTGCTATGGTCTGCATAGCTTCTTCTTTTTTCTTTTTTAAATAAATCTCCTACATGACAAACTAACAGAAATCTACTTTAGTATTTCTAGAATCCACTTAAAGAATTGTACATGGTTTTGTTCTGACTGGACTGGATAGCAAGGTATTACAGAAACACAATATCTTTACCGTTGTAAAAGCCAAGGTGAAAATGTCCCTTGTACAACAGAAAATTGTCACTGCCTGTATTACTGTAAAGACACTTTTTATGATAGCTCTCTAATGACACGGCAGAAACGGATATTTGCAGGTTCAAGGTTATCTTGTGTTTTATTGTATAAGTTAAAATGAAGCCAGAGGTAAAGCTACAAATATATATTTTTTACACGGTCTGTTGCCGGGTAGGATGATTCAGAAGTCGTCTCTAAAATGGAATTGCTCCTTCCCAGTGCAGACACACAGCAGTATTACCGTCACTATGTTACCTCTTCTGTGTAAGTGACTCTGAAGCGGCACATGCAGAAATTAATGCACATTTATAGACAAATATGTCTCTGATTTCCTCCTTAATTATAAGTAATGACAAGGAAGTAGTGGTAAAGATATTTTATACAGTCCCGTAATACCCAAAAATCTCTGTCATCATTTCCTGAATTTCTGTAATCAGCAGAGTAAACAACTGCAAACTAACTGTGACAGATTGTAATGTATTTTTCAGTTCATAATTACTGTACCTGCAGTGACAGGAAAATGACATACTAAGGTTAAAAAAAAAAAAAAAAAGAAACTTTTAATCCTTGCCTGTCTGTCTTTCAGAATGGCAAATTATGTTTCATTTTGCTCTTTGTTCGGTCAGTAATGAAATACTGTATCAGCCCCTGCTTTCTCTATCACCATAGCAACAAACATCCCCCAGGGTAATAAAGCAGAAGAACGGTCAATCAAGAGTGAGTCATCGGGCTGAGAACCTTTTTACCCCAAAACAATGCTGAAATAAGCAAGAAGGTGTTCCCCTCAGGTCATCCAGGGGTGGTTCAGGTCGTTGATGAGGATCCAGGGATTATTTGTTGTCAGACTTTATTTTAAAGAGAGACCTTACTTTTAATGTGAAAGCATCATAAAAGATGTTTAATTCAATTCCACACTATCAATTTTATACTAAAGAGTGCATATACAGTATATTAATTGACATTTTGTTTGAAAGACATTTATTACTGGAGAGCTTTGATGCAAATAAGGAAGAAAAGATGAGGAAAAATTACAAAAATAAAACTATAGTTCCAGAAAAGGTAAAGGTAAATACATATGGATGTAGATACCTGTTCATAACACGGCTTCTTTTTTTCCCCTCTTTTTTTGTTTATCTTACCTGTGATTCCGTACATCTTTTCATTTGGATCATTCTATTTTTGGGCACTTTGCCCTTTTAGGTAGAACCCGGACATTGCAGTCAAGTGATAAACATACTAAACCCCAAGGACACACCATCTATTTCTTTCAAACTGCGACTGACAAAAGCTATGGTCTTACATCAGCTTTTCACACATTCAGTTTTGATAACTTTAGTTTTTGCTCAAGTTTTTCCTAATTCTCGTAGAAGGTTGTGAGGTATCATTTTATTACATGCTGCATAATCCCTGTGAAGCCTTTGTTAACAGTAAATTAGGGCTATACAGATAAAGCTGAATTGCCTTGACCTCAGGGGTGAGAGAACCGCTTCTTGTCATTGATAACTTCAGTCATCGCCATGGGTTCTCTTAGGCTTATGTGGCAATGTCACACCCAAAGAGATCTGTTACATCAACTCATAATATGAGTAAGAATATTTGGCAGTTAGCTTGACTCAGAGTGTCACACATTTAGTTAAGAAGCCCTGTCTGCTCTTGTTGTGTGGGAGGCCTATTTTTCCACACTGACCCTGTGCTATTCTGGGCCAGCAGCTCTGCTATTTGACAGCCAACTTCTGGTCCCTATTTCCCCGGAGGTTAGGCTGAAGCGGACATCTCTCCTATGAGACGCTAGGCTAACATACACAGAGCCTGTGCTCCAGCGGACATCAACAAGCAACACATATACCTCAGAGCAGTCACATTCCCAGAGGTGTCAGTTGGAAAGGGATGTTTCTACTACCTTCTCCACAGGCCCGGAACTAAAGGCACATCATAGTCATCCCGAAGCCTGAATTAAACTTGTGCTGCTGTGTCAGGCGTCTTGAGTAGCTAGTTATTTGCTGCTCTGTGTAGACTGCACCCATTGACTGTTATCTCACTGCTGCAAAACTAGATTGCAGTTTTGTGCATTCATTCTGTCAGAAAAGTAGTAATTATGTAAATTTTCACACTTTCATTTTGTGATGCAGAGTGGTTACAGTAGCAGCAAAGAGACGGTTTGCACTGGAATGGCTTTCATTGCTAGATGATGAAGAGCTAATTTATCGAGCATTAATGAGAAAGACAAGATTATGACCTGTTGCGAGCTGTTCAGCAGTCCAAACAGACCAGGCACAGACCTCATATTAAAGAGGTGCACACTGGCCCTTTCTAAATTTAATTAAGTTATTTTTTCATCTGATTCTATTCATCTAATATAGATTGATTGTTGATTGTTGATTGATTTATTCTTACTGATTGGAATATTACTTACCTCACTCCTTTCACAAGGTTTCGCATTGTTATTCATCCCAGTATACTAATAATCACAGATATGACTTCTGGGAAATCTAAAAAAGAACTTGTCTGAACACTATTTTGACAATTTTATATATATGTGTGTGTGTGTATATAGTTCACCCTTTATCAGTATTGGTATGTGACATCCTCTGGTAACCATGGACACCAGTGCAATATAATCTGGCCATTGTTTGCAGCGACTCCGTCTCTCTTTATTTTCTTTCTCCTTCTCTTTTGCTGTCATTGCCCCTGTTGCATTCATGCATAGATGGCATGCTAAGTGAAAGAGGAGCCAATGGGGATGAGCAATGCCTGCTAAGCTGGTCTTAGTCACGGGGCATTGTCATTAGATTAATGGAGCAGAAGGAGCCATCCGCTCTCTCTCCAGAGGGGAGCTTTACTTTTTGGTGGGGTGGGGAGAGGAGGAGAAAATGAGGGGGAGGATGTGGCTCTGCCTCAAATGGAGGATGATTTGGCACTTTGCACTGTCCCCCCTCTGCTCACGCCTCCTGCTGATCTCATATAACCACAGTGATGTGGACTCCTGGGTCCCTCACAGGTCTCTTAGATTCTAACTTGGGGCCCCAGAAAAAATACTTACTGAAAATACTACAGTTTCATTTAACCCAAAACACCTTTTATTTTACAGAACAAACAAACTAAGTTAATTTTGTAGTCTATACTAATAGATACCACTGTTATTATTCTGTCTATTACTAATTATTTACTTGTACGCAGACATTTACTTAGGTAATTACTTTTGGATTATGCTAATTATGTATCGCTGATTACATGTGGCTGCTTGTTGATATGTGATTGCTCTACATATTACTGTATGTTAGAAACAGGTCACTTTTTTGTAGAAAATACGTAATAATTACATTACTGATGTAATTACAATAGTGGCTGCCGTAAATGACATGTAATTGTCTTTTGTAAAGTCATTAACTCTTCATTAAGTGGTAAGTTCTTTGTAATTACTGTCCTGTCAAATGAAGTGCTGCCCAAATGCTCTTAAAGCACAACTTCACAGCTTCGCCCACAGCATATAAATTCATATCAACACACTTCATTCAGTTTAGAATTCAGTTCTTGCTCCAGTGAATTAATTCTGGCAAGAGGGGCAGCAATAAAGAGAAAACCTGAGGAGACTAAAGTTGCACAACAGTGTTAGCTGAAGAGGAGAGACAACTGTTACCATGGCAAATAATCCAGAAATTCTTTGCTTTACCATTTCCACCCAATTACCCCGAACCTCTGTTTCGTCTGGGTGGCAAAGGTTTTTGGCAGAAGATTTACTCTCAGCTCTGATGAGTAATTCAGCACAAGTAACACATCTGAGTTTGAAATTGTAAGTTGTTGCAATGTTTTTTTTTTCCTTTTCCACTTTAATTCCTGAGTGTTAAATTTAGTTGCCTTTCTACAATCACACATCTAAAACGTACCCAGCTACTCACCCTCAGCTTGGCAAACAAAGGCATATGTTTTCCCAATCCAGTCACTGAACCAGTGAAATGATATGATTATCTGCCTGGTTGCTTGGCACTTCCAAGTGATACAATGCCAGGCCACCGTATTACTAATACATTTTTAAGAGACTTCATTTTAAATGCAGTTAACAATGTAGCAGTAATTTGTAGTGGGGGTAAGGGTGTGGTGTTCGTGTCAAGCATTGTCAGTCAGTGCTGCAGAGGTTCAGACTGAAAAGCCTGAATGACAGCATCACATGTGAGGCACTGCATTGTATGATTGTTAGTAGAAAGTGTTGAACGTGCCATGGATACTAGTTTTTGCTATTGTAGTAGTTTTTCAGAATTTGGACACTCAAGTAAAATGGTGAACAGTAAATATAATTCACTTAAATACCATTCAGGGTCATCATCATTCAGTCTGGTCTGTGTTGCTGTGTGTGTTATTCTCTGCTTTAAAGTCAAAGAATGACTCAGAACAATAACAATGAGCCAATGCAAAACCAAGAACAAAAGCAAACATTTTTTCTACATTTTCTTGGAATGCTGATTGTTCATCAGAAGCTACTTCAGCCCCCCCTCCTTAGACAGTATGATACGAGAGAACAATACAGCTCTGGAAGGTTCGTCTAGAAAAACAGTGTAGTGTATGGGGTATTGTAGGTTTCTTTATGAATGTTGTGTTGATGGGACTGGCAGACACAGAACTCTAAAGAGAGCTGTGGTGTTGAAATTGAAACAAGCTGTGTTCTGTTCAGCTGTCCCACTGAGACCAGCGGCAATTAAAGCAATTCACCAATAATGCTATTGGTGTGTTGTTGTTTTGCCACAAAGGAAATAAGAAAGCACGAAACTTGATGGAAATTAATTATTCATTGTGTCAACACTGTCCCTTCCCTCAAAAGTTCACATTGTAACTGTTAATACCTGTCTGTCTGTCTGTCTGTCTGTCTGTCATTGTGTGTTGAGTTTAGCCTTTACGCAGTGTTTTAGTCACCTCTTTATATGGTGTCAGTTTATTGACTGACCAGCAGTGTTTAGAAAATTGAACCACGTCAGGGCAGGTCGTTGGAGTTCGATTTGAGCAGTGAGCCGAGAACATGTTCTCTTAATGCCAGAAAGACAGGAAGTCTGCCCATCTGTTAATAAGAGTTCAGGACAGGACAAAGATACAAAAGCTGTCACTGTCACTTGTACAGCTACATGGTAGAGCCCTTTGTAAATATGATGAGGGTCTGAACATACTGCATAAACCTAACTTGGTGTCATTCTAGGTTCATCTGCGAAGCCAAAACAGACAACCGGCTTTTAAAACAAATATCCAATTATACGGTGCAGCAACAACACCCCTGGGATGGCAGCTGTGAATATGCCCTGATGGTGACACCCGCAACCTGCCGTCTGTTATATTGTAGAAATAACCTTAAATGCTACAGGCTGGACCCCAGTTGGTCATAAGGCAACATTAAGGCAACCGTTTCCTAAAAGTGGTTGATGACAGCAGCACGGTTTAATGAGTTCTTTATACAAAAGAGCGTTTTCAAGGTGGAAAGTGAAGAGTGTGCATTATTTACTGTGGAGCTGTCCAGACACTACTCCCCAAGGAGCAGTAGGTGTAGCAGTGTTCAGTTCCCAAAGCTTAATTACACCGATCCTAAATTAATTGGACTCACAATTTATAGTTTATCATTGCTACGTAAGAAAAGCACCTATAACACATTTGGTTCCAGGGTTCACATTAATTGGCAACCCAGGGCAAAAGTTATGTCTGCTCCTTAATGAAGTAATTAGCTAAAGCCATTGCATCAAAGGCTTGTGCTGATTGCAAATTTGACTTTGCCTGGTCACTGGGTCCTTAGACTTGCTGCAAATTCATTTATTATTTTGGTGAATGTCCCATGCCAAAAAGTGTGCCAAGACATTACTATTATAATCTGAAACACGTTAACACCCTTATGTAAAACTGACGTCGATCAAAGATGGATGTACAGTGACACTAACGGTCCCCGCGCAAAATGTTTGTCTTCATAAAGTCACTAAAGTGGAAAATGAAATGTTTGGAATGATTTTCTCATTCAAATGTTACCAGATTTATTTATTTATTTTGCTGTATGAGGTGACACGAGAGGAAATTATCTGAAGACAAAATGGCTCATAGAAAAAGTTTCCACAGCTCCTTTTTTATCACTTTTTCTTATGTGCTCTCTCTTTCATCGCTGTTTTATCACCTCACGTCTTCATCACTGTGCAGAAAAGTAGCTACACTAAATACACAGTGTACTGCAGTGTACTGTATATCATCACATTATAAAGCTGTTCAAATAGCAGCTACAGCTTAGGCACACACTGCATTATACATGGGATGTTATTTATTAACACCCTACCACAAATAATATTCCAAGATGGAGGAGGAATGGCCATCGTGATGAAGTTGTTTTTTGGTTTTTTTTGGTTTTTTTTTAATTATGCTGTTAATTCTGCTCACAGCCAGTGCTATGATGCCCTTTCACGTCTTCACACTTCCTTGTTCTCACCTGAGAGAAAATCACACAAGCATTAATTCAAAAGCAGGAATCAATGTGACATTTCCACTAACACATTTAGACTTCCTAAGACTCAAATACATCAGATAGATTAGATTAAGTAGTCCATCTGATGCATCTGGGCTCTCTGAAGGACTCATATGTTGTTTTTATAGAAGCTTTTATATAAAAATTAGAAAAGAAGAAGAAAGAAAGAAAAGAAAAGGAGCTGCTAATGAAATCAATCACATTTTCTCCTTTGTTTTTGCTTCACCGGATGACATGTTCTTTCCTCTGTAAGCAAATGGAAGGATGTAAAGCTGAGTTTTTCTGGCCCCTGAGCTGTGATGTATAAATTTTCCCAGCATGCTTCACATGTGTATGACATAGAACAAGTAATTATTGATTCTCATAAATTAGCAGTGTCACTAATTCTTATCCTCACTGCTCATTTTTTAAATTTCCTCTCCCCCTGCCCATCCCCCCCAATTTAAAGGTTGAGGCATTAAGGGCTGACAAGCGCTGACCTTTCCCACTGCGTGCATCTATTATCCAACAGGACTAATCATGCTTTTCTTGTGCCTTAGATAGATGTGAGAGGACAGAGGGATGTGATGTGGAGAAATGTCAAGGTCTTGCCGTGTTCACATTTTGTCTGAGATTGGAATATGGTGTTAGAGATCCTTTGGATCAACTGAGAATCTAGTCCTGTAAGTAATAAAGTGCTAACTCTAATCTATGAAAGGCCAGATGGAACTGAGGAGCTATAATTAATACAAAAAAAGAAAAACATCACAAACATGCTCCTTACGTAGATATGGAAGCATCACATGCATGACCTTTGTTACAGAGCAAGTCTCACTTTATTATAAAGTGTTACTTGGAATGGATACATTTTCTATGTTTACCAAATAATAACTTAGAGAGGCAGCCCACATATATCCAAATATATGCTCTACTGCTATACACTAACACCTTGAGCTAAGAAACACTTTTGATACTGTAGCTACTGTATCTCACATTGTGCTACAGAGTTTAATGTCTTGAAAATGGGCCTGATTTTTGGCTGTGTCATTTGGGTTTCACTGGCCATTGAACTGTAAGTTGACAAGAGAGCAGCAATTGCTGTCTGAATCAAGGCACTTTGTCACGGGTGCCACACAGTGTAAATTGATGCACGCGTTTGACAGAAACTACCGGGTGTTCCAATCTCGATCTGCCTTAGTGGTTAGACATGTGTGGGTCTGCTAACAATGTACAATGTGAGCCTGTATGTCGCAAGTATTTTCTGGTAGTTCTGGCTAAAAATAGCAATGTATCTGTTGCACACCTGATATAGACAGCAACCAATGTTGTGCCACCAATAAGTATACCATTCTTTACAGTACAGCGGGTTAAACCTTTCAATTCCCCTGAAACCGTTTTTAAATAGCTTCTGTTGCAGAGGGACTGTGGAATGTACAGATAGATTAAAAGAAACAACCCAGAGGTCCATTTTCATAATTATGTTTTGGTGCCAAGCCCGACTGCTTGGCTAGCACTCTTAGAAAGGGAGGGCGGGAGGGAGAGAGAGAGAGAGACAGAGAGAAAGCAAAGAGAAATCAATACTTCAGCTGAAACAGCCCTAGCTGCTTTTTTTTTTTTCTCTTTCTCTCTCTCTCTCTTTTCGAGGGGGAAAAGGAATGGAGGGGAACTGCGAGAGAAGCAGTCTGGCCCCTGTGGCTACGGTACCAGCTTGAGCAAAAGGCAAAAAGATGTTGTAAGATGAACAAACCACTGTACTACCTACCTGGGAGACACAACTTTTTGACTGTATAGGTGGTACCGACCCCCCCCCCAAACTGTGCGATAGAGCGCTCTTAGCAAAGTGAAGAGAAATCAGTCTGGCCGGCCTTTGCTCCTCGACACCAGGGCGCAGCAAAGCAGCAAGACACCACGGCCAATAGGAAGTGTGAATAGTTGCCCTCTGCCTGAGGGAAAATGAGTCAGCCATTTGTTCCCCTCTCCCTTCCCTCTTTAATGCCCTGTCATTTACAGCAATGTGAATGAAACAATCCAATATCTAGGACTCTAAATTGAAGCTGTAGGACGCCTGTCTACAGCACGTGCAGACACACGCGCACACACACACACACACACTCGCACACACACATACTCACATGCACACATACATATCCTTGTCCCAAGTCAGTCCTGTCCACCTAACTTTATGATTTGTTTATATTGCTTTCAATTACCTCTCTGTGTCCCTTGTTGAGCTCAATAAAATTTTATATTGTGGATATTATTCTCTAGGTGCCCATCCTCTCTTCCTATGGCCTTCTCCATTTAGGCATTCAAATCTCAATGTAAATAATTCATATTTTGAAGCCTCTGCACATGTGGTCACTGAAAGAATTCACTAGTCCTTGACATTTAGCACCATAAAGGGGCAAAGTGCAGACTGCTGCAAACAGATTGCCAACATCTTCTTCTGTATTACATCAGGTGCCTCTACTCTCCTTTCCGGTGGTGTGTGTTTGCGTGTGTGTATATGTACATCTGTGGCCATGTGCATGTGTCTGTACTTGTCTGAACTGTGTTGTCATCCACCCCCACTGCTTTCTCATGTACGATTCTAACCTCTCCCTGCTAGCAGTGCTGGTGCAGCCATGGTATTAGCAGGAATATGCAAACTTCAGTCGCAGCTCTAGAGAAAAAGACCACTGTAAATCACATTCTGTCAGCCTGTCATGCAGGCTCAGTCATGGTTTTCAAGGAGACCACAATATTACTGTGAAGGCTGTTCTGTTTTCTGTAGAGTTCGATTACAAATTTGATTCAAAATTGTATAGACACAAAAGAAAAGAAAAGAACAAAGGAAAAAAAAAAACACTGGAAATTTCTTTGCTCATTCGAAGTGAAATGGTTAACAGACAAATTAAATCCATGTTCTTATTTTAGATTACTTTTTCGTGGAACTGAAAGTTCCTATCTACCAGTAGTGGTAGTGGGACGTTGTATTCTAATGAGAAGATACAGTATCTTAAGTATAACAAAAGGCTGCAAAGAAGCTTCTGTTGTATTCCAGAAACAGACACAAACAAATAAGACAACATCATTATTTATGGTTCCTGTTTTGGTAGGTAAAAGGAGGTAGAAGAAGAAGATGATGAAGCCAGGAGCACTCTATCAAAAAAGTAGTGCTGTCAAAAAGCAATCTTAATCGTCTAACACACCGAGGAGCAGCATTATTAAACACATTACAGGCTAATTAATGTGGAAGTCATTTTTCAGTGAAATAAAGTCATTGCATAGAACTGTTATCAGTGTACTAGACAGTGAACCGTGTCATCTCCTCCTGACTCCCACAGTGGCCCCCGGTGTACATCCCCACCTCAGTCACACGCACCTGTACATGTTCCTATTGTAAAGGTTTTGTCGAAGGGGGTGTGTACAATTGCTGGAGCTGACCTAGAAGCGGCTTTGTTAGGGATTCATTGACCGTATGGAATTGGGTCACTGAACTTTCATGTTGCTATCAGGGAGCCTCTGTGGATGTCTTCACGTGATTTTATTATTTTTTTTAATAGCTTGGCCATTCATAGTTTAGCAGCACAGAATATATGAATATTAAAGCAGTTTTAATGTATTTCACAATTTCAATTTTGTAGTCAAATTCTCTTTTGATTTTATTTCTTTTTCAGTTTTTGAACAGTTTTGTTACTAAGCTCATTTTCTAAAAAGGAAAAAAATAACTGGCTGGAATGTACATTAGTAGTACAATAGTGTCTTTGAATTACTTAAAAGACATGTCTGTTTTATTTCTCCATATGAAGGTGACCTAAGCATTCTTTTTTTCTTGTAATTAATCAGTATTGTCATCTTGTATGCACTTTATATCCTCCTATTCACATGAACCTATTCACACTCCCACCTTATTTCTAATCTTCTTGATCTAATGCACGGTTGCATCCCTGATTGTTCACTAGTGGATGAACACCATACTATTATTAAGCAGCTACTTTTATCTCAAAGATTTGGGCATTAGAAATAATGAAAGACACTCATTGTGTCTGCGTGTGTGTGTCTGTGTGTGTGTTTTGCATTTGTGCCAGCGACTGCTTCTGAATGCATGGAGTTGATGAACCGGGTTCTACAGGGAGACTGTGTGTGTGTGTGTGTGTGTGTGTGTGTGTGTGTGTGTGTGTGTGTGTGTGTATGTGTGTGTGTGTGTGTGTAGGAGTGTAGGATTGTATCCCAGTCAGCCACATATTAGTGGACCTGTCACTTAGTAAACAGTAACTTAAACTCATTTCCATTCTGAGTTAGGAAGTGTAGAGAGAACTCCTAAGTGCATTAGAGTCACTCGCAATTTAGGTCCACTTTGTCTCTCAGGCGAGGGTGGGTGGGAAGACAGAGGAAAGGTAGCAGAGGGAGCAATTAAACAGCAATCTGTAATCAAAATGACTCACAAAGCCATTCCCTAATTTCAGATCATGTTGTAGCCTCACCATTCAAGAAAAAGAAAGGGTTTAATTGTCTATTAGATTGTTTTCTGGTATATTTTGCCATACTAAGTATGAGATATTGTACAAACTATAAAAAAACATTCCTTGTTTATGTCTCTTTCTATAAAGACGCACATCAGATCAGATTAATGTGACTCAATTTGGAGATATTTTTTGTCTGTTATGATGTTCTGAAAATCAGATATCCACCAGTCAAAACCTGCTTTAATCTGAACGAGATTCAAGTGAAGAATAGGCATTACAAACATTATCGTGGCGAACATGCTCGAAAATCTATTGCTTTTGTTCTCCTTATTTCACACTTTTTTATTTTAATGCTGCAAGGTCTGGCATGCCTTTTGATGTTGTTGCGAGCCCGGTGGGCATTCTTCCTGAGGCAATACGGGCTTCACTCCTTAATAGGGATTGATTTTCAAAGGCGTGGTTCATAGTCAGGCGCAGCAGGTCGTCAGCTCCTGCTGCTTGACATCTCCCAGTGGACCTGAACCTCACGCAACCTTGACACCTGACGTTACCTAACGTCATGCACCTTAACCTGTTTCTGTCACCTCCACTCCATGCAATTGTATGTACAGGCATCACCGCTGGGAGCAGCTCATGACTAAAACAAATAGAAGTATTCCTGCGAGGGCAGGCCTGTAATTGTTTCACAGTCTGCATACTGTAGTCCCCTGTTACATGTTCTGCTCCATCTATGTTGACAGACTGATTTATTTACCGTGTGTATGTGTGTGTGTGTGAGTGAGAGAGAGAGTGCTCATGTGTGTCCATAAGTGGTAGTGTGGCAAAAAAAAACAGTAAAAGATTCTGGTGGTTTTGTGCCTTTGAAAGGGATGAAGGACAACCACTCAATAACACCATCCCTGCAACAAGTAAACATCCAGATGACAGACTTTTAATAGAACAAAGCTCTTCCGTCTTACATCACATAACTTAAAATGTCATCCCCACTGATTGCTTCTCCCACTGCCATCCCTCTCGTTTTCAGGCCCGCTTCCCGCTTCTTCCTCGGGCAAAGCTGTTGCGCCCAGCTACTTGGCTGACACCAGCTCTATTAGTCGTTCTTGAGAGTTAGTAACTAGAAGGGTGATTTGTGTGGTGTGGCTGCTGGAAATGGCTGCAGAAACGCTTCGCTCAGGACAGTCAGTGCCCCCGCTGACTGTCCTGAGCGAAGCAAGGAGAGCTGTCTTCTGGCTCAGCTTTTTTTTTTTTCTCCCCCTCCCGTTTTTTTTTTGGCACAGTTGCTCTTTGAAGTGTGAAGTGAAGTGTCCACCCCATCAAGAACGATCAAACATAAAAAAATATATATTAAAAAAAGAAAGAGAAAAGTAATTTGTCAAAAAGTTTAAGGTGTTAAATAAGGAGGTACAACAAAGAGGAGATTCATGAGATTACGTGGAGATGAGCCGATGATGTGCATTGTACGCAGACGGTGTTAAATAGCAATAAAGAGAGACTGCTAAGATGTTATTTAATGTATTACCATCATCAGTGTTTCCTGGCGATAGATTTGAGGTTCTCAGTAACCACCCCCTGCCTAAAAAATGGGAGAAAATGACACTATCAGATCTATTTTCAGTTACTCAGCTCCATTTAGGTGATTTAGATAGCATACATGAGAATGCCCATCTCTCCAACTGCAGTGGAAACCTTCATCAAATTAGAATTGAAGTGATTATCCAGGGCAGAGCAAAAGGACAAAATCGATAGTTCTTTGTTCGAGGCTAAAATGAAGAATGGGCATTCAGCAGGGCTCTCTCTCTCTCTCTATTGCTCCTTTTCTCTCTCTTACACACACACACACACACACACACACACACACACACACACACACAGAGGCGTGCATGCTCACACACGCGTCTTTGAATTGCGTATTCTGTTCCAACATCCTTGACCGTATCAGCATTAGGCTTGCGTGGTATAGTCTCAAACCTTCTGTCCTGGTTTTTCCCTCCCCTCTTAGGGGAAAAAAAAAACAAAACCTCAAAGGAGAAGCACTTCCTTAGATAATTGCAATTAGTAGTTTTGGCTGGATGTTTGCAACGTTGGCCCTGGCCCAGCTCTCTGTGTTGGGTAAGAGTGAGTGGGAGTGTGCCTGTTGGGCATGTTTCCAGCCTCCAGAAAGCCCTATGCCCCCTCGCCTCACATGGGCCCACTGCAGCAGTCAGAGCGCCGCTGAGGGCCTAAGCAGAACTAGAGAAAAGGAACTATGTAAGCGAATAAAGACCGAGAGAAGAGACTTGCTTTCTAGTGGTCAGGTACTGCAATTATACTATAATTGGGAAAAACAGCAAAATGGAAAAAGTGTTACACCTTTATCCCACTTCTTGAAAGCATGTTACTTCATGGATAGGCAGAAAATGGTACATAATAGGTTTGTTATTCCAGGAGAATCTTCAGTGTTATTCCAGTTTTAACCCACAAACTTACACCAAGTCCTATTAGCGCAAAAAATTACATTAATGTGTGCATTTAGGAGAGGAGAGGCAAGATATACAATCGTAGGTGTTTCTATTAATAAGAAACCAAGTAAAAAACAAAGCAGGATTTTTCCACCAGCTTTTAGTCCATTAAAGTAAAAATAATATATAACTGGATTTTAAATGATAATAGCCTAAGTTGGCCGCCATTTTGTTTACTGGAAGTATTTTGTAAAAAAAAAAAAAAAATGTAGACATAGTAGATTCTGGGAAATGCTCTTCATAGTTTAAAATAGTAAAAGAGTGAGCGAATGCAGGGAAGTCAAATTATGCTGGAATTGTCCTTTAAATAATGCTTTGTGTTTGTTTTCCTCAGCAAATCCTCTGTGAGCAGCCACTCATGTTTATGTGGAACACAGACTCTCAATCACATTCTTGTGTTTCTCTCTCTCACACACACACGCGCGCTTTAAACACATACACACACTGCTTCACATAAAGGACTGCAATCCATCAATGTGCTCATTGCTGTCATGAGTAAAGAGACGGAGCTCTAAGCAAGAGTCCTCTAACACAAATTTGATTTACCTCAATTTGCCTCAAACACTGACATGTGAGCACTAGAAGTGCTAATACAGACTGGCACCTTTTGCTGCCAACAGGCATGTGTCTGTTTAGCTCAGTTTCAAAGCCTGGGCTCATGTTGAAATCTGATTTACCTAAGGATGATATTAGATTATGTAGAGTTTGAAGTTATGAAAATTAACTGTGCAATAGAAATATGATGACTTCACATGGGAATACAGCAGACGGTGTATGTGTGTGTTTCCATCACAAAGAAATTCTGAAACATGTGGTTGTGATGGTTTGAAATGTGTCATAGCACCTCTATTTATTTTTTTTTAAATTCAGCCACTGTGCACAGTATACTGCAAACAGATACCAAATCTCTCAATCTTCAAATGCCATCAATCAAGTATAATTAGTTTCAAAAAACAAACTGCAGGCAGATACATTTTCTAACACATAATGAAGCTCTGTACGAAAAATATCCCGACATACAGTTTTAAAAAATTGACTGCGATGAGCTACCATGAGGCATGTGTCTCCCATGAAGGAGTCTGGTTGGAAACGTGTTATCAAGTAACTGTACCTTGACATAAAGAGACACATAAATCAAACTAAGGGTTGTTTCTAACATAAAAACCATCTGGCACCTTAATTACACAATAAAGCACCTCTTTGCACCACCAAGTCCAATAATGATTCAGGCATGCTTGTCATGCATCAGAGCCATGCTGGAAATGTCAACCTAATGAGTTCAGCTCTCTATATACATGTTTTGTGAACCTGCCCATTTTGGATCTGAATGAATCCAATTACCTTGCTGCAGCTGAGTGCTATAGTCCAACCTGTGCTATGTTAGTCTGCTGTGTCATATTGACCATTCTTGACATGCATACCCTCTGTAGTAATGTTACTGCAAACATTTAAGGTTTGTGCCATCAGTTAAAAAATAAAAATAAAAATAAAAACTTTCCCACACAAAATCTGTCTGGTCAACGTCATGTCATGTACTGCTCATTTACAAATTTAGCTTCACCAACTGTCCAGTGCAGAAATGAAAGTGCCACCTGTCACGTCTGGTCCGATATTGGCTATCTCCAGCAATTAAAAACCAGACCAGGAGTGGTGGAGTGCTTGAGAGAGAGGAGGCAAAGTCGAATGTGTAAATTCTCTTTCCAGCACAGACAGTAATACAGAAAACATATAATGTACTGCATACACAGAACATGCAAAAAATGCAAACCTTTCCTTTCCACTTTTGAGTCTGCCAGTGTGTTGAGAAAACTTTTTGTTGCTCATGACCTTCAAGTAAAAAGCATTCAGCTACCAGTTAGAAATGCTGTGTCCTTGTTTTTGCTTTCTTTATTCAGGTGGCCAACCTGGCTTGCTCCATCTCCAACAATGAAGAGGGTGTGAAGTTGGTTCGTATGGCTGCCACCCAAATTGACAGCCTATGTCCACAGGTGAGGACTTAAAGAAAACACTGTCATCCCATAGTAAAACACTCTTTACAAAAGCATTATTAACTCCTATTCAGCAGTATCTTTAGAGGCTTTTAGAGATTGGAATAGCTAGAAAGGACAGAGAGAGAATTATAGTTGGTAAACTGGGAGGAAAAGCTATGAATAATGTGTAGGAGGACCTTGTAGTGCTGTTTCTCTGGATGCAAGCAAAGGCGGATGTTAAAATCGATCCGTTGTTTTCAAGGTTAACGGTAGGCCTTATTCACATGGGACCCAAACATAGTAAAGAAGAAGAGAAATGGAGAAGAGAAGGCTGAATTTAAGATTCAGGATCTAATGTGCAGGCCCCACTATGCACACCTGCTGAGACCCACTTACTCAAAAAACCATCTCCTGATAGCTCTTGGCAATGCTCAACACAGACAGATTAAAAAACATGATAGATACAGACTTTGTGACTGGGGAAGAGGGAACAAAGAGGAGGTGGAACAAAGGGAGATATTTCCAGCTGTTCTGGGTAAAGTTAACCCCAGTCCCTTATCCTCACACATGCAAGCACACACACTCGACAACAACAGCAACAACCTGAGCAGCTGCCATCTCCAGATCATAGTGATCATAGATGTAGTTGTTACATCAGATAAATGTAACTTGGACAACATCTAAAAAGCAAGAAGTGATGAAGAACAGATCATGGTACATCTGGTTAAAGTACACATGCCAGCTGTCATAGTGATATGATTAATACTATACAAGTCTGTTGATATGAAGAGTCTCAACAGGATTTTGCTAATCTAAAAAGAATAGAATATAGGGACATAATTACCCTGTGCTTAAAAGAGGTATTTTATTCCTATCATTTTAAAATCCTGTGAAGTTTTCTTTTTTTTTTTTTTGGCTTGAAGCCAAATGTTCTATCTTAAACAGATCACACTCTTGAAGTCAAGATACTTGCAGTTTTTTGAAAAGATAACCTGGCTCTCTTCAAGCTGTAAAAATGGTACACTCTTGTAATACATCCATGGGTCCCTGTTCTATATATCTCTCATGTTATGGCACAGGTAGTACCTGTAATATGTTTTGTTGTTAGGCCTAGAGGATTTACTTACCTTTCAGTTGTGCCAGCTGCATAACAGGCAGCAGCATAAACTGTATGCCTTGATTGGCAACAACAAGAAAGGGCACAGGCCTTATCTGAACCCCAGTGAGCTCATTTACCTTGCTGCTGCTGTTCCACTCGTTCCCCCGCAGTGTCACTCACTCGACTGGGTGGTCAGGCTGACCCGGTCCCTCTTCTCATATCGCTAACCATGTGCTGAGCACAGCATTATTTTCAGTCCATTTAGGTTAACACACAGACTCAGACTGAAACTGAAGCAAAAAAAAATGGCTTCAGAAAGTATTCAGACCCCTTCGTGTTTTGCACATTTTATTGTGTTGTACATGTAATTTTAAATGGATAAAATCATTTCTAAAGTTTGAAGTGTTCCCAGGAGCACAGTGGCCTTAATAATTGTGAAATGGAAGAAGTTTGGAACCACCAGCATTCCTCAGGCAAGAAGAGCCCTGGTCAGGGAGGTGACCAAGAACCCGATGGTCACTCTAACAGTTTCAGAAGTCCTCTGAGATGGGAAAACAGATGACCATCTCAGTAGCACTTCATCAATCAGGCCTTTATGGTGGAGTGGCTGGACAGAAGCCACTTTGAGTAAAAGGCATATGACAGCCTGCTTGGAGATTGGCATTTAAGGGACTCTGAGAGCATGAGTAAAAAGATTATCTGATCTGATGAGACAAAAATTGAACTCTTAGGACAGCGCTCTTAACACTATATCTGCCAAACTCTAGGCATTGCTCATCACTTGGCTAATACCATTCTTACAGTGAAGCATGGTGATGGCAGCTTTATACTGTGGAGGTCCTTCTCAGTGGCAGGGACGGGGAGACTGGTCAGAATTGAGGAGAGGATATAATGCAGTTAAATACAGGAAGGGCCTTCAAGAAAACCTGCTTCAGAGTTCACACAACCTGAGGCTGCGGAGATGGTTCACCTTTTACAACAATGACCTGAAGCAAAAAGCCGGGACAATGCTGGAGTGGCTTCAGGACAGTTCTATGACTGTCATTGAGTGGTGCAGCCAAAGCCCAGACTTAAACCCCAGAGAACGTCTGTGGAGACCTGAAGATGGCAGTTCACAGATGCTTCCTATCCAATCTGACACAGCTTGAGAGGATCTGTCAGGAGGAATGGGATAAACTGCCCAAATCCAGGTGTGCAAAGCTTGTAGAGACTTAGCCATGAAGACTCAGTGCTGTAATTGCTTCCAAAGGGGCCACTACAAAGTACTGAATTAAGTCTTAATACTTTTGTAAATGTGAGGTTTTGGTTTTTGATTTTTTTTTATAAATCTGCAAAAAAATCTAAAATCTAAAACCATGTCATTATGTACTATTGCGTGTGGACTGAAAGACAAAAGTTAAAGTTAAATCTACAACACAATCAAGTGTGCAAAAAGTGAAGGGGTCTGAATACTTTGTGAAGCCACCGTACTTCACGAATGAGCATTATCATTCATCGTCCATCATGGTCTCAACAAAAAGTTTATGTGCAGAACGCCGCTCTCGTACATTCATAACTCTACTCTTCTCCTGGCATCTGCCCTGTGACAGGCTCATATTAGATAAGACCCACCTTCCCTGAAGCTTGGCAACCAATCAAAATGACAAAGTGCCCTCCGTGACCGCAACACTCGATGTCAATAAATTCCACGAAAACACCAAAACCAGGAATAAATCGATCCCACTAAGTATCCCTGTGTAGTCAAAGCCTGATATAGCTCAATTCCTCTGTTCCATAGACCTCTGATCCTGTCCATAAACTGCTAAAAACACATTAATGAGACACAGTTGGGGGTTATAAACCTTCATTAAGATGAAGATGATGTCATTTTTACTTTTATTTCACTTTTATTATTTTTTACTTTTATTTGCTAAAATCAATAAAAAATTACTATATACTGTATGTTTAAAGATTTACATCTTCTGTGGGAATGGGAGGAGTGAGAGATGGACTAATGCATGATTATCATTGTTTTTGACAATAAGAAATATGTTGCTCCAAGGAGGACTCACAAATGGGCACAAATGGGCTTCATCCCAGTAACTCATTGAGTAACAGTTTCTATCTGCACATACACACACACACATACACACACAGATGCCCGCATGAAGTATTTTAACTTAATGACACTGTTAACACCTCTTACATGCCAGGTTATCAACGCTGCTCTCACTCTGGCCGCCCGCCCCCAAAGCAAAGTGGCCCAGGACAACATGGACGTTTTCAAGGATCAGTGGGAGAAGCAGGTGCGCATCCTGACCGAGGCTGTGGATGACATCACCTCTGTTGATGACTTCCTTTCCGTGTCAGGTATGTAGCAACACAGCACAAATTCTTCACAGATCATCTGATTTAATAAAATTGACCTCACGTTCCTAATTTTCACTCACCAAAAGTCAAATAATTCTTTAGCGACTGGTAAGCTTCACACATCGAGTTGAAGAGGTTTCCCTGCGGTGGCTCAATGTGAAAAACTAAATCACAATTTAGATGACAACAAAAAAGAACTCGCAACATTTAAAAAAAACAAAACAATAGAGCAAATTGGAGAAAAACACAGCAATTCAAGAGTGAAATCAGAAAGCAAAACAATCAGAAAACAAATGGCTGTTTGTTTTGTTTTCATGTATTTGTGCCATCTCCCGTTCATTCATTTGACATTTTCTCAGGATTTTATTATATGGGGGAAAAAAACAAAAAACGTTTAGCTCTTTACATGGATCCCAAAGTAAACGTAAATCTATAAGGAGTTTGTTGTCTGACTGCTTAACATTCATTGTGTTCATGGGAGTTGTTCATGTTTTTTTATTATTAATAACTGACTTTTACTTGTTTAGAATAATATAAAAAAAACAACTCATTGATATTTACAGACAAACATGAATCATACAATATTAATTACCAGACACACTGGTACAATATCAAAGAAATGAATGATTTCCATTTAGGAGGAAATGTGATTCTTTTATGTAGAATCCAAACACTATATACGTAGAATTTCTCTCAACAACTGACACAACAACAAGTGAAAACCTTGGGGCTCTCCAGTACCATTCACTGTCATTCTTTTTTACCTCTCCCAAGAGAACCACATCCTTGAGGATGTCAACAAATGCGTAATTGCCCTGCAAGAGGGAGATGTGGACACTCTCGACCGAACTGCCGGAGCCATCCGGGGCCGGGCCGCTCGTGTGGTCCACATCATTAACGCCGAGATGGAAAACTACGAACCTGGGGTCTACACTGAGCGTGTGCTGGAGTCCATCAAGCTTCTGTCTGAGACTGGTGAGTGCACTGTACGCAAAGCTGGTGTGACACAAGGAGCTGCAGTTTAATTTATTACGGCGTGAAGATTCATACAGTATCCTTCACCCTTGGACTGTGCTTGCATCAAACATTTCGTTACAAGCCTTTTGGCAAGTGAATCTACTTTCATGAGGAGCAGTCTAAGGCACACATAAACACACACACTCTCTCTAGCACTCGCATTAGCTTCTCAGTCTACTGAGTGACTTACAGATACAGCTTAATTGCCTGCATGCCCAGCGTCCCACAGTTTCGATCAGTGTCTTGGCTCTGACACAAACCCTGGACACCACCTGTTCACTCCTCTGCCACCCTTGCCTCTCATCCATTTTTCATCTGTTATGTTTTCCTCCATCACTGTGCAGCTGCCGCGTCACAGCACATTTGAGGAGACCTGAGTTTATCCCTGTGGCAGACCAGGGCCAACACGTCTCAATCCCACCTTAAGTGAAGATTGGCACCACCCAAAATTGAATACTTTTCTCAGCATATATGGGATGTAAGGGCACAATAGGGATTTGTGTTGTGTGTGTTATAAAAGTGAAAAGACCTGTGCAGCTTTTAGATCACCAGAGCACACTAAGAGGATGAGCCAGTATCGACTAGAAAGGAATTTCTTCATTATCCTTTGGAAATATCAAGGTGAGGGCTACATTACACTCATAACTCTTAGAGCTCATAACTCAGAGCTTATGCTTATTTTATCCTTTTTAGTGTGCATCAACACGCATGAATGTTGCAATATCACAGAAGCAAGAATAGGAATAGAGATGATTAACATGTTTAGATTCATACATGAAACAATTATTAATACTGAGACTGCAACACTGCAAGTATTCTAACTAGCAACTACATTTCTATCATCTATCAACTAAACTTCAGCAGTGAGTGTGGCAGCCAGGAATGCCACTGCCTGATACTGGTGCATAAATGAATTTGGCAAGCCCTGAAACATTAAGTGGTCTCTTCGGTGTTCTTCAGCATATGTGTAGCATTTCAGCACTTACAGGGAGCATTGAGGGCAGCATGTACTGCAGGTACAGGGGCTGGTATCATCTTTTAACCATCAGCCGAGTCACGCCAGTTCAAGTCCAGTATTTAGGTTTTTGCATATATAAATACTAAGCTGTCACTTAGTCATCACCTGCACTGCTTAAACATTATCACACAATACTTGAGTGAGTGTATAACACTTAATATGGAGATGGGAAAATAACCATCACAGCAACCCCTTTTTTTTTTTATACAATACCATCCTTACAACACACAGGTGGTTCAGAAATTGAGTAGCAAACTAGCCGGTGTTTTCTTTTCATTAATGCAGACTTGTTTAAGGTATTACCTTAATGTGTATTGTGTTCAGAAAGAGTCTAAACACAAAGAAAGAAGAAAGGGTCTATTTTCCGGAGGAAAAAAAACAACATTTTTTCTGTGTAAAATAGCTCTTCAAATCCCTTACAAGTAGGCGCTAACATGCCTTTAAAAAATGTGCCATTATGAAAGGTGGAAAAACAAAAACACAGGATGAAAGGGGAAAAAAAGTAATTTAGCAATTACCTGTCCACCAGAATCAAATCAGACCACAATCCCTCTTTCACACTAGCCAAACCCCACCACCATCACCACCCCCATCCTCATTCTATTTTTTCTCCATTCTCGCCCTCCCATCCCTCCCCCAGTTTCTGACTCTCCCATTAGAGCCCATTTAGCGAGGCGGTATATCTATTGTTTCGCTCGTTACTTTCATCTGCCAGGATAATTGAGAGACACAATCAGCTCCCCTCCCTGCTCGATGATAAGTCGCAAACAGCATTAGGTGAGTCACGTGTGTTCACACAGCCATCTGTCTAAGCCCCTCTTTTGGCGCTCAACTCCACCCTAATGGACTACCTACAGTACTAGTTATATGGTATCTTAAGCACACTCTGTGCTATTATTGCATAATTCAGTTTAATTGATTGCAGTAATTAATTGATGCAGTACAGTTGCAATATCATGTGGACACTTAAGGTCAATTTTGTATGACCATAACCTTGTCACATGCTAAGACTATATAATTATGCTGCTGTTCTATTAATCCTCCATGGAGTATAGAGCTTGTTTCTAGAGTCAGCAGAACCCAGAAGCATTATGTCAGCATTACTGAGAACAACAAATGGAGAACTGTTGCTGTTGCAGCATCGTATCAATTGCCCACTGATTTTTCTTTATCATCTATTTGCTTTTTGAAGAGTTAACATCATAATGTAAACCCAGTGGTTTAAAATGAGAAGTCTACTACCTGAATACTCTATCCAAAAGAGAGATAAAAGATTCAATAAGAAAAGACCCTGAGCTTAACAGATTGGGGTATTTGCACAACTTTGACCCAAATGCAAAATGTATCTTCAGGAAATTTAGTACTTTTTCTTACATGTATGTGATGGTTAGCTTTACAGACTGATGCTTTACATTCAAAACTTGCTCTGCAGTGATGTTTTTTGATTGGCAGTGAGTTCAAACATAGCCAGCAGCTGTCTATATTGATTATTTCACACCTACACATTAGGATATTGTACTGTACTTGGTACGGTTTACACTGGAATCTCTAAGGTCTACACTGTTGACTACAGTAGAACATGTTTTAGTAAAAAACATCTCATCTCTAACTGAGGTTTTACTGAAATAAGACATGCACTTCAACTGTCCAATCATTATTACCTTGTCGACAGGAATAGTAATAGTCACAACAGTTAAGGTCTGCAGATGTCAGATGCGCACCATTTTCTGGAAATTTAACCTGTGTGCCACCTGTTGGAAATGAGCATTACAGCTGGAGTAACACTGTTTTTACAGCTGCTATTTGTGTGTGTGTGTGTGTGTGTATTTGATTTTTTACATTTTACATTTGCAATCTACAAAATGTAAGACTTTTGTTAAGTGGAGCAACTTTCTTCTGAGTAATGTGAAAAGTACAGAGTTCACATTGTTCTCAGTGCCAGATTTTATTTGTCCAGCAAAAAAGGATGGTGGGATGAAGAGGCCAAAAGTAAAATAGAAGACAAGAAAATTACCAGTGTGGGTTGAGTGTGGGTTTACCTTTGGTGCTGAATATTTCAGCCGCAAACTTGAATGGTACACATCTGTTTGTTGGGGTCTTTTTTCCCCAAGAACAATGACAACATGGGTCATTTCTGCAAATGCCCCAGAACAACACTTGTTTACGTTCAATTTGCAAAGCTCTTAGCGGCCATATTAATTATGATGGGAGCAAAGGAGGGAGTAAGGTAATGTTGTTGTACAGTGTTGCATCGTAAAATTTATTTATTTTCCTACAGTGATTTGTAACGGACAAATGATGCAGATAGCATTTATACATATGATGTGAATTTGTTGAGTTATTGCTACAGTTGTTAGCTCTGGATAGATGACAGTTTCTGCAGACAGATGACACTATTATTCAATTATTTACAACTTATTCAAGAACTAAGAGTTGATGTTTTACAGCCACAAGCAGAGAGATCTACTGCAGGTGAGTGTGGCACAATTCTGCGTTTCTATTCAATGTTTTATTTACTCTAACAAACAGGCAGAAGTTTTAACTGTAAAACCTCAAAAACCGAGCTGAACAGTAGGAAAACAGCACCCATCTGCAAGAAACAAGTTCTAAATAGGCTGTTTGGTCTGTAGGTGTTAATAGTGTCCAAAATTCAGCAGCTATGACTCTGCAACTTGTCCAACATTTACCAACAGTTCCCAGAGGTGCTTTGCATCTAAAAAAAAAAAGTATGCTGCGTAAACTCCAGCTGATTTACCTCTCAAGTAAAACTCCATTGACATGCAGCCCCTCCATCCTTTTGAACCCGTGAACCCAAACGCAGCAGTGTCTCCACAGATAAATAGCCGCAGTAGGCCTGTAGCCTGCTTAAGCAGGAAGCCTAGCATTGACTTGACAAGAGGATGGATACACCCACAAGCAGCCGATTTTAAAATGGCTGCCTGACTTCACCTTAAGCTCAGGGCTAGGATTATATAGTCTATACACATGCAGCAAATACGAAAGTCACACAGGCTGTGTGGCCCTAAGGAGGACTTCTGTCTTAAATTTTAACGAGGCCTCGTGTCCACTCGATTGCAGGTGCTAATTGAGACATTGAGGCAGGGAACCGGCAACTATGTTAGACCAGCGTTTCATTGGCTCCATATTTCTCTTTGATGAAGGGCTGTTGTGTTTCCCTCTTCCTGTTTCCCTCTTAGTGGTAGTTGGGGGTTTTTAAGGGCTACCATGCACATCTGATCTGGGCCATAAAGCACTTATTGATCCTCGTGAACTTTTGCCTCCCTTTCCCCCTCAGTCCTCGCAGACTTGATGTCTATGTATTTGAACACAGTCAAGGAGAAATCTATAGCTGGGGGAAAGATGATTAAGTGTAGCTGAACAAAGGGAAAAGAATATAGGACCACACACTTTTTAGAGGGTACTGAGTCCAATTAACTAGACTCTACCAAAACATCACTAGCTGTCACTGAGGATTTCACTAAGCGATTTGAGCAGGGATTTTAGTGGAATTCATTGATGTGGTCCCCATTTTTCCTTTTTTTACTGGTGTGCATGTGTAAAACATTTATCCCGTGCCTGTGTGTGTGTGTGTGTGTGTGTGTGTGTGTGTGTGTGTGTGTGTGTGTGTGTGTGTGCCTTTTGAGTCTTTGAGGTGGCTGTTTGAGTTTTGATTGCGCCCGTGTTTATGCCCACGGCCACTCCACGCCAATCGCGACCACTTGCCCGTCTTTCTGACAACTGCCACATCAACACCTGACACTTATCACAACTACCTGCCCTTTGACCTTGTCTCAATTCGTCCATCCCTCCTTCTCATATTGAGCGTGGTTAGATTTATGTGCCAGGCCAAATACAGGCAGCCAAGGCACACAACTCTTCTGTGTAAAGCTGAGCCATAGATTCCTGACAGACAGTCTACACATGGGTCTAGGATTGAAGCGTGTCCTTGAGAGGGAGAAAAATCAATAGCCTAATGGGAAAGTGGTTATGCCCCCCACCCCCTCCCTCCTTCCTCCCCGAGACACTTTTCTGCCCACTAACTCCCTGTGTTTAAACTAATCTCTTCCCAAAAAAAAAAAAGGGGGGGGGACAAATTTTAAAGTCAATCATTAATGTGGTGCCTGGAGAGGGTAGATTAAAAAACTGATATATGGCCTAAGTCAGTGTGCCATTTAGAGAAGCAGGGTGGCGTTGCTCCTTGTTATTACATCGGGGCACAGTAAATGGGATTTAGCCAGGGTTTTGCAGTGAGCAATAACACACATGCTCACGCTGCCACCCACATGTCATGTCTGTAAATCAGTGGATCAAGTGCACTAAAAAGAAGTGCAGCAGAGGCTGAGGGATAGAAGTAAAGACACTTCAAACTGTCTTCTTTTAAAATAATAGCTCAGAGGACCAGACTCTGCAGCTGGCCCTGACTAAAAGCAACTTACCATAAATATTGAGTATTTCTTTTAAAATCTTTAATCAGACTACCCTATCAGTGACATCAGACTCCACTAATACGGGAAGAGAGAAAGCAATTTGTACCTAAGGGGAAGTAAGAAAACTAGTCAGTGCTCCTTTAATACTCAAAATGGCCTCCTGGTACTGCCTTTAGGTGTACAGTGCACAGTTGCTGAGCCAGATTAGTCACTCTAAAAATTTGTATCCATTGTTATAATGATGGGAAAAGAGGTTTTAGCCAGAATGGGAAACAGATGGCAAACTCATAGCTTGCAAGCAGAGGAGGTAAGGTCTCTTAATCAGTGTGTAAATAGAGGTGGGAGTTAGGAGAGAGTGCTGATGAGGAAATTGCTATGAGAGTAGCTGTGCAGTGTGAGGAGGAAGGTGAAACATTTTAACCAAGGTTAGAGTGTAGGAGAGCAGAGAGGTATGCAGGCTAAAAGCAGGCACGTGGAAGTCTTAATCTCACAACCCACAGATTTGTTCTCAAGTATAAAGTTTGATATAATGTTTTTTTTTTTTTTTTTCCACTGGATCTTTGAAACTTTGTTGCTTTTATTGAGTTTAACATTTAACAAAAAACATTTTTTTTAAGACTGCATGTTGCATAAAACAGCAAATTCTACAGATGTGTAAATACTTACAGTTAACCTTTACAGTACAATTCTGACTGTATGTACACACGTCATGGCTTCAATTTAATTCCCTCTGGGTTTGGTCGACGCCTTTTTTGTGGCCATTAAATACACCTCTGTGTTCGCCTTATCTGTCTCCCGTGCTGTGCTGGACAGTCATCTTACAGTCGGTTTTTAGGACCTTTTTAGCTGAAAATAGCTGATGAGAGCAGTGAGAGTGAACCAATAGTAAAGCTGTGGGTCGTAAAACCAAAACAATGAGCTGAAAGATTCTGAGTGGGACTGCAGAGTTATAGAGTGATAATTCTCTGTGGGTTCATCACTAAGAGTGACTGCATATATAAAAATGCATGAAAAATACAATACTACCCATTCATTATAGAAATGGAAAAGAATACATACTGTAGCATAAAATATAAAGATGCAATACAGTAATAAAATAGTATATTTATAATAATTACGAAGTGATATAAAATGTAATTCTATGTGATATGCAATGTATCCTGTTTCCCATGACATGAAATATTCATTATATTAGGGCTTAATAAATATAAGGTTATTACTCAGCATATCATTGTAATACTGGGAGTGATGAGCTTTCTGTTCAGATGCAGCAAAACTCTTTCCTTGAAAAACAACACAAATCAAAGTTTTGACACACCCAATTTTAGGGTTAATGTTGCGCTTTATGATTTCATGCAGTGTTTTTGATTTTACCTCTTATAATATATTGCCTAAATTAAGCTGTCCTCATGTGAAATTGAGGTTTGGGCGTCAGAAATGGAAGGCTGTGCTGTTTGGCGCTGGTTAAACATCACACAGGGGCACACCATCTCTGCTGTGAGGTTTTTAAGCATTCATTGTACTTCCATAACTTACTCACTTAAACTATGCTTAAGCCTAGGGGGTGAAAAAAATCCATTCCTACATGGTCACATTTAATTCCCTTCATCATTTTTCAACTGGAATGAGTGAAATTGCCCCTTACCATCAGCAACTTTGCTCATTAAGAGCTTGGAGAACATTTAAATATTTCTATTTAAAACGCCTTCCCAGCAATTCCCAAAAGCCTATTTTACGCTCCTCCAGTAAGTGGATTAAACTGAATTAAAAATGAAAAGAAAAAGGGAGAGACTTTTTGTAGTGCCTTTTATGTTTGGTGAAATATAGCTTATGTTTTATATCAGACAAATAAGTATACTGCAGATACACCTTTAGTGCGAGCTGGCTAATTGATTTAGCTCACTCCGCATGTAAGAGAGGAAAAAAGTGTGGAGAATAATAATAAAGTCACACAGTTGGCTTTCTGGTGGAGGCTCACCAGCCAGGCTGCCACGCTTTATTTGTTTTTTCCTCTGTTTTTCTTTTTCCTATCCGTCTGTCTAATTTAGACCTGTCTTCTCCTCTGGAAAGGGTGTTATCTACTCTCAAAAAATCCAATCTTTATATATATACAAATGTATCACTATTATTTCCAAAGCAGCAGAGACGTCTTTTTTATAATACATGAAAAAAGCCAACTCTTTTTCTTTTCCTCTCCTTATATTTCTCCCTCTAAAATCATTTCTAGATGTGTATATTTATTATGGTTTCCTAGAAATTATCTGTACAGTCATGGACACTGGAGCACAAGTCACAGGTAATACTGAGGGTTGTAGGCATTTGTTGTGTTTGAAAGGACACCTTTAAATAATGCAGTATATGAAGACCACCTTTTCTGGCTGGGGACTGTCTTGTCCAGGTAAACCATAGCTTTTGTTATGATAATTTGCTACAGCACAAGCTTCATATGAAAAAAAAAAACACATTATTAAACTCTGCATTCAATTATCGTGACTCAACAGGAGATTACGTAGAAAGGTAGCCTGCTAAAAATTCAGACATTCAGCCCGTATTCTTGAATATTGAATAATGTCTATTCACATTCAGCACAATTCATTAAACACACAAAGAGCATAAAGCTCTTCCATCAGGTCTGGCCAATTGATACTGACAACAAAACCAACCATTTTTATGGTCAATAGGGACTTTTCTTTTGTTGCCTGGCTTTTGTTCGGCTCAAAAGACTTTGATGAATTTGTTTCCCTTCATCGGCATTGTGAGTTGACAGGCTGAGCTTGCAAGTCAGCGTCCTTGTACTGTAACACTGACGCACGCACAGCCGTCTCCTCACACACATACACTTTCACACGCCACACGCCAGCACGCACGCTAACAGATCTGTAACAGACAGGCCAATCTTCCTGTTGGGTAAGCCAAGGTGAAACAGCTAATTGGCATGCGACGTGCAGGCGGCTTACGCTGAGGTTTAAGATGACATCTCCCCTTTTCCTGAAGTGCGCAAGCAAGGGGTGGGGGGGGGTGGGGGCTGCTGCTGCTATGAAACTTCAGATGAAAAGGTTGTGATCGAGTCCTCGGCTGGAGATACTACACATAAATAACTGCGCTCTCACCATGCCGCTCTCCCTTTTCTGATTCGTAAGTTCTCATTCATTCTGGAAAGACGGATTACTAACAAATGTGATAAACCTGACTCTCCTGTCTGTCTTTTGTTCTCCCTCTCTCCACCTCCCTTACCTGTTCCTCCCTTTGCAGTCATGCCCCGTTTTGCTGAACAAGTGGAGGTAGCTATCGAGGCGCTGAGCACGAACCCCCCACAGCCCTTTGAGGAAAACGAGTTCATCGACGCGTCCCGTTTGGTGTACGACGGCGTCCGTGACATCAGGAAAGCTGTCCTCATGATAAGGGTATGTCCAATACCTCCTGTAAAAGAACAAAACTACTGAAATGATTTAAATGAATGAATGTGTTTGGAAGTGCTGGCCAAGGCCAAGCGCACTGATTTATTTCAGGCTTCCTCCAAATATTCAGTATTTCCTGAATACAGGCATATATAATAGATAATTTGTTAATTTCCTAGTGTGGCTGAATAGTGAGTCAGTGTGTGTGTATTATACTGACAGTCACTCCACGTATCATGGTCTTTTTCCTGTCTAAATTAGTAATTTGAAATGTTTCAAACCAAAGCATTTATTCATAAAAATCTAAGAATTAAATCTCTCATGTCACTGAATTCAGTGCTTTGCTAACTTCACCATGACTCATGAGACAAATTTGTCATACTCACAGACACCTCTCCAGTTTGTTTGTTTTTTGTTTTTTTCCCCTCTTCATTCTCAATTTAGCTAGACACCTCTGTGGGACATTGTTGGTAGAGCAAACTGTGCTGCTGGCTATCATAGATGAGAGTGGATGTTCTCTGACAAAAATATGTCTGCCCTAAGGATGGGGAAAACTATAATTGAAATCTAAAATTCAACAGTATTCCCCATTTGAGATGTCACACCTGTCACATGATCTGTTTTATAAAGCCGGCAGAGCATTCTCCAGCATGTCATGACAAGAATGCTGTATGATAGCACAATACCAGCAGCTCTGCCCGCCTCACATACCCACTCTGATGCTACAGTATCTGCATTTTTCACCCGAACTGGCCCTTCTCTCTTCACCATGTAATTCATTTATTCAACTTTATGCAGGCTGGAAGGTTTCCCAGTGCAGCTCTGGAAAAAATCTAATTATGGAAAATAATTTGATGTTGGTAAATAATGTAAAACAGGCAGCTTTGAACTGCCCGGGACCAGCTGGCTTCATAATCCCATCCAAGTTCAATTACTTTCTGAGGAAACAACTTGGAAGATCCTTGCTTTCTCTGTTGTCTAACTCCATAATATAAATAGCAAATGTTGGTGCCACATGTAATACATTTTTATGTGTCTATGTTATTTTTCTCCCACTTAAGCCGAGTAATGGCTCCTTTAGAATTTTTACAACACAGATCTTATGAGTAGTCCATGGAATAAGAAACCAATTCTCCACAGTGTTTAAAAATTGAGGCAGGTCTTGAGAAGAGTGCAAAGTTATAATGAAAGTTCTCAAAAACTGAGTTTCGCCCTGGCCCATATGTACCCACGTACTCCTCCACACACACACACACACACACACGCACACGCAGCAGAGCAGTGCAATGGAGTACCAACCATTGGAATGGACCAGGTATGAAATTGGGCAGTGGTTGGAGACTGACAGCTGTAATACAACCAATGTTTACACTCTTTCCCATTCTCAACAAACCGACCTACGGCCTGTCTAACACAGAGAGTTCAACTTTTACAACTTAAAGCAGCACCACACCAAAAAAAACAGAAAAGAAAAGAAACAAAAATGCTAGGGCCTGCAGTGGTACCTGAAGCATGTTGTTTCAGGTACCTGTGACACAATCTGAGAGGGCTGGTTTTAATAATAGATCCTCAAGTTTAAAGGCTTAGCAGATACCATAGCAGTACACAGGAGTTTATAACACTGTAAGCAGGATTTTCAGTCTATCATTCTGTAAAGGACAAGAACGACAATGTAATCCCCCAATGGGTTGATCACAAGGTAAACCACAGAATCTACTAGGGTCACTTTTTTGCCGAACATTGTGTGCTTTTGCTGGAGCTGTACCACACAGTGACCTCATTAAACTGAGTGAGAGGGCTGTCTTTGTGTTAAGTGCTTTTGCTCAACCTAAAGAGTAACTCCATACAAGATTTTGGATGGAGGAAAAACATATGGCGCTAACCTCTATGGGCTGAAAGTCTCTTGAACTTTTGACCACACCCAGCATGTGATGTAGCATGGTACTACGGTGTTTCATCACATGCTAAATATGATACATCTCTGCTGCGCAGGGTGTGGAATGAGCGGACTATCCTTAAGAATCTGTCTCACAGAGCTGGTTAACATCTGGCTCTGTTACCCTGGATTTTGGGATCCAGCCATAAATGCATTCACATTAAGAGAGAAAAGGTAGTCACAAGCAGATAATCATATGCATCATCAATAAATCAAGTGTACTGTATTTAATTTGAGATTTGATAATTATTTCCAATGAGGAAATTAGGTCAGTACCGAGAGAAAAATAATGTGATTTAGTGGGGCAAAATAGGAACACAGGCACATAGCTAGCAAAATTCAAATAATAGAGTAAATCAAACTATATACTAAAGAAATTCTCAACATGTTCAGTTGAATAAACAGGTTTTTTGTTTGTCTTTTATACCAAATGAATAAGAGTAAAACAGGGCATTATATAAGTGCAAAAAAATGGTATTCCTGCTACTGCGGATGAATAAAAAGCCCTGAATAAAATAATGCCTAATGAAGCTCCATGTGGTCTGAACATTGCGTGAATAAATTATTAGGAGCTAATCAGTGTGTGGATGGTCTTCCCATATTTTTCCAGCTCATCATTAAGGCACACTGGGCATCTCTTTTATTTTTATTCATACAATCCTTATCTCATTGAGTTTGTCTGAAGAGTTTATGTTCAGCAGTTACAGGATATCAGAGTTGGGAATGCAATGAAGGAAATTCTGCACAATTACTAGCCTATACGCAACAGTAAATTTCATTCATTATTGCCATAGGCTGTGGTCCACGAGCAACCTTTTTTGTAAAACATTTATTATATGCAATATGATTAATCATTCTTGAAAGGTAGTCTATAAATAGAATGACTCACAGTGCAGTTTACAAGGATAAGTGTGACAACACTGTGAATTCAGGGCTTTTTTAAATCTCAGCTTCATGTAGGAATGATGATTTTACACATGTACATAACCTGTGCAGCAGAGATCTGATCCAGCCACCCAGCATACAGTATGTTACCATGGTGATTGTGGCTCAGTTAAAATTGAGCCAGTTTCATGTTGAAGTAAGCTAGACAGCCCCTTGTAGCCAGCAAAGATAAATAAAAATGCGTAATAATTATTTACTCACTCACTTTGAGCAGATGCAAAAAATATAACTCAATTATATTCCCATTATTTTATTTGATGAGAGACTGCACATTGATTGGGCTCCCAGTGCTTTTGCAATGTTTTAGCATGGTGGAGTAATTGTCTACATTTCCTTCATTTAAAAAAACACTTTTAGTTGCTTCCTCTTTACAATATAACCCTGGTGTGCTTTGTCTTTCAGTTTGCTGTGGTGGATCTTGAAAGCAGTAGCAGCAGCTAGCTTAACAAACTGATTTAAATATTCTCAAGGTTGTCAGTCAGAAATCAAGCCTCTTATTAGTCAATATTACCGGCATAGCTGTTAAGATCATTATAACTAAATTTCATGGTATTTGACATATTGCCTCGACAATCATTTTTACAAACACACAGTGCACTGGTGTAGTTTTCTTCTTTTCAGTGTTTTATGGTTCTCTCCGATTGAATAATTGTTTCATAGTATTAATAGTATTGAGCAGATTCTGGTGATATCTGCTCCGCTTTTCTGAGTTGCCAGGATTTTATTGATGAGTTACTCCATTTCATAAAATGACCAAATAAAGAAAAGCATCACTAAAGCTAGAGAGCCAGTCAGTAGCATAAAAAATAGTGTCGCCCTTCAATGCACTAAAACTCGACAGCCCTTTTTGGCATGTTTGTCCTATTTAACAGCAATGTGTGTGAAACTACAACTGCTGAGACGGGTCTCGTGCAACTGGGTTCTAATATTTACCTGTGAATTTTCCCCAAATGCAAGTTGTTTGTTAGTATACGGTGACTAATTGTTGCTATTTATACCTCGAGTTTGGTTAATGCTTTCTGTGTTAAAAGGCACTGCCGCTAGGTATTTCTTTCCTCTCAGGTATCCTTTTATCTTTCCATCAAAGTCAGTACATTAATGCTATGGAAAAATACCAGCCATTCTTAATTTATGCATTTTCAAAGTGTCACCTGTTTGTTATTTAATTGGACAGAAGACCTAAGGCGAGGGAGGGAGGTGCAGGGAAAACTATCTGATCAACCCACCAAATCTCTTCAGGCCATTTCCTGCTCTTTTCATTGTGTATTTGATGTAGAGTTGAGGGAACTTTACACACACTGTATGTCCATTGTCAGAGAATAACTCTTTTAATTGTGTGATGTCTCTGCCAGAGTTTGAGCTAAAACTCACAATGAGGCACTGTATACTGAAAATGACAACACAGGGGAACGTATCATATCTGTTACTCAGTGTTACCACACAATGGGGTATGAAGTCAAAGAAAATTGCCCTTTTCAGCCGTCAGTGTAGGAGGGTTTTTTTATTCAGTTTCTCTTTCTCTTTTCCTCTTTGACTCTTTGCCCAACTTTGTCTTTGTGTTTCTCACAGACACCAGAGGAGCTGGAAGATGACTCAGACTTTGAACAAGAGGACTATGATACTCGCAGCAGGACTAGTGTCCAGACTGAGGATGACCAGCTTATTGCTGGACAAAGTGCTCGGGTGAGTACATGTTCACTTCCCCACTGTGCTGCAACTTCTGGAATGTGCCTCAGTTGTGGAACCTGACATTTAAAGAAAAAAGAAAAAAAAAAACATTGTTGTATCAGTAGTAGGCTGAGGTAGAAGTTGAGCTGCAGCCCATCCCCAGAACCCACCCCGTTCCCTGGCCATACTTGAGTCGATTCATCTAAGTAGTTCCACTTACATAGCATGAAAGTCCATTTAAATGATTCTAACAAGCGGGATTATTTTGAATAAACACTGTTCGGGGATGGCAGGTGTAAAATTGCAATCACAAAAACAAACAAGTAATTACCAAATTCCCTTCAGATGCCAGACAAAACACAAAATACAGTATAGGGCTGTGCCAAGGCTTCAGTTGCGATCACCAGGGCCTGGGCTTTGTCGCACATTAGCAATTTTTCACTTGGGCCCAGCTTAAAGAACATTAAGAGGGTATCAGTGCTTGCTCCCCTCCAGCTACACAGAGGCTGTAGCGGTGTGTTGCATGTTGAATGGATTGTGGATGGCAGGAGTGTGACTTGGCCCAATGCCTCTCCCTGTGGCAAAGGCCTGTATTATACTGCCTGAGTCTCTACACAGTCTGCACACACGGGGGTAATACACAAAGAAGGGAGGAATAAATAAAACCAGAACGGCAGCTTATTGTTGCTGAATGTATGTACTATACAGCTATAGCAACCATTGTGATGGCTTTTGATAGCGGTTAAAAAAAAAAAAAGAAAGAAAGAAAGAAAGAAAAGCAAATTACCCTGTATCCTTAAAACAATCTAAAAAACACTGTGATAATGATTGATTAATACTAAATTAAGCATAGCAGTACAGTTACATAATAATATTGTGCAAAAGCTTGATAACATTAGCAGCTTTAATCGACTGGTCATACCAGACCAATCAAGGCTGTAGCAGCAAAACCTCTGGGGGAGATTTCACTGTGAAATGCCCTCTATTGTGTATTATTATGTAATATTGTGTCATTTTTTTAACACCATCTAGCAGAGTCAAGACCCTCAAACAAAATGACAAAATATGTTATAGGTCATTGCCTTCCAAAACAATGTGAGCAACATATGAGCAGTTTTTTTTTTTTTTTTTTTTTAACTGACACCTATATTTGCAGAACAAAATAGTTTGTTTGTGCATGGTTGGTTAAGGTTTGGTTAGGAAATGTTTGAAGTTAGCCAAAAATTATGTATTGGGTTAAAAAAGACAAATTGGTAGAAACCAACAGCGGTGTTAACGTCACACCCTTTGTTGACCCATTCATCCGTCAACAGTGCAACTGTGTCACCCTACTTCCACCTTTACACATGACAGACGGGAGTCATAATCCACCCTAGAGATTAGTGTCAGTTAAATGTAAATATAGGTCATATTTGGCATATGAACAAGCAAGCAGAATGATGACTAGTAGCATGTATTTCTCATAAAATCAAAACTGCCCCAGGGATGTGTTTTATTGCCCTAATACAGAGCAATAATGTAGCATATACTAAAATGTAAAATATCAATTTCTCATTTCTGTGTGTTTGAAGTAAAACATAATCTAAATTCTACACCAGTGTGTAACAATTTTTACACTACTCCTGAGTAGTCGAGAAAGTAAGTTTTCTTTAATTAATCACTCAGTTCGACTGCTGAACTAAGACAGAATTCATAAAACTTTAACACTGTCAAATCTGAATTCCAACCATGAACAAAAAGAACAGACCCAGGCTTTGGGTGCATAATAGCTGCTCCAGGATAACTGTGGGGGTCCTGGGTGTGAAGTGCTTTGAGTTTGTTGTATGTACACTCCCACTAAAGCTCCCGCAGAGTAACATTGCAGGGCCATCTGAGCTTAGACGCACCAGTGCTGCCATACAAAGGAGCTTCACAGCACCAAACTGTTAACTAGTTTCCCTGGCACTCGACTGCACTGTGAGTGGGCAGCTCTTCTTCGGAACAGTTTGAAGTCTCAGCATGTCCCTTTGTCATAACTTGTTACTGTTATACAGTTATAAAATTCGGATTGAAGAGTGACGTGGCTCAATGTAATGATCGTTCACCAACACTTGATTAGCAAGCAATGCACTCAAGCTTGCATCAAGTAAATGTCCAACAGTGTGTCGCAGCGTGTTATCAAACGTGATTACTCCTATTAGTTAATTTAGTTTGCGTTGTTGTGTAGTGCAAGCTATACATCTGGCATACTGACGAGGCCTCTCACACAGTTAATTGATATTGCCTGTTTTTCCACTCATAGACACTGTTATGCCCTCAGAGACTAAACATTTACACACGCAGAAGGCGAGCACATCCATAAAAGATGTGTTTGCCACGAACCACTGGTGATCTGCCTCAGCCTGTCGTGTCAGGATAAAGCCTGATGTCTTCTCACGGTCATGCCAAGAGTGCGCCAGGCGCTACGTTTCTATTCAAACAGACGAGAGGAAGCGTAATCCATTTTCTCCATAGGAGCTGACATGAGCACACTGAGGTTTACAGTCATGATCCCTCCAAGCCCCTCCAGTGCGCGGGAATCATGCACAGGACACAGGCCTGATATCTCCCTCTCACTTTCTCGATCTCGCCGTCTCCCTCTTGCTCGGCATAGAGAGAAATCAAATCAAGTTCGGGGCAGTCCCAGGAGCCTTTGTTCCCAAGCGCTTTTGCCTTGTGGTGCTCCTTGTCACTTCTATTATGCCAGCATAAAGCTAAGTTATTGAAACAAACATGCATAAATAGTGAAAAACACACAGAGGAGGCTTTGTACCTTAGTGTCTCTATTAGAACATGTAGTATGACTCTCCTCTTCTACAACTGGGGGGGTTTCACCAAGTGCCTTCCTGCTCCCCTGACGTCCCAATTGGCTCATATGTTTACCCCTGTGCTGCAGTTTTCTTTTGTATTCAGAAGCCCTCGCTCTCTCTCTCTCTCTCTTATTCTCTCTCTTTCTTCCTCCCAGACGCTCTTGCTCTTTTGTCACACCATTTTCAGAGAGAATTGGAATACCAACAAAATCCCTCGCTCTCTCTCCCCAACCTCCCTTGATCCCTAATTTTAGAAAAGGAATTTTCAATCCAAACTGTTGAGTTTCAAGAGACTTTTTGCTCCCTTTAGCTGTTTGGGAGAAAACTTCATCTTGGTTTAACGCAGCTCTTGTGTGCAGAAGACGGGTGGGGAGGAACATTTTGATTGCTCTTACAGAAATAGCCGTACCAAAAACTACTCTGATTCTCAGTTGACATTCTTTATCTGACTCGTAGCAATGGCATTTAGCAAAAACCATAACAGCACCCACCATTTTGACACCAGCAGCACACTATATGGTGTTATTGTAGAAATAAGGGAATAATTGATGCCTCAACAGTTGGGTGCAAGAACGATATGAATATACTAACGACCGCCCTCAGGTACAGAGGTCACAGAGATCTGCTTGGTGGCTTGGCGCCCTCACCTGTGTCGCTATTGATTAGGCAGCAGTCGCGGTACAGCATTGCCTGCATTATATTTTCGGCTACATTAAACATGAACATGTAATCAGCAAACCATACCCCAGGAACTGCCATTGCCCACAGAGAACCACAAGCTGAGAGCACATGAATCATTAAAGTGTATGGACTAAAATGCCTTTTCTTCAAGTTTATATTTACAACCATTCGTACATTTATTCAGACCGATTTGAATTTAGAAACAGGTTATAGTTGAAATCAACAGCACAAATAAAACTTAATTGAAATTATACACAGCAGGTGTTGTGTTGTACAAGACAAACTCAAACAAGCAGGAGTAAAAGTTTGCACAGTGTTGATATTTGGCATCTTGAATCTGACCTTGTCACTTCCCGGAAGGAAACTGCAAGCTCAGCACAATAGTGGGGAGTGATGATACTAACTTCCCCTCCAGTGAAATACAGTATAGATTCAGAGCCCACAGGTGGGTGCTGGGGTGGAAGTGGGGCTATTTTTTTTTTTAATTCACCGTGAACAGCAGCAAAAGCAGCAAGTGTCAGCACAGGGTTTCAGGTGAGTGAATAATTGTTTAAATATGGGGATAACAGCACAGGCTTTCCAGTCCTTCCTAGAGGGCACTCACAGTGTTGGGGAGCACTTGTTTGTACACACAAAAAGTATACAACATGGTAAAAGGGGTGTTCCAGTGAGAAGATAATGCCCTGTGAGTGGACTTGACTAGCTGGCAAGCTTCACTTCACAGTTCTGTGTTTGAGATTTTTGAACAGAACTTCATTAGTCCTAATTAACTAAGCCAATAATGAAAGCTTTGATTTAGGTATCTGTCTTATTAGTGAATTAATCTGTGGAGGTGTAGTTGACTTGCATGCATGGGCAGACACACAGTAGATGTTTAAATAAATGATGGCGCAGCTACCCCAGAGCCAGTAACTGCTGTGTGAGGAACCATAATTCATAGCGACGCATGCAAGCTTACCTGCAAAGCAAATACAGGTTCGCCCTGCTAGAATCACCAGTCTGTTTTAAATCACTGATTCCTCATTGAGCAGTCTAAATACATTGGTATTTGTTTTAAATATGAGCAGTGCTTTCACCCCACACGCTGTTTAATGGGATTTTCTGTCGCACTGTTGTTTGTGTGTCTTGGCACCAGCAGCAGAGGAAATCTACACTGGGCTCGAGGGGGCTAGTTTTGCGTGTTTGTTTATGCCATTCTGTTTTTTGCCACCCCCACCCCCTCCCTTCAAGTGAACCGCCATCAAAGCTTTGCACCACTTTGCTCAGAGAGTGATCAGTAGGCCAGAACTCAGAGACACATCTGTTAGCCTCCGATGAGAAAGTTGTGCCTCCGTGCTTCTCCATGTTTGTCAGTAATTTTGTTTCCTCTTTTTAACACCCCACCCCCCAATCTCTGTTCCTGCTCATTTTCTTTCTAAGAATTTCAGGAGCACAACTCATCAATTTTTTTAAATTTTTTTTTTTTTTTTTTTCCATTTTCTTTCTAACACATTTGCCAGGAGACATGAGCAAAGTGACGCACTTTGTCACTGATCTCACCCGGCACCCCTACACACCAGCTTTGCTGTGAGAGACGGAAAAAGAGGACAAGGGTGATTATTAGGAGAATAGCAATTCTTGGAGGACAGTCAATAATAGATAAGGTTAAAAAACAATGAATGGTGACTTCTTTTTTTTTTTTTTACTGTACTCGTTTTCGCTTTCTGTCTCTCAAGTCAATAGAATCGACCTAATGGAAACCAGGTTACTCTTCCTTCCATCTCACCTCCCTGACATAATGTTGAACAAATGCATTATTCATTCTCTGGTCTAAGAAGCCAAGGTAATTATACATTTATCTCCCAAATAATACTGGGTCCTTACTGCGCCTGTGACCTTGCCACAAGATTTATGCCGTTTTGTACCTGCCCCCAAAGGCCGCTGAGAGAGCAAATGTATTCTCATAGAGGGGAAAAAAATGAAGGCAAAAATGAATTTGCTCTTTATGGGTATAAGATGTCAGGGGGTTTGAAAAGGTCCAGTCATTAAATGTAAAGTTTAGAACTTTATTTTGAAGCATTTCAGAAGGGCAGAGATAGTCAGACTCTAAACTTAATGTTCAAGTTTTGTAGGGCGGATTAAAAAGTAGACTGAGCAGAAAAAAATAGAGCAAATGGTGCTACAGCTCTCCCTTTTATATACACTTCCCTTTATACTCTTTCTTCTTAACTAATCCCTCTCCTTATTCGCCCCTTTCCTCATTTCCCTATCGTTCCGTCCTCCACAACCTTACCTAAATTCCTCTCCTCTGGCATTTCCCTTATTCTGAGCCATGTTCCCGATTTTATTTTGCCCCGAATTTACTCCCCTCTAACAAACCTCCTCCTTCACTTCTAATGCGTCCGTTTCCTCCGTACTCCCGTGTTGCCTGCAGGCCATCATGGCGCAGCTTCCCCAGGAGGAGAAGGCCAAGATCGCTGAGCAGGTGGAGAGCTTCAGACAGGAGAAGTGCAAGCTAGACGCAGAGGTGGCCAAATGGGACGACAACGGCAATGACATCATCGTGCTGGCCAAGCAGATGTGTATGATCATGATGGAGATGACTGACTTCACCAGGTAAAAGTGACAAGTATAAAGCAACACGTTTTAAACCTACAATGACAGAGACAAGCTGTAAACCCAACACTGATGTATTATCACATTTTATGTTCATATGGTTAATTTGCTCACAAATAGTTGCTTAATTACACATCTACACTCCAGAGGGAAATGTCTTTAGCCGCTAAGTGCCCCACTTTGCTCACCAGCTAGTCACTAACTGTGTCTTTCTGCAATTTGGGGCTGGTTAGATTGAGTACAGTGGGTATACAGGGGGGTTTTTTGTTTGTTTTTTTTTTTTTTGCTGAACACAGCTGCCTAGTGTGTCTGAGAACAACAACCAAAGCAGAAAAGCTGTGCACCCTAAAAGCAAAACTATGAGCTGAAAAACAAACAGTCAGGTGATAATTCTCTAGGGGTTCATCATTATGAGTGACCACTTTCTCATACAGGTAGCTTTTTGATCCATTGTTTATATGAAAAAAGATATTCCAACAGCTTTAAGTACATAAAGTGACTAAGGTGATTTCTGAGAAACACTCTTGCCTTTGCAGTTTTCCATACTCCAGCTGTAAACAATTTGTTATAGACAAAGTGTCCCAGATAACCTTTGTTTTAATCAGACTACGTAGCGATGCTGTGATTCAGAGATATACTGTAATGGATAATCTGTTTGCATCTTGTCACTTATGTTTACTAAAAGCCAGCAGCTTTCTTTTCAATCTCCCCCATCTGGGCTCAACGTATCTGGGAAGTCCCTAATGCCTAAACTGATGTGTATCTGTCTCGTGTACAGAGTTGCGATCCACTCCACAATTACACGGCATGGAACCAACCAAAAAGAACAAAATAAATAAAAATCTGAGCCATGAGTGATTAGTCTTGAGTGATTATGGCAGTAGTGCTGTGACTGCACCATTATTGCTTGGCATTGACCCCAGTGACTCAGATTGGCATGAACAAACCGAGTGGAAGCGTCAGCTTAGCAGTGACTAAAAATGAGACATCACACGCAGACAAACACACTTATCTTAGCCACATTAACTTTGCCCATGCTGGCAAATCAAGACAACACAACACAGAACGCAGGCTCGGTTGTTGGCCATTATTTCCCTCTCCTCTTTTATTTCCTACTGTAATTGCCCTGATAATTCTTCTGTTTTGCTTTTAAAAACGTGTGTCTTTTGTTTCCTCGTGCTTCAGAACACGTCTTTATGATACACCCATTAGGAAAAAAGGTATACCGTTTTTGTGGCATCCATTATCTGCAGAATCTCGATTGTCACGTCTCGTGTTCCTGCTGCCAGCCACAGCAAATTAGCCACCGTGCGAGCCTGTGTGACACAGGGGCGAAGCTCGGTCCTTAAAGGGAAGCTCTGCGTGTCCCCTGCCTGTGCGGCTCCACCCACATTCACTTTTTCCTCCTTTCTCACTCATTGAATTTTAACAGAGGCAAAGGCCCCCTGAAGAACTCCTCGGATGTGATCAACGCGGCTAAGAAGATTGCAGAGGCTGGTTCCAGGATGGACAAATTGGCCCGCGCTGTCGCAGATCAGGTAGCTTTTGCAACTCCATTTGTGTCTTGTCACTGTCATTTTTATCCATATACTTTCAGTCAGTCTGAAACTGTCTCTGACTGTGTCATCATAGCTGGCTGCAGAGCAAATTCAGATTTAGAGTAAGTGGGCATGGCCATTGGAAATCTTTGATGTGGGCATTGACGATTCCAGCCGGAGTGGTGGACCGTGTTGCTGCATGAGTTCGTCTCCCAACGGGGCCGATACTGAGAAAGCAAGACAGCAGAACCAAGTTGTGTCTCTAATATAATTAGCTCCCAACCAAGGTGTTGCATTCATTATCAGATGAGTACCTCTCTAAAACACGCTGACAGACCATTTTCAATATCTAATCAATCACTGCTGTGCTGCGGGAAGATGGGAGTGAAAAGAAATAGGTGTGTACGCTGTGTATGTGTGTGTGTACAGCAAATGAAGTGGGAGGTATTTCAGAATGCTAGCAGCACTCCAGGTCATGCATAATGTTCTTCTTCATTTCATCTGTCTCTAATAAGCAGTGAGAATAAACTAAGGCACAAGACTCACTGATTCATCAAGGCAGCCTGTTGTCATTGTAATTGCAACTGCTGTTTGCTAGCAAACCCTTGGAATAATTATCGCTGGTTTCAGTATCACACGCTGGGCTTCTTTGCAGTGCGGCTAAGCCTAAGAGATGTTGGAGCTCACATCAAAATGTAGAGTTGCAATAATCAAATCTCACTCTGAAGCCCAGCAACTGCCGTGAGGCCTGCGCACATGATCCCCAACAAAGCTGTGACTGGACTTATTTTGTGGTTTAAGATATAATCAACAAACTGGTCTTTCATATGCATGAGGATGCATATTCGGGTATTCGTGCAATATTGATAACAAGAAAGCATTTACTGAATCTCTACCTCTACATTTTATTCAAATGTTACTTTAGACCTGCGTTAATTGATATTTTTGGTCACACTGGGGCAGTGCAACAAGGTGTATACACAGCATGTGAGCCAACAGTGGCTTATTTAAAAATCCAGCAGATACAAAGCAATGTAAGTCCAGTATTCACTTTCTTCTCAGTTCTCTGATTGTTTAGCTGCTAAATACCTCACTGCAGTTACCAGCTAGTCTGCTATTTTTTGCTGAGCAGACAGCGAATATAATAAATTAGAATATTTCTAATTTTATCTGGATCCAAATCAAAATACAGACCATTATTGAGAGCCTCATGCCAGAAAGTTTTTCATTTAATGTCACCAAAAATAAACACTTATTCCTTGGCCCACGACCTTACTCTCTACCAAATTGTATTAAAATATGCTGGCAAAGTACTGATATAGCTGGTAATTAAAAAAAAAAAATGAAGAAACTAACTGAAATAAATAACTAAAACAAGCCATTTGCAGTGTATTACCCTGAACCCAGCATGGAAAACAAAACCTTTCCAAGCCTGTCTCTAAGCGCAAAGGCAGCTGGACTTGCTTAAGGTTCTTGAAGACATCTTCTTTTGTTGTTAGAAAAGAAGACTTCTTCAGTTTTTCAGAACTGACAAGAGGAAGGATGAGAGGCAAAACATCTTCAAGGGCTGAAGAGGCCCCATCTGAAGAATCCTTTCGGATAAGAGGCGAAACGTCTTCAAGAACCTCAAGCAAGTCCAATCCACTTAGAAGTACCATGACCTGGACGACTGAGAATCTTCACAGACGTCTTTCCGAGCCTACATCGCCATTTTCTGTCAAGGCTTTTTAAGTTAGTTTAAACCATTTGAGGGGAGTGATCCTTAAGGTCCCTAATTCAGGGGTACGCAGGTGGTTAGATCTAAATACACAAAAATGTTCCTCATGGCGCAGAGAAGATTTTCACCATCTACTGCACATTGTCTTCACAACGATGCATCTGCAAGCCTTCTGCTGTTAGCACAGCGCAGAATGCCGGTCAGTTTGAGTGGCTGTAGAGCATGCTAAGCTTTCAACCGACCAGAAGGCGTCTTTAGTCAGAGCTGGCACTGTTGTTCTCATGTCACGCTGTCCTGCTCTCCAGAGCATATTGCACTACAGAACAAAGTTGCGGGCTGTAAATGCGTAACTCTGTCTGTTACACCACAATTACCACAAACAGAGAGATGAAATTCAGGAGTTTTAATCTGCCTGAGCCTTGTATATAAACATTTCTGCCTGTTTCCATGTGTGAGAACATTTAGTCTCAGTCTGCGTCACGGGTTACGCGTGTTGTTAGAGCAGGATCTGGGACAGAGAGGACAAAGTAAGCATGAACTTATCTTTGTGTGCTTATGCATTCACTTCTTGGCATGTAGGCTGCCGAGTGATGATCAGTGTTTAACAGGGTTTAGGTGGGAGTGAATCTGTCACATGGCAAATCACTGGCAGAGCCTGTGTCTGAATCAACAGTTGCTGTAATGAAAGAGCAGGTGGCTTGCCATTTTTAATTCTCACTTAAATGGTTCCTAGACCAGTGTTTACTGAATATTCAAAGCCTTCTGTTACACTTCCAGAGACATCAGGGCTATGCTCAGGACATAAAGAGGACCTTTTTTTTTTTTTTTTTGGTTGTTTTTTTTTTATATAAAGGTGTTTTCATGTGAGGCATTTAGAGCATCTGTTTGGCATGCCATTCAGTAAATGGACAGAGTTGGTAAAAGTTAAAACGGCGAAAGTTTGCTTTTGTCAAGCATCTTAATGGGATTACACAGCAAATAACATAACCTTGATTATTTGCATTTTTTCTGGATGAAGAATACAAGCATTTTGCATTTACACATTATGGTCTGTAACCTGTACAGGTCGAGAGTACTGCGGCTTAACAGTAAGAATAAAGGCTGCTCCCCTGCTTTCAGACAGGTCCCTTAAGTAGCAAACCTTGTTGCCATGGCTCCACATCAGCCCTATTGATGAACACGTGTGAAGCAGAAGGCAATTCTGTGTGGAAGGGTGGAAGAACGGCAAGCTCTTTCATAGTCATTTAAGCACAGCACTTGACGTAGAAAAACCCCTGGAGGCACCTCACCCCATTTCATTCCAGCAATGCCTTTTTTTCTACTCTATTTCTCCCACTCCATTCTCCCTACTCTGCTTCATTCTTTAAATATGCCTTATACCGACAAAATATACACAACATGCATATATATATATATATATATACATATATATATATATATATATATATATATATATATATATATTTATTTATTTATTTATGCAGTGGAGTGTTATGAGCAGCACTGTCATGTAACAGTATGTATCACTATGCCTCAGATAGGCAGTGTGTGACTGCTTAGTAGTTCTGCAGCACCGTGTGGCTTAAACTTTAACTGCGGTGGCTGTCGTTGTTGATGTCTGTACATTTGTGGAGTTATGTTAAGGTTGTTATATCGGGTACCGCTGAACATAAAAAACATAAAGCTGCAAACAATAAACATCACAGGGTAAGTGTTTCTATTCTTTATTTTTCTCTTTTTAAGTTTTAGTAAATGTTCCTCAGACAGGAGCAAATGCTGCTTTTGTCTGCAACTATTTATGGCAGTAGTATAGTGTATGTGGCATTGACTCAAAATAAACAGCAGTGACAGTGTCCATTGTAATGAAGGAACACATAACCCAGTGCAACTGTGTGGCTCGTTGCTGTATTTTTCACGTTTTTAAACAGTAATAGAGGCTAAACAGACAGTAATTGTCAGTAAGAGCAATTCAGTTTGTGGTTGTTCACTGGGATTTTTTGACAGTAAGAAAAGTTTAGAGCATTGTTACAGTCTGGGCACCGGGTAGTATCTTGGTATAACTTAAAAGTGTCAAGCTGTTGTTTATAAATGCTGCTAAACACATGCGACTTTGAAGCTAAGTATTCAGACTCCCAGGTTTCACTTAAGTTGTCACAGCGGAAGCCTCTGTCGCATTGAGCGCAGAACAACAAGAGCAAGGCTCCCGTAGCCTCTACTGACAACAGTGAAACCAAGTGTGACTGATGTGTAATTAAAGAGCTTCTCAGTAAAAACAAAAACTACAGTTTAATGGCCGCTGGCTGAAGAGGAGTAAGTACCAACAACCTTGGAAAATTAATGCTGATTGAAAATCTTGTATCTGAGAACTGTCAGCTTTTCGGGAGGAAAGAACTTTGTTTGTAGTTTGACCAATATGGATTTTTCATTTTATTTGGTGAAGTTTTGAAAAGATCTCAAAGCCAGTGTGACCACATTCTCTTGACAGTGCCATCTCTTGTACCACGCTTCATATCTCAGGTATGTAATGACACATTACATACAGTATGTTATTGTCTTACCTGTTGATTGGAAGAGATGAGCCTGATATTTAGTATTTTGGAAATGTGATTAGTATAGTCACTGGTCACAAAATGATTAAAGATTAAATACTTACTCTTAATACTGCATTTTTCCTGTGAAACATTTGACCGTTTAATTATTTTAGGCCGATACAAATCTTTCAAACTAAGCAATATGAGAAGGCAAATAATACCCTTTAGATAAATCCAAACAACTTATCCACACAATGAAGGCCAAAACCGGTGAAGAGGCAAAAAGGTTGGGAACCATTGCTGATTGACAGCATGTTGGCAACCTCATTCACCTGTCAGTGTTTGGTTATGATAAACATAATTTCATTTTCATTTTACTATGGTATCATAACAAGAAAAAACCTTCTTTGAAGGCTCTCACTTCATAGGCTGACTGTCTACAAGTCTGCATATTGCTACTTGACAGGCTGCAGAACCAGTTTTCAGTGCAATACTAATATGGTGGAGTACAGATTTAAATAAAATTATTCTTAAAAAAAAAAAAAAAAAAAAACAGGATGTTTGGAAGATATTCATAAATGGG